>CM053783.1:425261108-425726108 GCA_028749045.1 Cupressus sempervirens
TCATTTCTATTAAATTTAATGATAATTAATCAACTAATGTTGACAAATCAATACTCAAATGACTTTGATTCACCTTTACTTCCACATATTATGAAGACTAGTGATGTGGTATTGGTTTTGCAGGACAATCTTTACACCCTAACTATGACTTACATAATCCACATTAGTTCTTCTATAGTTCTCAAATGCAACACCTAAGCCATTACTATTGATAATATGTCAACATTCACGTTTTATGTATAGTCAACTTCCATGAATGCTACACCCAATAAAGCCTCAAAATCTAAAAAAACTATGTATTCTTAAATCAAAAAATCCCCTTCATCCTTCAATGTGAGATTTTCCCACTTGACCTTTGAATATGCAATGTTCTAAGAGAAAATTTTGCCTCCATTTGGTTATGCTAATCCCCCTACTCAATGATTACATTTGCAATGTCAAGGATCCTTTCCCAATAACCCCTTGCAATTGTAGAAAATTCCTTACACTTCTAGATCCTTCTTCTATCCATATCCTCCACTTGATGGACTCAATACTCACATGCGTGAGTTCTCATCAATTTACCTTCAGTTTGAGTTGGCCTAGTGGTGGAGAACTTGTGCTCTTGAAAGAGAGGTCACAAGTTCAAATCCCACCGGGGGGTAGGGTATGTACGCATCGTTTGTAGTGCCAAGCGCCTCTCAAAAAAGAGTACGAGGTAGTCCCATTTCACTATCACCATATGTAAACCCAAAAACTATGGCATAGTGTCATGGACTATAAAATCCCCTTTCCTTTTTTTCATCCAACCTGTCAGTTCTTAAATGCTTTAATCATGCATAGATTAGCATTGGGAGCTATCCTTGACAAAAAGGATAAAACAAGTTGCATTTCAAATTTGGATATGGCTTCATCAATATATAGTCTCTGAGATAATCTTTAATCAAAATTAAGAACTTTGTAATGACCCCAATCAAAATCTATTTTTCTACGCATTGATTTGCTTACCTTTCATGTCTAAGAAGTCTTCCTAAATCGCACCCTTCACTCCTATTAATTGCACTCCCATCTTGGTCAAATCTCCTATCTTGAAATTCAGCAATGTTTGAATTCATTTGAAAAGCAAGTTTTTAGAGATTTAAGATAAGATTCTGGGCACGGTTTCCCATGGTTTTGTTGTAGACAATTTGTTACGGGTTTTACACCAAGTTTTCAAAGTGTTGAGTTGTTCTGTGGTTCAAATTTAAATGGGGAAGATAGTTCCCGCATAAGTTCTACTATTCTTTTAGGTCCGTAGCTAATTAGTAGAAAGAATGCACCAGATGCGACATTTTTTTAAATTATTAATTAATTTAAAAGTGATTAAATAGTAGTTCTATAATTTTTAAATTAATTAATAAATTTTAAAAAAAATGTCAAATCTGATGCATATACTCTACTGGGTATACGTCACCTTCTTTTAGCATGTTGTATTAGTGGGTTTAAATTTTGTGGTACTATGACTGCATAGTCAAGAGGAGGCCTGGAATTTAATGGTTCTATTGGCCATTTTTCAACTTTCCAATTTTTTATCACAAGGTGAAACTATTTTTAATCGAATTGATTGATAGGTTAATTTTTTATAAAACCATCAATATAATACTTAAGTTTATTAATAAATCATTAAAGTTTATTATAGACAATATAGTTTAAAATATTAGTATGCAAAATATATATGCTAAGTTGGTATATATACTAATTTATAATTATTTTCTACAATTTTATATTATTTTATAAATTAAAAAATTAAAAAAATTGAGATATTAGATTTTTGTAAACATTTTTAATTTATACTTATATTATATTCATTATATATTAAATCATTAAATAAAAATAATCAATATTTATCTTAAAATGGCATTCACATGACCAAACCGTCATAACAAAATACACATGACAGGAAAGGGTGACTGATCAAAACACAATCTCGAAAGATGCAAGGATGTTGGCACAAGCAAAAGTGGGAAAATACCAAAATCTATTTTCTCGATATTTTCTATGTTCTAGTATTTTGCATTTTCAGAGGCCCTTGAGGCATTTCTAGGCTTCAATAGGGCCCAGAAGTCATAGCGGCATTGAATACTTCAAACACTAAATGGAGAACTTTAGAAGATCTTTTTAGAAATTTTGACAGTTCATAATTTCGAGCTACAAGTAGAAAGTTATGACTTTTACAAGTAGACATAATTTTTTTTATAGATTTTTATAGTTAGTATTTATTTTGTAATTAATTGTCTTGTGGACTCTTCAGTTTCATTTTCAAGGGATAGTGATGAGTCTTGGGATCCATCATACTTGTATAAACTCTATTTTCAAATGGACTGGATCACTTTTGGCATGCAAAACATCTGTTGTGGCATTTTAATGGCTTTCAATTAAATCACAATACCACAAGTTCTACACTAGGTATTGTAATATGAATTCTTAATTTAGATTAGTGGTATCAAAGATTGTTCACTCTTGTATGTCCCATCATATGCGGTTAGCTTATCGAAGGTTGGGATTGGGCACAAGAGATCTCTTAGATTATCTTCCTTTGAGATGCACACAATCACAGATGGCAAAACAAAAAATTGAGGGGATGGATGAATCCTTCAAAACACTAGTGGAAGAGGCATTAAATAAACAACATGAAGAAATGATGCAACAATGTTCATGGATGTTTGGAAAATGAGAGGCACAGGCCAATCCAAGCAATTCAAAATTTGGTGGGAAAACCCCATTCAAGGTGCAGGTAAATTTTGATATTCTAACTTTTCAAGGAAAAATTGATGCAAATGTTGTTGATGATTAGTTGTCCAAGTTAGAGAGGTAATTTTGTGTTAATAATTTCTTAGATATTGAAAAGATAATCTTTGCCCTCCTCGTAGCTAAGAATCATGTGAAGTTGGTGTGGGAGGTTTACTTAACAATTGAAGAAAACCAAGAGGCTCAGGATGAACGTGAATTTTTCATGATATTTGATGGAAAACCCACATGGGAAGAATTTGTAGATTATATAAAAAAGAATATTACCTTGAGAATACCTATAAACAAAAATATATGCAATGACAATTACTCTGACAAAATAAAGACCAATCAATTCAAGAGTACACCAACATATTTCATACTCTCTTTACAAAGCTTGGCATCAAAGACTTAGAAAAACATCAAGTTCTGAAGTATAAGAGTGGTCTTAATAGATAGATTTAGATTGAAATAGATTTATTGAATATAGAAACAATGTCTAGTGCTTTCCAATATGTATGAAAAATTGAGGAGAAGTTCAAAAAAAAATGGAGGAGGGAAAATCCAATGAACAACAAATGGAAAGGTGAAGGTAATAAGCCAATGGGAAAACCAATAGCCAAGGAGCCATCTCCAAATTCACCAAGAAAGAAGACAAGGGACATAAAGAAAACATAACAAGAATTAGTTATGTGGTGCGAAGTCCATAAAAGTCCCTCTCATAACTCTAAAGATTGTAAAACTATAAAGAATTTAATGATGGAAACCAATGAAGAAGCTATTGCACCCAAGATGACATATTTTGGAAAACAAAAGGAGGATGAAAAAATCATTGAGGCTGACCCATATGCCACAATGGCCACTAGAAAGGTATTTTATCATGATGATGAAGAGAGACTATTCCATTCACAAATATGGGTAGGAGGAAAACCTTTTCCTTTTATTGTTGATAGTGGTAATCAAAGAATTTGATATTTGTTAAAACTATAAAAAGAATGTATCTGAAGACAACATCACACCCACAACCATATTCTATGGGATGGGTGAGCCAAGGGAGAGATATTCAAGTAAACAAGCAATGTCTCTATCATATTCCATTAAACCATTCAAAGATGAGGTAATATGTGATGTAGCTCCTCTTGATGTGCATGATATTTTTTAGGGCATCCATATATGTATCAATGTCATGGGGTGGAAAAGTCTAAGCCACGAAGTGTGACAATCAAACTAGGTGGAAAAAAGTAGCATATTCCAGAGGTAAGTCTTGCACACTCTACATCTTTCATTAGTGCAAAACAATGTAGAAGATTAATAACCCAAACTAATACATTTGTCTTATTAATGATTTGTCCTAAGGAACAAAAGAAAAATGTGTGTAATTCCCATTCCATGGTGTCCATCACAACAAAATAGCAAAGATCAATGGATCAAATTTTAACAAAATATTAGAATGTGTTTGAGTTACCAATAGGGGTACCCTCACATTCCCAAGTTAGACACTCTATTGATTTGATTCTAGGAACTCCATTACCTAATGAGCTAGTATATAAGAGGCCAGTTCTAGAAAATTACAAGGTAAAAAGGTAGATATGAGAATTGATTCAAAATGGACATATCTGCCCAAGTGCATCTCCTTGTGGTAGTCCAATTATTCTTACAAAGAGAAAGGATGGTACATGGAGGCTCTGTATTGGTTGTATATCATTGAATAAGATCACTATAAAAAATAGATATCCAATTCCTCAAATAGATGATCTCCTAGACTAGCTTAGAGGGGAAAAATTCATCACTAAAATTGACTTGAAATCTGGGTGCCATCAAGTACCAATTGATCCAATAGATGAATGGAAGAATGCTTTTAAATCTAAAGAGGTGTTATTTGAATGGTTGGTGATGCATTTTGACCTCACAAATTCCCTAGCCACATTTATGAGGATGATAATGATGTGCTTAGGCCATTCACCGAATCTTTTGTACTTGTATATTTGGATGATATTCTAATTTTCAATTAAACTTGGGAAGAACATCTGCAACATGTGGAACACATATTTTCTGCATTGCAATACCATGGACTCTATGCAAATAAGGAAAAATGTTATTTTGGTATAAAAATTATTAAGTACTTGGGATATGTTATTGATAGTGAAGGTGTTCATGTTGATCTTGAAAAGATCCAAGTAATTAAATATTGGCCTGCTCCAAGGAATGTCACAAAGTTGCATAGCTTCTTGGGGTTAGCTAACCTTTATTGTAGATTTGTGTTTAGATTTTCACATTAGTCTTGGCCTTTGAATCAATCATTATAAGGAGGCATGAAAGAAAAATTCAAGTGGATAGCTGCTCAACAACAAGCATTTGAAGAGTTAAAACAAAGGTTATGTTCTGCACAAATTTTATCTCTTCCTGATTTACAACAATCTTTCGAAATACAAATTGATGCATCGGAATATGCCCTCGGAGTAGTCCTCATACAACATGGACATCCAAATGCCTACCATAGTGATAATTTTTCTAATATAGTGCATAGATATCAAACCTATGATAAAGAATTATATGTTATTGTTCAAGCTTGCAAGCAATGGAAACATTATATTTTGGAAAAGGATATTATCATCCACATAGATCACAAACCCCTTCAATTTTTGCAAACACAAGGAAATTACAGAATGACAGACACCTAAGATGGTCAACTTATCTTCAAAAATTTCAACTCAACATTCGTCATAAGAAAGGAAGCACCAATAAGGTAGCAGGGTGTATGAGTAGGCCACCAATTGCAAGAATAATTATGGTCACCAAACATAAAATTAGGCCCACCTGTATGTAGAGGATAATGAATTTTCTACTGTTTATACTCAGCTTGTGGAAGGTAGACATGTGAATGATTATTACTTGCAAGATGGAATGCTTTGCCACTTTGGCCATATTTGTGTTCTTGAGGAAGAACGTAAGAAGTTAATATGGAAAGCTCACTATAGTAAGGTTGATGGTCATTTTGGAATAGGTAAGACTATTGCTATATTGCAAAAATACTTTTACTAGCCAAAAATGAAAAACTAATGTGATAGAATACATTCAAGCATGTATAGTATGTGTCATTGCAAAGCCTGAAAATTATAAGCTAGGTCTATATTTACCACTTCCTATTCTAGATAAAACTTGGCATTCGATTTCAATGAATTTTATGTCTGGTCTTCCTACCACTAAACATGGACATGAGTGTGTATATGTTGTAGTAGATATATTTTCAAAAATGACAATCTTTGTGGCTTGTAGAAAGGCAATCTCTGTAGAAGGAACTAAAAAACTCTTTTTTGTGTATGTTTGGGTTCATTTTGGGCTACTAAAAGCCATTATTTTAGATAGGGATAGTTGGTTTATCAGTAAATTTTGATCTTCATTATGGGCAATGATGGACACAAAACCAACAAAGTCTACTGCACTCCATCCTCAAACAAATGGTCAAACAGAGGTTGTCAATCAAATGATTATTTAAATCTTGCATATGTATCACTCCAAACATCCTCATACATGGGATGTGAGCCTTCCATATGTACAACATAGCTACAATAGGGAAATTCATAGTTCAACTGGCCACAACCCACTTGAAGTTTGTCTTAGATATCAACCCTTAACACCAATAAATGTTTCTATCCTAGTTATGCAATATGACTTGGTACCATGCTTGGATAAGGAGAAGGAAAAATCTATGAAGTTCATTAATAAAATTCATCATTTGCAGCAGCAAGTTCATGAAATTATGGAGCAAACCACTAAGAAGTATAAACAGAGGCATGATCAACATCGAAATACTCATAATTTTTAGGTTGGGGATAAGGTATGGTTGCATTTACACAAGGAATATTTACAAGGCCCTCATAGGAAAATTTTTCCTCTTCACTATGGTCCCTATAAAATCATCAAGTAAGTTGGTGAAAATGCATTTGAACTCAACTTGCCTCCATTTTTGGGTGTTCACCCATTCTTCAATGTAGAACTATTGAAGCCATATTTCACTCCTTGACTAGACATTGTAGATGTTGCTGAAGAAATCAGTCATACAGAGCTGAATCTAGAAGTTGTTCATCCACTCCAAAGTGACCAAATTATGGAGGTTTTTATGAAGAATTTGAGGAACCAGCCAATCTATTTATACCATGTGGTAAAACTAGGACAATTTTTTCAATAGGGAAAGTGTCTTACACATGAAAAAATCTAGTTTCATTTTCCATTTATGATGCAAAGTATGAATGAAATAGGGCCCATTTCCTCTCAAGGAGGAAGGAATGATTGAAACACAGCCCCAGAAGATGCAAATGATGTTGGTAGAAGAAAAAAAAGAAAATAAGGAAATCAAATTTTTGGGTATTTTATATGTTATAGTATTTTGCATTTTCAAATGCCTCCAAGGCATTTTTGGGCTTCGATAGGGCCAATAATTCAAACACTAAATGGAGAAATTTAGAAGATCTTTCCAAAAATTCTGACGGTTCATGATTTTGAGCCAGGAGTAGAAAGTTATGACTTATAGAAAGTTATGTCTTCTACAAGTAGACATAATTTATATATATTTTTTTATAGTTTTATAGTTGTTAGAATTTATTTTGTAATTAATTATCTTGTGGACTCTTCAGTTTCATTTCCAAGGGATAGTGATGATCCTTGGGATCCATTTGTTGAAACAATTGATTAATTGTATATTTTCTTTGTTGTTACATAAAATGTCATATCATTATCAGTTAGTGTATGTTGAGCTCACTCAGAGATTGATGACAATTTTCTATGGTGACCGAGCATTCCAGAGTTTGTTCAATTCAAAAGGTAATTTCTACAAAGTTCACTCAGGTGCCAAAGGAAGTGTGGAGAAGATGAGTGTTAACTGAGCTCATTTGATTAATGAAGGAAATGTTGGATGGAACTAGTGTTAACCAGGCTCATTCAGTTACCAAAGGAACGTCATGAGTATGTAGTGTTAACTGAGTTCAGTTGGTTAACATAGAAAAATCATTTTTGAGTTAGTGTTTACCAAGCAGGGTCAGCTAATGAAGGATTTTCTTGGTTTGGTATATTGAGTTATCTGATTGGTTCTAGCCAATTGAGAAGATGAATATTAATTACTCTAAGTTGCATTTGAGCCGACTTGACAATATAGAAGATATAAATAAAATTTCAAGTTCAGGATTAGAGTGTGTGTGAAGAATGAATGCATGGAAGATAATTGAAGATTTGATGATACTAAGAGGAAGCAAATTAGAAGGATAGGTAGAATATCCTTGTGAAGATAAAATGATATATTTGATTAAGAACGATCAAGTATACAAGCCAAAATTGAGATCTGTAATTAGCAATTCAGTTACATCCAAATCAGGTCATGTCATTGTTACTCTCTAACCATTGTAATAGTGATCTAAATCTTTTAACATAGTTGGTTTAATAGCTATTTGCAAATCCTCTATCAAGGTGAGATTTCTATTGAAGTGTCTAAAGACCTCTAACAAGGCCACTACTAATAGGGTGATTAAATCATCTAACAAGGTCACACCTTGTAAACGCTTAAAATCATCCCAAAAGACTATATTAATTTATTTAATCTTGCCCTTGACATTATAATTATTTATTTATTAATTAATTGTATTTGTCATATTCTTCTACCTATTTAATTAAATTAGGTTCACTTTCCTAAGGTATTTAAATTTAATTTAAATACCTCTAGCCTTAATATATTAAATTTATTTAATACACAATCCCCCATAAATCCCCCTTTTAAATAAATTCTATTTATTTAAATCCCTCCATCTCATTAATTCCTCTAAACCTATGATTAAATTAAATCTTGTTTAATTTAATCTTACGCCTAGCCTAAAACCTAGCCTACACCCATCATTTTCATCCTTCTAAGCCTACTTCCTTATTTAATCCCACTTAATCATCCTAATCACTTTTCTAATTCCCCCTCATTAGCTTAAGTGTGTGCTCACACATGTGTGAGACCACTCCTCTTACACTCTTGTCTCTCACTCTTCCTCTCAAGTTTGTTCACACATGTGTGAGAAAACTTTGAACATTTGACTACTTGCATGGCTTGCATGTCACCTTATGTGGCACCTACATGGATGCTACTTCACCAAGCCCTCCCTCAAGCCTATAAACAAAGGCCTTGTCTCAAGTATTTTCATCTCTCATTATTGCATTTGTATCATGTTGGTTTGAGATTTGAGCTTTCATAGTAGTTTGAGTTTAGAGCTTGCATAGTGATTTCTAGGTTGCATACTGACCCTTTGGTAGCTAATTTTAGTTTTCATTTTCATTGTTCATCTAGTTTACTTATGCATTGCATCTCCATTTCACTTCCATGTTAGTGTAGCTTGCATATCTAGTTAGTTTCTTTGTTGCATTTCATATTCTAACTTTGAATGCCTTCAAGTATAACTTTCTCCATAGCCATTTCTTGAGGTGTTTTTCATCTCATGTAGTTTATGTTCATAAATTCATCACTCACATTTGCACATCCACATTCAAGAGATTCACTAGATTGTTGTGTTTTGGAGAGCACACCAAACATATCTCACATCCTAACACACCAAAAAGGCCTCTCATGGTTGCCTTTGTTAAGGTGTAGAGGTTGCTTGAGGGCTTGATTTGTTGGCTACCTTGAGTCGCAAAACTCAAGCAAGCATTAGTTTATTTGTTTCATTTTGTGAGTATTTGATGCATGTGTTTGAACTAATGTTTGTTTTTTAGTTCATGCTCCCAATAGGTCATTTCTTCTAGCATACATTTTAGCATGCCCAATGGGACCCATGTCCCTAATTTCATTCTAAAAATTTGTAAGCAAACCTTATTCAGTCACAAATACATTGCATTATCGTCTATGCTAGCTATAGCATCATTTTCGTTTGTCATCTTCGCTGATAAGTGTCTACATAGACCAGCGTCTGCGATAATTAGCATCTCTTCTCTGTAACTAAAACCACTTGTTTCATCACTAGAAAACCTATTTTAGCATCTGTGCAATATTCCATTCTGACATCTAGGTTTTCTTTGCAAAGAGCTATTTTGTTGTCTGCATATCATAGACTATCGTCTGTAACCTATTCTTTGTCATCTGTGACTTTTTGGTGTCTATGCAGTTTACTTTGTTGTCTATGTTAGACACAATGTCACGTCACCTAAAAATTGTACGTAGTTGTCCTCTATCATCTTCATTGATTATCGTTTGTACATTTTGACATCTCCACAGTTTAGCATTTGCATCGACTGTCATCTATGCCTGCATTTTATCATTTATGCTTGTAGATAGAGTTGCACACGTTTTTGAATTATTTTTGATAACTAGTGGCTTGCAGGTATTTACTAATGGTTTTTATGCAGGACATTAACCTTGAAGACTTAAAAAATAAAAATAATAGTGATTCTCATCACTAAGAAAGTTTGTAATGATTCTTATCACTTTAAACTTAAGAGCTAATGAACTTGTATGGCTTAATCACTCTCATTTGAATGAATGAATGTTTAGCATAGTAAACATTTAGACTTGGTGCTTAAAATTGACATGAATGTTTAGCATAGCAAACATTTGGACTTGGTGCTTAAAATTGACATGAATGTTTAGCATAGCAAACATTTGAACTTGGTGCATAAAATTGACATGAATGTTTAAGGTAGAAGAAAAATTTGAAATTGATGCTTAAAAAAGAATTCATACCCTCTAGAATGCTTTAAAGGATAATGGAAATGTATGCCTAGGCTAGAGAACATTTAGAATTGGAGCTTAGAATTGACATGTATGCCTAGGCTAGAACACATTTGGATTTGGTGCTTAAAATAAAGTCACACATGCTTGAATGCCATAAAGGAAATTGATTTTATTTTCAGCATCTTTCATTTTTAGCATTTCATTTATGCACGCTCAATTTACTTTCTTGTTGACAAATCCACACTTTTATTTACGTTGGCGACATTTCAAGTTGGAAAGAACTTTGCATGTTTTAATCACAAGTGTCTTCAAGTAGATAAAAAACTTAAAGCTTCATTGGGAAAGAACAAGTTTCTTTTAAACCCCAAGGCCACTTATGTATTCTCTCCCCTCGTACCTTGAGGTGATCTTGGGTGCACAAGAAATAAGTGGTCTTGTTCTTCTTTTTTTAGGATGCCTGCTTAGGGATTTCATCACTCCTTGGGACGACCTCAACTCCAATGTTTTGGCAAAGTATAAATAGTGGGAGGTGAATCAAAAGACACCTCTCTTGGAAGAAAAATATTGTCACTCTTGGCTAAGCCCCAAAGAACTTTATACTTTTGAGAAGTGAAGGAGGAGATTTGGGTTACCGTCTCCCCCTAGATGTGTGGCAATATTTTATTTCATCTATAGATTTGGGCCTCATGTACCTTGTGTATATCAAGGACACCCCATAGCTAAGCCTTGTTCATCCTAGTGGCAGCCCTATTAGGATTGTTGGCGTGTTTAGTGTGCTTGTTCAAACATTCAAAACCTAAGCCAAACATCAAAAAAGTTCTAAAATGAGTGAAACTATGAGGTAACCTTTCATTGAGTGAAACTGTGGTAAGTGAGGTCCTCTTGAATCATGGTTATTTTCAGTAGTCTTACATTGAGTCTACATTTGAAATGGGTTGAGTCTAGTTACATCTTGTTGCAAGGTTTTTGGCACTTAAAATTTGGGTCTTGTTTTATTCCTACCATCACCGATAAATTCAACCAAGTCAAACATAAAAAAGTGAAATTTTCCAAACCACTCATCTACAAGGAAAGGAAGAACCTAGCACATGGTGACAAACAATTTTGATACACTATCAAAGACATTCAAAAGGAAGAAGCTAGAAAAAACTGTTATGATAGAATTGAATACAATGGAAAACTTCAAAACTAGTTTGCCTTCCCAAGAGTGAACCCAAGGTTTTTATTTCCAGTGAACGAGGATTGAGTTAACCGCATAAGTGACCATAATATCTCCATATCTACCTCTATTTTCCAAATTTCTAATCTTCCATTTCTGAATTTTCTTCTAGAGAGCTTAAACCTTAAAACTTGGCATAACACATCTTTTGAAACTATGACACTAGACCTTTTACTCACAAGCAAACACCTATCACTTATTTGGGATCACAAGTCCATTGCCAAATAGTGAGTAATCAAACTTTGTTTGCTAAATCAAAGTTTTTTGTTCACACTTGGGTAGTTCCCCCTTTTTATCACGTAAGGTTAATAGCTCCCATCCTCATTTTCTCCTTCTCCCATAATCTTCCACCCATTGATTTGGTCACTATTGTATGGTACACACATGATCAGGCAGGTTTACATTTAATCCCATGTCATGTTTGCTAGATTCATTGAGGCAATCTGAGATGGAGAATCCATTCCCTCCACTCACAACTTCATTAGGGAGCACACTTCCCTCCAGTTTGAATCTTGGCATGCCTAACTTAACATCCATGCAAGAGCCAAAAGATCCTTTTTGTAACACCACTTTGGGAGGTAATGATGAAGAAGTATACCAAGATGAAGACCCTATTGACCCTAATGATAATGAGGTAAGGACATTCCTTGTAGATCCTTACAATTTGGAAATGATGGAGAAATCTATTAGGGCAAACAAGACTGAGATATTCCTAAATTTGATCAAATATAGTGTTAATGTTCCCACGAGCTTTGATGAGAGCACCTTGTTTAGAAAAATTACAAAAGGTGGTGCTTCCATATTTCCCACTTCAAACACAACTCCAACATCTAGCAAAGGAAAAGAAACGATGGTAACAACTAGTGCTATGCCTACATCTAGCACTTCAACACAACCAACATTTCAATTGAGTGCAAAACATATTCAAAAAATCATTAGTGCTACACCCAATGCTACCACACATGCTAGTATTCCACAATCCACCTTGATAGGTACCACTATGGGATGCTTAAACATTGGGCAAGTGCTTACTCAACCAATGGAAATTCCAACACAATCAATGCACTCATCTTATTTACAAATGCCAACAAGTATGGTAAAGAAATTCGTGCCAATTCCAACAACTGCATACCAATACATTGGCCAAAGTGGAGTACTTCTACCACCTCACACTTCATTTGGAACTCTCTACAATTTAGGAGGTGAATTTATGAACTCCAAATAATCATAAGCACAACCAAACCAGATTTAGCCCAACAATTCCAGGAATTACGAAATTTGGTCCTTAACATGAATAACAAAGGGGTGAAGGATTTCCCTTTTGAGGAAATTTTTCCTTTTCCATTTGATAAATCCATCAATATGGTACCATTTCTATCAGGCTTTGAAATTCCTAAAATTGACAATTATACAGGAGAGACATGCCTTGTCACACATCTCAAGAAATTTTCTATTTTATGTCAAGAGGTAGCCTATAGTGATGATTATCTTAAGAGGCTCTTTGCACGAAGTCTTGGAGGCCCCAAAATAGAATGGTTAATGAATTTACCTAAGGGCTCCTTTACTTCCTTCAATTATTTAACAAGCAAGTTTATAGCACAATACTCTTAAAGCATTGAACATCATGGCTCGTTGAGTGATTTGTTCAACAAAAAGCAATGAAACAGTGAAACATTTGCCAACTTTCTACAATGGTGGAGGCATCTTGCTAACCGCATGCCCCAAAATTGAGGATTCCCACCTTGTGGATATATTTATCAAGAACTTGATACCCAAAATGTCTTTCCACATGAAGATGGCTAGCCCTAAAGACTTTGCCACCTTAGTCAAGAAGGGCAAGAACATTGAAAATGGACTTTTGGAAAAAGGTACCATTAAACATTATAGCTCATCATCCTCACAAAATGAGGCAAACAAAAATAGCAAACCCAAATTCTGGTCCAAGAACAAAGGTGTCATGCATGATGGTGTCACTGATGTCAAAAACCTTCAAGGAGGGAACAACAAAAACTATTGTAACTGAAACAACAACAATTCAAACAATGACAATCAACAATCTTGTAATCAAACACAATTTTTCCCTCAAAACAACAACAATTACAACTGTGACTATGATCGCAATAGAAAGTTCACTAACTTTCATGAACCTTTGGAGGCCATATTTCAAAAACTAGTGGATCATAATCTAATGGTATTTCCTAACACATTACCCTTTGATGAGAACCAACCCAAATCAAAATGGTATAGGGAAAATGAATATTGCAAATACCATCACATTAAAGGACATGACACAAACAAGAGTATAAAACTCAAAGTCTTCATCCAAAATCTTGTCGATGATGTAGAAATTGAGGTAAAAGGAGGACCATCCTCTAAAAATGCTAAGTTGAAGATATTTCAAAAACCATTTCTTGATCACAACAATGACAATAACAATAATGGAAACAACAATATGAACAATGCAAATTGAGCTTCCATATCAAATGCATTACCTTATGATTATTCTACTAATGAAATATTGGAGTTTGATTCCTTGTGTGGTAAAATAGAAACCAACAATATATGTGGGTTTAACTCCATGTGTGGTTTCATTGAAGAGTTAGACACTCATGTGAATACTCTTTTCCTACAAGCAGCTGATTGTGATGCAACCACTCAATGAGGAAGACTTACTTTACAAGCTGCCACTCCTAATCACACTAATCTGTCAGTGCCACATGCGCCCGTTGCACCATCCACTTCACAAAGGCCTGCTTCTCATTGTGAAGTGTTATCCTAGTTAGGTAAGACTCCTACACAAATATCCATTCTTGAGCTCCTAACCACATCACCCATACACAAAGAAATCTTGGAGAAGGCTCTTTTAGAGTCTTGTGTTCCTAAAAGCATTAATGCCTCCCAATTCACTGCCATGATTAGAAACCTTGCCACCCAACAACACCTTGTCTTCACAGATAAAGATTTCCAAGGTGCTAATCCCCACCATATTTTTTTCTCCATATTGAAGTCCTTATACAATGACATAAGATTAAAAGAGTCCTTATAGATAATGGATCCAGTTTGAACCTATGTACATTGAAGATGATTCATTTCTTGGGACTTCCATAAGACATCCTAAATAACAATAAAATGATAACAATCAAAGCCTATGATGAAAGGGAAAGAGAATCAAAAGGAGTCATCATGTTGCCATTAAAGGTTGGACCAACCATCATAAAAACTAAATGCCATGTCCTAGACTTGGATTTTCCCTATAACATTTTGCTTGGTCAACCCTAGATACATACACTAAAGGCTGTTCCATCTACCTATCATCAATGCTTGAAATTCCCTCACCAAGGAAAGAGAGATCACAATTCTAGGAGATCCCACACCTTTTGCCTTTTGTAAAAGATTGGAAGGTGCACTAGCAATTTTTTGTCCAATCAATGAGTTTTCTGAAGTTATACCTAAGCCTCTCACCATAATAGAACCACCTTTCACAACAGTGCCAGAGTTAGCCAATGATGATTCCAATTCCTGCAAAGGAAAAGAAAAGGTAGAAGATACTAAGGTCAATACTATAGGGAGAAAGGTTACTTTTACTGATTTAGGAATGGGAGAGTATAAGTTTGAAAATGCCTTGTGTGTTGGACAACTACCACTCTCCCCTCATTCCTTTGGAAAACCTTCACAATTGCCACCTCCTGGCAACAAAGAGACTGTGCATATTCCCAAGACAACATTTGAGCATTGGGGTTCACTTAGTGATCAACATATGGAATCTAATATTCTAGATTGGCTATACTATGATGGAAAAGATGAACTTGTGGAGTTTCCCAAGGATAAGTATGTTAAGGCCCCTCCCATTATCAAAAATATAGGATATCATGGTATTGACCTTAAACCTAAAGAAGATGGAATGAGACAACCCTTATAAGCTAATAGCTATCCTAAAGGACATGGTTTGGGCTCCATTAAACCTAAGGTATCCTTTGCTAACAACTATCATACGGTTGAATCTTATTCTGAGATTGAAGAGGAGGAATTCTTTGAAATACCCTTCCAATATATTGAGGATGACCTAGACACCTATGTCCATGCCATTGCCATAGTTGACCTTTCATCCACTAACCTACCTCTCACCAACCCTAACATGATAAACTAGGACCTTCAAGATATACCACTAGCTCTCGATATCTATAAGTTTGATGAGGCAGTGATGGCACTCTTTGGCCTTAATAATCTCCAAGATTACGAAAATGAGATCCAATACAATGAGGAAGCCTACTTTGGTAGCCAAGTTAGCTCTCTTAGTCACAAAAGTGAAAAAGAAAATAAAAAAGAAAAAATAAAAGAAACATCCTCTAGTGAAAACTCTTTTGGGGTACTTTTGGATGAAGAAAAAGATAAAATAAAGGATGCATCTTCTGGTGAAAATCTCTTAGAGGTGCTAGAAGAGGGAGAGATTGACTTGCCATTCAAATATTTACCACCAAAAAAGTCATCTATTTTGAATGAGGGCACAATTCCAGTCAACTTGGATATAGAAGATAATACACAACTCACCTACATTAACACTACCCTAAATCCTGAAGAGCAAAAGACAATGATTGAATTCTTGAGAAAGGGTAAAATCAATTTTGCATGGACCTATAGAGATATGCTTGGTTTAGATATAGATTTGGTTGTGCATCACTTGACAGTAGATCTCAAGATTAAACCAGTGAAGCAAAAGTTGCACAAGATGCATCCTAAGGTAGCACTTTTAGTCAAAGTAGAGTTATAGAAAATGTTAGAAGCAAAGTTCATCCACACTATTGATTATCCCAAGTGGGTCTCCAACATTGTTCCTAAAGGAAAAGCATCTGGGGGCATCCATGTTTGTTCAAATTTTTGAGATTTAA
Organism: Cupressus sempervirens; assembly: GCA_028749045.1. Classification (NCBI taxonomy): domain Eukaryota; kingdom Viridiplantae; phylum Streptophyta; class Pinopsida; order Cupressales; family Cupressaceae; genus Cupressus; species Cupressus sempervirens. The sequence goes on from CM053783.1 coordinate 425,277,655, forward strand.
ATCTTGCATGTCCTAAGGATGATTTTCCACTCCTAACATAGACATCATAGTGGATTTGACTATTGGACATGAGATGTTGTCTTGGATGGATGGTTTCTCCAGTTATAATCAAATCAAAATTTCAAAAAAGGATCAACACAAAATGACATTTACCATCCCATGGGGAACCTTTTTTTATCAAGTCATGCCTTTTGGCTTGAAAAATTCTTGCACCACTTATCAATGTGCAATGACTACCATATTCCATGATCTTCTACATGTCATAATGGAGGACTATGTTGATGACATCCTAGGAAAATAAAAGACATGTGAGTCCCACATTGATGTACTCACCACCATTTTTGAGAGATTGGAGAAATATAAAGTGTGCCTAAATCCTAAGAAATGCATTTTTGGGGTCAAATCTGGCAAGTTGTTAGGTTACATTGTGTCAAGAAGAGGTATTGAGGTAGGCTTCGCTAAAGTAAAAGCCATCATGGACATGCCTCCACCTACCACATTGAAACAACTTCGCAGTCTTCAAGGAAAGTTACAGTCCATCAGACGATTTGTGGCCCAGTTAGTAGATAAGGTTTATCCACTTCAACATTTGCTTCGCAAGGAGTTTTAGTGGGATTCTTTATGTTAGAAAGCATTTGAAAAAATTAAGGCATACTTGGCTAATCCTCTAGTTCTAGTTCCTCCAATTGTAGGATGACTATTGACCCTATACATTTTAGCCACTTCAGTTGCCTTAGGTGCTCTTTTGGCACAAGTAGATGACAATGGGAATGAGCAAGCTATATACTATCTCAGTCAAACATTAGTCAGTTATGAGTTGAACTACATTGCTATTGAGAGAGCTTGTTTGGCAATAGTCTTTTGCACACAGAAGCTATGCCATTACATGCTTAATCATACTACACATCTCATTGCCAAGATAGACCCACTCAAATATTTACTATCAAAATCCTCCCTTATGGGTCAAGCTACAAAGTGGGTCTTGATTTTGAGTGAGTTTGACATTGTTTACAAAGAATGCAAAGCCATTAAAGAACAAGTAATTGCAGATCAAATTGTTGAAGCTCCTCTTCTAGGAGACCATCCCATAGTAGCAAATTTTCTAGATGACACCATTATGACTGTTACCCCCATTACACCATGGAAACTATTTTTTGATAGTTCATTCACACAAAAGGGATCAGGGGCAAGAGTTTTGTTTGTGACACTGCAAGGAGATCTCATTCCTAAGTCTTATAAGATATCATTCCCTTGCACAAACAATATCGCTAAGTATGAAGGATTAGTCATAGGGTTGTGTCAAGCTATTAGATGGAATATCAAAACACTTCTTGTCTTTGGAGACTCACGATTGGTCATTAAACAAGTTACAGATGAATACCATGCAAAGGATGAGAAGTTGTTATCATACTGTAGGATAGTTGAGGATCTTAAAAAACATTTCACAAAACTGGTTTTTTAGTAGATCCCAAGGGCTAATAAAAAAGTAGTAGATGTCATGACTACTATTGCCTCCATGATTGCCATGCCAGAATATAGTCCTAAATGTGAGTTTCTTGTTGAGAATGTTTTACTCCTTCTTATGAGCAAATTGATTCAAAGTTGGTGCGTGATATTGTTGGTCCCGAGTCTCCATGGTACATCGACATCTTTTCCTATTTACATCACAAAACCATTCCCATAAGCCTTACCCCAAATTAGAGCAAAACCTTCATCCATTGCACAACTTGATATACCATGCTAGGTGACACACTTTTTTGGAAGCATTTTGATGGAACCCTCCTCTAATGTCTCAATTCAGATGAAGCCAGAACAACGTTAGAAGAGGTTCACCAAGGGATTTGTGGTGCCCACTGTAGTGGCCTTACATTAGCGAAAAAAATTCATAGGACAGGTTATTATTGGCCCACTATGGAAGTATATGCATATCATTTTGTGAAAAGATGTGTTCCTTTTTAGCAACATGGTGATTTGATACATGTTCTCACCCAAGACCTTCAACCCACCATCACTTCGTGGCCCTTTTCTTGCTTGGGATTCAATCTTGTTGGTTAAGTATACTCAAATTCCTCAAATGACCACAAGTACATTATTGCTGCCACTGAGTACTTTACAAGGTGGGTCAAGGCTATTCCATTAACCTACATCACTAGAAAATAGATTTGGAAGTTCATCTTGAACTACATTATCTATCATTTCAGCATACCTCAAGATATTATGATTGATAATGGAACCCCTTTCAAAAATTAGAAAGTTACCACATTATGTAGGAAATTCAGAATCACCCAACATTTTTCAACCAAATACTACCCCCAAGGCAATGGCCAAGCTGAAGCTACTAATAAAAAGATTTTGAAAATCCTAAAGAAAACTATTGATGTAGCTGGCTATGATTGGCACCTCCATTTTCCTCTCGCCCTCTGGGCCTATCGCACTTCCATCTATACCCCCACAAAAGCCACTCCATTTTCCCTTGTTTATGGTTCTAAGGCTATCTTACCCATCAAAATTGAGCTCCCTTCCCTCAAAATCTCTCTCAAGAATCTGATGTTCGAAGAAGAATATAGAATTGCTTACGTTCAAGAGCTGCAACTCCTTGATGAGAGATGCCTTAATTCTCTAAACCACCTCTACGTGTATCAAAATTGCCTTCAACTTTAGTATCATAAGAAATTCAAGTCATGAGAGTTTGAAGTGGGTGACTTAGTTTTGTAGCATAACATGAGGAATCTCTAGAACCGTGAAAAGAAAGGAAAGTTTGAGGCTAATTGACTAGGTTCATTTATCATTATAGCCAAATATGGTTCTGGGGCATATCAGATTGCTACTCTAGAGGGAGATCTACTCCCTGAGCCTATAAATATTCAACATCTCAAGCGGTTCTATGCTTGAGCCTTTGTAGTTCCTATATAGTGTTTGCAATCCTGCAAAAATTTAAAAAAATTAGAAAATCAAAAAAATCCAAAAAAAAATCATAAAATGTTTTTGAAGAAAAACCTAAAAAGTAGAAAATGTTCCTGAAAAAAGTATTGTTTGATCCATTGTCTATAAGGCTTGTTTCACTTCACCTCATCCCACCATTCCATTTCCTTTTGTGCAAAGTCTCATCTAGCTTTTTGCTTTTCATGCATCCAATAAAAGACCTCTTGTTTGCAAGGCTTCGTTTCACCTCCATCTTTTGAAAGACCTTTGGTCTATGGGGCATTTTTCATCGAGTGATTATCCAATCCCATCACACTGAGCTTTTTCACAACAATGACCACACTTGGACTTACAAAAAATCATCATTCGAGACTTAATGATTCAAGAAACTTGTTCACTTCACAGCCCTTGCCAAAACCAAACACACAATTTTATGATCATTGACATCAGACTTGACACATTATAGGATGAATCCTTCCTATAGGTGACATTGTGACATTCACTTCTAGACCTAAGGTTCTTGGCAAGAATTGTGGACTGAATGACTATTTGGACATGAGGTCTCTTTTTGGTTGATTTTATTTTTATGTTTTAGTCGAATTCGTTTATGGTGCACCTTGATCTTTCATATTTTGGTCATACCTAAATGACTTTCATTGACTACACACATTGTTTGTGGTTTGATCTATTTTTGAGGCTTTACTACCTATGTGTCAATTTCAAGTTATGTTAATGCATTGCACACTGTGGGCAATGGGTTAGTACATGTTCCACCAAAGATCCTTAAAAAGATTTTGGTGTACCTAGACCTCTCCAGCATGTATATGAAATTTGGTCCATCATGACTATGTAAACTACACCTATTGTTCTAAGGGTAAAAGTACAAACTTGTGTCACCTTTTATAAAAGAAAAGTGATATTAGAATTTAAAGTCTTCAACTTTAACAACATAAAAGTGGTATTTGTGTTTAGAATTTGAAGATGATGTAAACTAATGAAATGTGTAAAATTAGATGAAGTTTATGTTTGTCATTTAAAAAAATAAAATTGAGTGAAAATTTTATGTATTTTTTAATTTTTAAAGTCTTTAAAAAAAAAATGCTGAAAATATAGATTTTTTTTCCCGTCAAACAAATATATGCAAATATTCATATTTTGGTTTGATTTTGGAATATGTTAGAGTTGACGAGCATACCTAGTGCACCAAAAAAGGAAAAAAGAATTTTTTAAAATATTTTTCAAGTTATAACAGGTCAAAGTCAAAGTTATCAGAAATTGGCATTTTTTCTCCCATCAAACTTTTTTCATCAAATCTACATATTTTTTAAAACAAATTACATATTCTTGAAGAAGGCTCTCTCCTCTAGTGTAGCATTAAAAAATAATAATTTTTTAACATGATTTACTTTTTTTTTCTTATTTTTTAATAGACATCTTCCTAAATCTTAAAATACCTACTTGTAATATTTTCAAATTATAACGTATTATCCATAATCAATATAAAAAATAAAATTATATATCATAATCTTGACTCTGAGACCTAAAAAATTATATTTTTAGTTAATTTTTTTTAAAAAATTTAGTAAGTCAAATTGGCCTTCAAAGTGAGAAGTTTGCAGAAGTTCTTATTTTTTCTTGTGTAGCTTCCACCTAGGATGCCACATAGGTAGTTCCAGCCAAAACTATTCTGGCCGGAAGGGTTATGGCCGAAAGACCTAGGCTTATAAAATTGTTTTCAATCACTTTTTGGCTATTTTAAATGATATTTTGAGTCATTTCATACATGGGGGTTACTGCTGGAACCCTTTCAGTTGGAAGTGTTTTGACCGTAACCCAACATGCCACATCGGTAGGGAAACCTGCCACGTATGTGTGGCCAGAAACTGTTCAGCCGTAACCATTACAGCTGGAACTATTTTGACTATAACCCCTCAAAATATCACAAATGGTGACACAGGTTTGTGCTTTCAACCCTAAAGTCTCTAATCTATGCAAAAGAGTCATGCCATTTATGCTTCTATAACATATAATGCATAAACTCATTTGTAAAATCAACTTAAGGTGTGCTCTTTCATAGAAACACAACTGAATCTCTTGATATCATGTAGTTAAGTTTCATGTAGCTAGGGTCTTCATTCGAGTCATGCTTGAGACAAAGTCTTATTTATTTCCCCCCTCCTATGCTACACTGCTGGGTTTCTATGAGTGACAAGTTTTGATAGATCATTATTCATTAGGTTCATGCATTTTACATTTAAATTTTACATTGCATTCATTAATGTTCATTAAAAATTTTGTTCATTTTATTAGGCTACATCATTGGTTCATTAGTTACATGCATCCATTTTGGTCATCACGTCTAGGGGCATATACATCATAATCACATCTCACATATATATAGTGCATCCATACATGTAAAATAAAGTAATGCATATATCTCATAATTGCCAGCAAACCTACATCATCCACATGTTAGGCATCATATACATATACATTATAGGAAACATCACATCACACACATCCTACATCACAAATGTCAATATCCACATCACAAATGTCAATATCCACATCATAGATATCATATGCATCACATAAATCCATACACATATAGGACCATCGAATTGTGTCATGCATATATATCAAAAAATCAATGTCTATACAAGTCCATATACAACATCATGTAGTGTCATGTAGTACAAATGCATTATCAAAAACTCACTACATTTGCACATATCTATCAAAAAATTGATCACTATACAAAATCAAGCCACTAGCTATGAGGGCCCAACCCCCCTGTATCCCCCCCTTGGGGAGGTCTCTACTATCCTACGGATTGATTTGATCTGGCTCTACCCCTTGAGATCCATGAGTTGTCCCCCCTCTCAAAATTTGGTTGTTGCTAATCGATAGGCACGACCTCAATATATAGAGATCTGTAATAGGTTGCCTCTTGTATGGCTCATGCCTCTCCTTGGTCGGTTGCGATGGCCTCTTGCATGATTGTGATGGTTGCCCCAAGCTATAGCATCTATCTTGCTATGTCCCTCTGCCTATAGTAGCCATTCAGCTATGCCTGATGGGTGGCTCACTCAGCCTCTAACATGGCTACCTCCCCTCAGAGTCTCTCTAGCTTTGCCAAATCCTTTGCATCTGCATGGATCTCCATCCCTGTGAACTCCCTTGCATCTACCCATGCCTTTAGGGCCGCTAAGGCCTCCTATGCACTGTCTCCTTTGGCCCTCTGCACTTGTAGCTCTACTTGTATGGGCGCCATGGCTTGCTCTAGGCTGTCCTCTCATGCTTGCTACACCTGTGCTACCCCCTATAACTAGGCTACCTCTACATGGAGGATATTTTTCTTAGCCCTCACCATAACTGGGTCCTTTTTTGGCCCCTATCTCTATCCACTTGCTGGTACCTATACCTGTACCTATACCTATACCTATGGTCCCTATCCTAGTGCCTCTACTGGTGCCTCTACTGGTGCCTATAGTGGCACTAGCCCTATACCCCTCCATGCACTGGCTCTGTGCTCATACAGTCCTTGCTATGCCCCCTATGCCAGAAGTGGCATCATAGCCACCTGTACCCCATCCCCTACACCATCTCCATCCCCTCATGGCTGCTCTACTGGTGGAGGCACCCTAGGCATTGTGAGCCTGACCTACTAGTGTGCTTCCCACCACTTTGTGTATGCCAATGTCACTCTAACATCTCCCCTATCATGTCCATGTACCCAAGGCACTACATGCATCAGTAGCCATGAGCTCTGTGCTAATCGCAGTGTAGTCCCATGACCCCATAAGTTATCGTACTCCCAAGAGACAATAGGATATAGGAATCTATTAGGTACTATTCCTAAATCTGTCCAAACTACCATGAAATGACCAATGATCTAGCAGTCAGTCTATGTGTAAGGGAGGTACATTTGATCCTCCATGTCATCCTCTCTACTTGCTGCTAGCATTGTCCCCCACTGCTCTACCCCATCATATGGAGTCCACTCAAACATAATGATCTCATCTATACAACGACACCAAAATTCTACTAACTTTGGTTGTGTACTAGATCAGAGGCCGATATCTATAGGTGAATGGCTCGCTAGGCTGCCTAGTCTCTTGCTGAGTGATGGGCCATGTGACTCCAATGTGCTCCCATGACTAGACCATTAGAAGTGCTAGTCTTGGTCCCACAATTTGTAGCATCCGATATGCACACATATGCAAGTCATGGTAGATCTCAACTAGGATAGTCTATCCCCAGTAGTAAACCTCTCTGTTCTTCTATAGTAGGGTGCTCAGTACCTATGCCCAACCGATGGGCCACCCATGTCTTGTGTGATTTGGTAGCATTCACCATATGAGTGAGGCTAGATATACTGCCAGCCTTGATAGTATCTGCTCTAGGGCTCCCCTCCATGATAGCTATGACCTCTGGAAGCCTTTGTTGTCATCTGCTGAAACACTCTCATAGAAATGGATCTGACCCCTCTAGTACATACTCTAGATAAGTTCCTTAGATCAACACCCGTAGGATCTACCACATGTCCAACAGTGTGACTGTAGCCTCCCTTTTCGGTAGATGAAAGCTCCTTGTGGGCATGTGCTATTTCTTAATGAGCACTGATAACTATGCTGAGTGGGCCCTCAGGTCTACCCACTTGTGAACATGCTCCAAGCCACATAGCCACACATGTCCCTAATGCACATCAATCAATCACTCTTGTATCACCATGGTCGGAGGATAGTGCTCCCTCGACCTGAACACCACTGTATCCTCCTGCAACATAGATATGCAGAGAGTCAGTCCTTTTAGCCCATGTCATCCCTAGAGTGGGAAATCTTCCCTTTTTTCTATCAATTTTCTCTAATCGGCAAAGTCACTCATTGGCGTAGATGTTGATATGCGAAGATGCTGATCAACGCAGATGCTGATCCACACAGACGTTGATTAATTTAGATGTCGATCAGCATGGATGAAAAATCTTTTGTCATCTGAAAAGATGATGACCTATAGTTTTTTGTCTCTGCTTGCCCTATCCTACCTTTTTCCTCTGTGAAGATGACACAATGACACCTGTCATTTGCGTAGAGTCCCTCCCCTTTTCTGGCATATGCGCAAACAACAGGATCAAGCCTATTGTCTCTGTAGATGCTGTCATCATTGCTTTGTTGTCTTTGCAGATGACATGGTGGAGACTATCACCTCTAACCTGACGATGTTTTGACCACATTTATTGTGCAATAAATGACCCTAACCTAGCCTAGTCTACTAAAAACACTAAGAGGATTAGATGACTTATCGATGGGCCCATCTCGATTGCCCGTTGGTACTCTCAAACACACTCACCAAGCTGCAATTGATCAATGGGGTCCATGCTTTCTCTGGATGCTCTGCTCTTGAGGTGTGAAAATGACCTTATTTAAGCCCCTTGGAGGCTTATATAGGCCCCCCGAGGACCCCATTTGAGCCCGTGTCTTCCCTGAGCCGTATTCATCCCTTGTTTACCTGCAAGTCATGCAAATGTCATCATTTATTCCCTTTTTCTTCTTTTCTTCTTTTCCTAAGACCTTTTCGCAAAAATTGCCCAAAATTTATTTTTTGTGCAATTTTTGTGAGGGGGCACCCTCCTCTATCATTGCTCGTAGGACTCCTACCTTCTCTGGGGCAACCTATATTTTCTTTTTCTTTGATATGATGCCATTTCGACATCACATCAAAGAGGGGAAAAATATAGATGCTTAAAATCATCCCAAAAGACTATATTAATTTATTTAATATTTTCCCTTGACATTATAATTAATTAATTATTAATTAATTGTATTTGTCATATTCTTCTACCTATTTAATTAAATTTATTTAATTAAGTAGGTTCACTTTCCTAAGATATTTAAATTTAATTTAAATACCTCTAGCCTTAATGTATTAAATTTATTTAATACATGATCCCCCATAAATCCCTCTTTTAAATAAATCTTATTTATTTAAATCCCTCCATCTCATTAATTCCTCTAAACCTATGATTAAATTAAATCTTATTTAATTTAATCTTAAGCCTAGCCTCAAACCTAGCCTACACACATCATTTTCATCCTTCTAAGCCTACTTCCTCATTTAATCCCACTTAATCATCCTAATCACTTTTGTAATCCCCCTCATTAGCCTAAGTGTGTACTCACACGTGTGAGACCACTCCTCTTGCACTCTTGTCTCCCACTCTTCTTCTCAAGTTTTCTCTCACATGTGTGAGCAAACTTTGAATATTTGACCACTTGCATGGCTTGCATGTCACCTTATGTGGCACCTACATGGATGCCACCTCACCAAGCCCTCCCTTAAGCTTATAAATAGAGGTCTTTTCCCAAGCATTTTCATCTCCTATTATGGCATTGTTATCATGTTGATTTGAGATTTGAGCTTGCATAGTAGTTTGAGTTTAGATCTTGCATGGTGATTTCTAGGTTGCATATTAACCATTTGGTAGTTGGTTTTAGTTTTCATTTGCATTGTTCATCTAGTTTACTTATGCATTGCATCTCCATTTCACTTCCACGTTAGTGCAGCTTGCATATCTAGTTAGTTTCTTTGTTGCATTTCATATTCTCACTTTGAATTGCTTCAAGTATGACTTTCTCTATAGCAATTTCTTGAGGTGTTCTTCATCTCATGTAGTTTATGTTCATAACTTCATCACTCACATTTGCACATCCACATTCAAGAGATTCACTACATTGTTGTGTTTGGGAGAGCACACCAAACATACCTCACATCCTAACACACCAACAAGGCCTCTCGTGGGTGCCTTTGTTGAGCTACAGAGGTTGCTTTAGGGCTTGATTTGTTGGCTACCTTGAGTTGAAAAACTCAAGCAAGCATTAGTTTGTTTCTTTCATTTTGCAAGAATTTGATTCTTGTGTTTTAATTGATATTTGTTTGTTTATTCATACTCCCAACAGGTCATTTCTTCTAGCGTACACACCTAATAGTGTGTTTCGTGACCTTTAACAAAGTTGGCTCCTAACAAAGTACACTTCAGAAGAGTGAAAAACAATAACTAGTTGCAATTGGTGGTTTTTCCCAAATTGGGTTTCCACGTTAAATCTTAGTGTTAAATGTGTTCATATTATTTCTTTTATGTGTTTGCAACTATGTTAAAATATTTTGCAATCATAGATAACATCTTAAGATTTTCATGTTAAGTGTTCGTTGAGCATTCTCAGTATTTACTAAGTTACAACATTTTTAGTGTGTTTACTAAGTGTCAACAGAGTTCAATTTTTAGAGATTATTTTGTACTGACATCTATAGGATTTGGGATTTATTTTTGTGGTAACTAATTCACCCCTCCCCTCTCAGTTAGTCCTCTTATATTTTCAACACCATAATACTTGTATAAACTCTATTTTCAAATGGAATGGATCTCTTTTGGCTTAAAAAAATCTATTTTGGCATTTTAATGACTTTTAATTAAATCACAATACCGTAGGTTCTACACCAAGTATTGTAATTTGAATTCTCAATTCACATTAGTGACTATCAAATTTCAGGCCTAGTAAAGAGTAGTCGGGAAAAGATCCTCACACATAGAATTTCTAAATCGTAAGTCTAATTTTTTCAATTTTTTTGATGTATAGGTGCGTGAAGAGCTTGTAGGGATTGTGGATACTCACTATGTAAAAAAAACTAGTATTTGTAGTTAAATGCCCTAGTATTTGTTATGAAATGTCCCAGTAGTGGTGCACAAATTGGTCACTCACCAACCAAAAAAACTGAAAAATGAGCAATAATTGTGGGGCGAAGGGGGGGGTGAGGAGGGTGTTGTGGGTTTATGACAAAAATATCATGGTTATTGGACCTTGTATTGGTTACTCAGTCACTTCCCCCAATTGAAGTGTTATAACAACTTTTATGCAATCAATTTTTCATTTATTACTTTAATTTTTTTTTCATTTATTAATTTTAAATGAGTAAAAAAAGTGATAGCTAGAAGTCTATAACAAGTTTCACATGTATTACCAACCATTTTTTAATAGTTTTTTTTCTCATAATTGACTTATTCGTGTACTACTATTAGGACATTTATCCATAAGCATTGGCAATTTTGAGTGTCTACTATTGAGACATCTTTAGTAGGAGGTATTTAGTGACACTATGAAATGACCACTTTTTGACCTTTTGACACTTAAGAAATATTTTAGAGAGCTTTGTTAATATCTAGAAGTAAAAAAATTTTAAGTCGTTAAGTCGTACACAAATAAAAAAATAAAAAAATGGAGATCTCGTGTATAATTTAAACTCCATAAATGTGAAATTAATAATATTTTTTATTAGCAAGCTTCCCTTAACTAAAATTTTAAGAATTTAAATCACATAAAAGAATTATTGCAACATAAATTGGCAAATATTATATATGATCATAGTAAAATAGATATTTAGTCTATGATATATATTTTAATATCAAATAATTTTTTATATTTATTAGTAAATTTTAATTGATAGTTAATGCCTTGACAAATAACATAGGTCTCATATAATATACATCTTTATTTTTAATTTTTTTAAAAACTAATTTGTTTACAGATAAGTAATTTTGAAGCTCCTAAACACTCTTCCCCTTTCTCATGGTTTCAATATCCTCGTACACCGTTACATTCACTTTATATGAGTAGATCCTAGAAATATTCTCTTTCTTTATCTCTCTTAGGCTCTAATATATCAGAGAGTGAACTTTCCTTCAAGTTTTATGTTTTCTCTTATTGGCAATAGTGCTATATTTTTAATGATAACAAAATATATGCTTACATAGTTTATAGTATATTGGTCTTCCTTAATCAACTACATTTATCTCTAGTTCTTATACTTATGTCTCTTTGAGGAAGCTACACTATAGACTACTAATAACATTAACATAATCTCAAATGTCCACCTCTACAAACTTTGGACATAATCAAACTAGCTTAATGCAAAATGTATAGTTGAAATGCTTATTATCATATCATGCAAAGTTATCCCAGACCTTATTTAGTTAGTGCTTACAAAAAGCACCACCATCCATAGAGCTATGAGCCTTCGCCCTCTTAGACTTCTAATTTTTATTTCTATGAGTGAGCCATCTAGAATAATCATTCTTAAATATCACACACTAAGTAAAATATTCAACTTGAAAGAAGTAAGTCAATTTTGACTATTTAACAAAGATCACTCCCACTTTCCTCCTTGCCTCTGCATGGCTAGTGTTCCAACAACATCCTTCATTTACAATTCCTTTTTCTAATGCTCTTTTATAGATCTTCTCCACCTCCTCCAACTCCTTTTCTCTTTTAAGGGAAAGGACCCAATACTTGAACACATTCTAATGGTTGTGATAGGAGTTGTTCATTTGATACCTACACTTACTGATTTAATATCTATATTTATTATCTTAATGTCCAACTTGTTTGACAATATTGCACCAGTAATTATGGCTTTAAGTTTTTAGTAAAATCATAGCTACCCATAATTGAATGAAATATACCCTTAGTTATAAAAAGCAACCAATGATGTGATGCAACATTAATTGTGCAAGTATGAGAATGCTTTTTGCATGACTATTGGTCTCACTTTTTTTATTTGGACTATTTTGGACAACTTGAAAAAAAGCATGCTAATATGGCATCATAATTGATGATGTGGACTTGTAACCTTAGTTATAAGCATATGACTTGCCAAGTAAACTAGTGTAAAAAAATGGATTTTTTTGAAATTTCCACATAGGATTTTGATAAGCACAAAGTTAGGGTGCTCAAGTAGCGGTTCCTCTCCCCTATACTCTTTCAAAAAAAACAATGCATCTCGTGCCTTTGTGATCCTTCTTTCTTTTTTCTTTTCAATACTCCAAGTAAAAAATGGGTGGAATGAGTCATTTGAATCAATGAGATATCATAATTCTTCTTTCGCAACCATAAAACCAACCCCTGACTCTACATATGAAAGCATCATAACCATTCCTCCCATCTACTTAGCCCTAACTATGGCACATAATCATCACTGGGTCCTCTGTAGTTCCCAAATGCAACACCTAAGCCATTACTATTAACAATATGTTTACGTTCACCTTTTACCTGTAGTCAACTCCCATGAATTTTACACCCAATAAAGCCTCAGAATATGAAAAAAATATGTATTCTTAAAACAAAAAATCCCCTTCATCCTCTGACATGAGATTTTTCCACTTGACCTTTGAATATGCAATGTTATAAGAGAAAATTTTCCTTCCATTTGGTTATGCTAACCCCCCTACTCTATGATTACTTTTACAATGTGAATGATCCTTTCCCAATAACCCCTTGCATTTGTAAAAAATTCCTTATGCTTCTAGATCCTTTTGCTAGCCATATCCTCCACTTCATGGACCAAGTACTCACACGCGTGATTTCTCATCAATTTACCTTCATCCTACCTACCATTTCTCAAATGCTTTCATCATTCATTGATTAATGTTGGAAGTTATCTTGGACACAAAGCCTACAATAGGTTGGATTCCAAATTTGGATATGGCTTCATCCATACACAATCTTTGAGATAATCTTTAATCAAAGTTAAGAACTTTGGAATGACCCCAACAAAGATCCTTTTGCTACCCATTAAGCTGCTCACCTTCCATGTCTAAGAAGTCTTCCAAAATCTCACACTTCACTCCTATTAATTAGTCTCCCATCCTAGACATTACAACTCCCTCCACATTGTACTCTCCCTTTTAACTTGAGTCACCCTATAATTCTCAAATTCCTCTAACAGTGCACTAATAATCTTGATGTATTTATTAGTCCTATCCATAAGGTAGGAGACTATAGTTTTCAATAGCTTTTTTTGCATTAGTTTGTCTCTTGGAAAATGTGCCAACTTTGAATTATTTCACTTATTCTATAGGTTGGGCAATTTTTTCTATTAAACTAAAATTTGAAAATTTTATTTCTACTTTCTTATTGGTTATGGGCTTTTTCCCCGGTAGTCCTTTCCATTTTTCAATTGGAAAATTAGTATAAAAAAAAAAGATTAGATGTTGGAAATGTGGCATCATCTCCACAATTGGCATTCTATGAGAAATTCTATTTTATAATATTTTTCATACATGTGTATCATAGTAGTTGCATGAAGGGAAATAATAATAACAACTATTAGGCAAACAAATTGTAGGTTCTTAGTTCCTAAAAAATTATAGAGCCATGAAAATTTTTATTGGGCTTATTTATACCTTAACAATATTCTTTGTGCTTGAAGTTCAAAGAAAAAATTCCACTTTACAACAATAATGGTGTTCCAGATTTAACCCTAGATATTATTCAAACTGTAATGACTGAAACATTTTATTTTTCATGTCTTCAAACAATTTTTGTAATCTTTCTTTAAAATATTTAGCTTCTCACAAGTTGAAATGTCAATATCTAGTGTTTAGATTCATAGAATAAAAACCACATTTAATTTTTGTAGATAAGTTGTTTTAAAAATAGAATTTGAAATGTTTATATCAAAAACTATAATAGCTAAAAGATTTTAATTTTTCATGTCATTAAATAAGTTTACTAGTTCTTCTTGAAATGATAAATTTGTTGGTGTTGTGGTTAATCATGTGGAGTTATTTTTGATAGGATCTACACTTGGTATTAAAGTAGTAGTTTTAGCGTGTGTGTATGACAACCTCACTAAGGATGATTCCTTATAGGAGTGATCTTTACCTCACTTTGGAGAAGTTTCTAGAAGACAAAGGATGAAACAAAAAGATGGAAGGATTCAGTGAATCTAACCAAACCCTAATATCTGTGGTGGTTTTTATGTTGCAAGCATGAATGCCAATGATATTCCTATGGGGGAGAATTGAGATATGATGATATGTTGCATTCATGAATGAGTTTGTCATTGATGTCAACATAGTAGTTTTCTATGGTATTTGACAGAAGAACAATGAAAAGATCAAGTTGGTACAAATGGCTAGTTGAGTATTCTAACTCGCTGAGGTTATGGGAGATACTTCTAAGTATCTGGTATATGCAGTTAACATCAGAAGAAGAAATGATAAATCTTAAAGAAGTTATGTAAGTTTTGGTGATGTATGTTCTGAGATAGAGTTTACAAAGGCATGTTCTGGTAAACTTGTTATATCTCTTAGCAAAGTTGATATTCTGAGAATCAAAGTTGAGGATATAAAGAAGACATATTGGTGATGATGTGGCTAAGTTTTCTCATCATAATATTGCATGTATGGAAAGTTATTCAAGTTGCAAGATGGAAGATTAATGGTATCCCTAAGTGTAACATGTTCTTAATGTGGTCCTATAATGATTAATCGAAAAGGCCTAATAGTCGACTTAGGGAATTGTTTTTAGGAATTGATATAAAGGAAGGACAGTTTCCTTTATTAAGTATGACATGAATTATATTGATGTAAAGTAATTGTAAGAAGGGAGAGACAGAGGTATGTGAAGTTGAGAAGAGTAGTGTGGAAGTGAAGGAAACTTCACTGCCAAGGTTTTGCTGAGTGATCCGAGGTTTGATATTTGGATTGGAGGTTCATGACTTGGTCAAAAAGGTCTGATAATAATTGGTTTAGTTGATAGAACAAAAGAAAGAAGAACATAATAATAAATTGCATTTTTGAGCAGTGAGCTCTTCTTGTAGTTAAAATTCCATGTTTGGGCAGTGGGCTCATGTTGCATACATTGTACTACAATTCTTAACAGGGTTGGTACAACTCCTAATAGGGTTGGAATCTCCTAATAGGAATTCAAAGTCTACTAATAGGGACTCTATGTACTAAATGTTGTAATAGACTCCTAACAGGGTCCATCTTCTAACAAGGAATATTTATATTAGCATGTCATCTTGTGGGTATCATTCCCACTAGTGTTTTCACTCTAATCAAGGGTTTCCCTAGTCAACATATCTAGTGTAATTGTCTCTATGCATCTTATTATGGTTGCTATTTACTTTGGTTGAATGGTTAAGTTTGTTTAAAGAAGATAAATGTTTTAATTGTCAGATAACTGATTCACCCCCTCCCCCCCAGTTATCTTGGTGGACTATTATTTCTAAAAATTGGTATTAGAGCATCAGGTTCTTGAAGATAAATTTTAACAACTTTTGGGAGATCCATGGAAAGAATGTTCAAGAAAGATAGTCTAAAGTTTAGTGAAAAAAATAATGACAACTGGAAGGAAACTATGAAGACATGTATGTTGTGTATAGGTTTGGGATATTGGATCTTGACAAAATTAGTGAAGACAATCATTTTTGAAAAGGATTTGGAAACTTGTACCAAGGTAGAAAGAGATCTTTTTATGTGTGACATGAGAGTTATAGAAGCACTATTGACTGCACTTCCTAAAAGTAAATACAATTAGGTAAAATCACTTGCTGCTTCAAATTTGATTTGGAAAGCTTTGGAAACTAGTTTTCAAGGTGATGCACATTCAAAGAAGTTGAGGCTACAAAGTTGGATTCATGTATTTCAAGATGCTAAAATGATGGAAGGTAAATTTGTAAGAACATATGTAGGTAGGATATCAGAAATTAATGTAGGTATTAAATCTTATGGACAAACCAAAGAAGATGATGAGGTTATATGGAAGATATTAAAGACTCTAACACCACCATTTAAGCTAGTAGTTTAGATGATATAGTTGTTGATATCTTCTACCAAAGATTTCACAAAGGAGTCATTTATTAGAAGACTTGAAGAAGTTGAGAATGAGCTTAGACAGTCTAGAGAATTGACTAGAATAGAGATAGCTTTCAATGCCTTGAATATTTGACATAGTTTATCAAGGAGCACAAGTGCTAGAGGAGATTTTGCTAGCAGTAGTAGATCTGAGGAGGACATAAATATTGAAAAAGGAGTAGCACTTCTAGTAAAAGGAGAAAAAGGAGGTAAGAAAATCTTTAAATGTTGGACTTGTGATGAATATGATCATTATGCATCTAGGTGTCCTGAAATAGAGAATAAGTATAAAGAAAATTACAAATCTAGAAAAGATAGAAAGTGTTTGTATGCAAATGAAGATAATGATTTTGATGAACAAGTAGTGAGTGCTAGTGATGATGAAATAGGATTTGTGGCATTTAGAGAAGAAAGTTAAGAAAAAGTAGCTTTGGTGTCATAAGTTGAGAAGAAATCTGATTGGATAATTAATAGTGGTTCTTCACATCATATGACTAGTGA
Source organism: Cupressus sempervirens (assembly GCA_028749045.1). NCBI lineage: Eukaryota > Viridiplantae > Streptophyta > Pinopsida > Cupressales > Cupressaceae > Cupressus > Cupressus sempervirens. The sequence continues at coordinate 425,294,771 of CM053783.1, forward strand.
TATGAACAAGTTTTTTGACTTCAAAAGTCATGATTGAGGCATTGTTAGATTTGGAAACAATGCATCATGCCAAGTTAAAGGTATTGGATATATAACTCTTGATGGTAAAACTAACTCTAAGGATGTATACTTTGTTGATGGTTTAGAGTAAAATCTTTTGAGTGTTGGAAAACTAGTGGACAAAGGTTATCAGTTGTAGTTCATAGAAAAGACATGCATGATCAAAGACAAAGATGGAAAGGTAACTGGAATAGGAAACAAATCTAGAGGTAATGTATTTTATTTGAATTCCATTGAAATGACATGTTTGCTTGCAAAGGTAGATGACAATTGGTTATAACATAAGAGATTTTGTCATATAAACTTTGACAGTATTGTGAAGACTAGTAATATGTTTGTAGTTACAGATTTTCTAAAGATTGTAAAGCCTACTAACACAATTTGCAAGGAATGTGTGTTGGAAAAGCATAAAAAAACTTCTTTTACTTGCAAGAAGTTTACTACTACAACAAAGCTAGAGATTGTACACATAGATCTTAGTGGTCCTAAAAAGACTAAAGGATTCTATGGTGAAATAAATTTTTATGATTCTAGTTGATGACTTTTCTAGAATGATGTGGGTTTCATTTCTTAAAGAGAAATTAGAGGAATGTGATAAGTTCATGATATTCAAGAATAGAGTCAAGAATGAATTTGGTATGAAGATTAAATGTTTAAGATTTGATAAAAGGGGAGAATGTGCTTCAAATGAGTTTAACATGTTTTGTGAAGAAAATGGAATCAAAAGATAGTTATCAACTCTAAGAACCCCTGAATAGAATGACATTCCATAAAGAAGGAATAGATCAATTATAGAAGCTACAAGAGCTATGTTAGTTGAGAATGAGGTATCCAAGACATTTTGGAGAGAATCTCTGAATACAATAGTTTACACTATGAATAGAGTGCAAGTTAGGAAAGACACAAACATGACCCCTTATGAATTGTGGTTTGGTCACTCACCCACAGTTAAGTATTTCAAAATTTTTAGGAGTAAGTGTTATTGTAGAAAAGATGATGATATTGAAAAGTTTAGTGCTAGAAGTGATGAAGGTATGCTTCTTGGTTATTTATTGAAAAGCAAGGCTTATAGATGTTATAATTAGTGAACTAAGACTATTATGGAAAGTGAAAATGTGAGAATTGATGAGAAATTTAGGATACAAAAGAGAATAGTTGATTACAATTTAGATGATGATGTTATTACTAAGCCAAGGAATGATGAGGTATTTCTTGAAACTAAGAATTATTTGTAGAATGAAGGAGAGCCAAGGTAGGAACAAAGCTCATAACCTCTAGTAGAGCCAAGAGTTGAGATAACAACTCCTACTTTAGGAAAGAATATGATAAAGAATCACCCATCTAAGTAGATCATTGGAGGCAAAGATAAAGGTGTAATGACAAGAACTAGAGGCAATGAAGAACTATGTTTGATATCTCAAGTTAAGCCTAAGAATGTAGATGAAGCATGTAAAAATGATCATTGGAAAAAAGCTATGAAAGAGAAATTGGATAAGATAGTAAAGAATGAGACATGGGAATTGGCTCCTAGACCAGTAGACAAGAATGTGATAGGAACTAAATGGGTATTCAAAAAAAGGATGAATGAATAAGGAAAATTTGTAAGAAACAAGGTGAGACTAGTATGTAAAGGTTACTCACAGTGAGAAGGGATAGATTATGAGGAGACCCATGCTCCAATGGCTAGAATAGAAGCAGTAAGATTATTCCTAGCTTATGCAACACAAAAAAAATTCAAAGTGTATCAGATGGATGTCAAGTTAGCATTTCTTAATGAAGAACTTGAAGAAGAAGTGTAAATTGAGTAGCCTAAAGGTTATCCTTTGAAAAATGACAAGGACATAGTATGATAATTATGGAAAGCATTGTATGACTTGAAGCAAGCACCCAGAACCTAGTATGCAAGATTGGACAAGAATTTGACAAAGCTTGGATATAGCAAAGGTCTGGTAGATAGTAATCTCTATTGGAAAGAAATCAATGATGGTTTGATGATTTTGTTCATATTTGTTGATGATATCATATTTGGATGAAATGATGAAGAAAGTGAGAAGTTTGTTGAAGAGATGAAGAATGAATTTGAAATGAGTATGATAGGAGAGATGAAATATTTTCTAAGATTACACATTGTACAAAATAAAGAAGGAATCTTTATTTCTCATACTAAGTACTTGAAGGATTCACCAAAGGGGTTTGGTTTGGAAACATGCAAACTTGTCAGAACACCTATGGTAATTGGACACGAGTTATAAATAGGTAGGTAAGGAATAGGAAGGGCTAGCACTCTAACTATTTTTGAATTGTTTGGAACACTTCTAGGTGGGAAATTGGAAGGGGAGAATCATGCGGGAGGAATAGATCCAGGCGGGATAGAAGGGAAAATTTGAGGAAATCTGCTAAGTTTTGATGGGCTGAAGGGAAATTTGAGGAAAATTTGGCCTTTTTTGAAAAAACTATAGATGCAGGTTCCACTAGTGGGGTCTAGAGCCTTTCTTTGGATCCTTCTACTGCAAATCATGTGACAAGCTAGGTATTCAAGAAAGAGAAAAATCCTTTGGATACTGTGGAGGCTATTATTGAAAGGAAAATAAAAGATTCATGGAAAGGAGTAGATGATTAAAAGACTTGGTCATCCCTATTTGGTAGGAAACCAAGTGGAAAATCAACCTTCTCTCTGGTAACATTGAAAGCTTGCTAGGAGAAAGGTGAGTTTCAAATTTTTATTTCAGATCCAATTGTTGATTTCTCTATTTCCTCTATGGAGTTTACTCTTGTAGGAAAATTTATGGGGGCTAGACTAGATATAAAAACTTTGAAAAAAATGGTTAAATAGAAATGGGCTATCCGTGGTCAAGTTGATATTGCTCCTCTATTGAATGGTTTCTTTTCTGTTGTATTTAACCACAAAGAAGATATGAGTATTGTTCTCTATGGAGGTCCATGGGCATTGGGAAAAATTACTCTCAGTATTAAAAAATGGGAGCCAAATATGGATTTATCTTAGACCTTCTTCTTAACTACTCCAATTTGGATTAGACTTCCTGGCCTTCCCTTAGAGTTTTGGCATGAAGATATCTTTAGAGGAATTGCTAGATCATTTGCGGATCTTATTGCAATGGATTAGACAACAATTTCAAAATCTAAACTTTAGAGCACCAAGTTATATGTGAAAGTGGAAAACTTGAATCACCTCCCTGAAAAAGTGGAGCTTCTCTCAAAACTGGGGAAAAGAATGTAGGAAGTCATTTATGAAGATCTCCCAAATACATGTTTTGCCTATAAAAAACAGGGCCATTGGGTGAAAAACTATCCTAACAAAGGAAAGAACATCTTTAAGACTGAAAAGGAAGATAAAAAGAAAGAAGTTAAAGTCCAAAAGAAAGTGTAGAAACGTAAAGTTATTCATGTAAAAGATGTGAAGGATAACTCAAACTTAGATTCTTAGAAATCTGGTAAAATGCCAAAATTGGCTTTGAAGGAAAACTTGAGTAGTGAAAATCAGGAGATTGAGGAGATGCTAGATTCTACCTTACCTATGAAAAATATAAAAATCATGATTGATATGATGAAGAAAATAGTTATTTATCAAAAAATTGAGACAAACTAGGAAGATTTAGTAGAGATGGAGGAATTAGAGGAGGGTGAAATTCTATTGGATAGGATCAAATTGATGGTGCAAGAAGAAGCCCAGAATCTTCATGTGTTTGAAAATCACATTGCTTCTCCTAAACTTCTTGAGACACCTTTATGCAAAGAAATTGTTCTCTTTAAGAATGATGCTAAATCTGAGGAGAAAAAAGAGGAAGGCAAGGCCTTGAAAAAAAACCAAATCAAAGGAAAAGCTAGAAAAGAAGAATAATTTAGTTCCTAAAAGAGTGGAGACTCGTAGTAGTAAATTGGAACAGCAAACCAAGGTGAAACCAAATGTTGGAACTCTGGAGAAAACTAGAAGAAAATCTACAAGGAAAACCAAAGAAATGGAAAGTATGCAGAATATTGCTGATGGATGACAAACAACTATTTTGGAATTTACCCCTTAAAAAAAAATATGAAAATTATTACTTGGAATATAAGGGGTTTGAATAGTAGTCACAAACTTGATGTTGTTAGAAATTTTGTTAGAGAGCATAAACTAGATTTTTTGTTGCTTCAAGAAACCAAAATGGAAAAGGAGAGAGTTGAACAAGTTAAGTCTTTTAAAGATTACTATATAAAAGCTAGTAGTTCAAAAGGAGTTTCAGGGGGTACTTTGATGTTATGGAGGAAATCCTATTACTTAGGTACTATCTTAAATGCTAGTAAACATTTTATGATGGCCAAAATTACTAGCCTTGACTAGAAAAATGTTTGGTATATTGTAAATATGTATGCTTCGAATTTAAAGAATTCCAAGAAAAAGGTTTGGGAAACTCTTTCTTATATAAAGAGTAAAGATTACTTTGGTAGATAGATTTTCTTAGGGGACTTCAATGTTTCTCTCTATGATCATGAAAAAAAGGGAGGCAATGCAAGTCAACTAGATGGTAGATTGGATCTTATGGATTTCATCAATAAAGAGGGTTTAAATGATCTAGATCTTCATGGAATTGAGTTTACTTGGAGTAATAAGAGGCTTGGTAATGATTGTATTCAAGCCCAATTTGATAGAGCCCTTATTTCTCCTAATTGGTCTAAAGAGTTTAGTTGTAAATTGGAGGGTTTACAAAAAATTGGGTTAGATCATTTTCCTTTGTTATTTACTATAGAAAAGATCAATTTCAAAAAAAACTTTCCTTTTATGTTTGAAAAAATGTGGATGCAACATCCATAGTTTGAGAGTAAACTAGTTGAATGGTGAAATATAGACGTTGAAGGAACTAATCTTTTCAGAGTGGCTGCTAAATTAAACAATGTTAAAAAAGAGGTTGAAATATGGAATAAAAGATATTCTGGTAATATTTTTGAGAATAAAGCTACTTTAAAGGAGGACCTCCAAAGTATTCAGAGCAAGATTCAAAAGGAAGGCTATTCCTTTGACCTTGTTAGAGAAGAGAATGAAAAATTGGTTGAGTTTCATGACATTGTCACTAAGGAAGAAGTCTATTGGAGACAAAGATCTAGATCGATTTGGTTGAATGAAGGAGATAAGAATACCAAGTTTTTTCATCTTTCCACCCTGAAGCATAGAGAAAAAACTCATATTGCATATCTTAAAAAGGGTGATCTAAAGATTACTAAGGAAAAGAATATCTCAAAAGAGATGGTCTCTTTTTTCTCTTCCCTAATGACATCTGTTCCTAATATTCATGCAAGTCACCAAGAAGATCTCTTGAAGGTGATTCCTTCTTAAATTATTGAAAGACAAAACAAATTGTTAGGATCCATTCCTAAGGAAGAAGAGATTTTAGGAGGGGATAAGTCTCCAAGACTAGATGGTTTTCCTATGTTCTTTTTTCAGAAGGCATGGTATCTGGTTGGAAGAGATGTATGTGATGTTGTAAAGGAATTCTTTGGGGCTAAGAGAATGCTTAAGGAGATCAACTCTACTTTCCTATGTCTTATTCCTAAAAAGGTTGGGGCTGATTCTCAAAACTAGTTTAGACCTATTAGTCTTTGTAATTCCTTTTATAAGATTATTTCAAAGGTTCTCACATCCAGGTTGCTTTTGGTGCTTCCTTCTCTTATTGTTGATCAACAAAATATTTTTAACCTAGGAAGAAAAATTCTTAATTCTATTATTACTGCTTATGAGATTATTCATTCCTTATCTTGCTCTAACAATAAAGGCTTTATCATGAAAGTTGACATTGCAGAAGCATATGATAGAGTAGAATGGGGTTTTCTTGTTAAGATTTTGTAGGCTTTTGGGTTTAACATAAGATTGTAAGAGCTATATATTAGCTGATCTCCACTACTTCTATAGATGTTTTGGTGAATGCATGCTCTTTTTTTTGGCCCCTCTAGAGGATTAAGATACGGAGATCATTTATCCCCTATCCTCTTTATTATTATGGCTGATTGCTTGGGAAGATATGGTGGGAATCTAGTTTCACAAGGGAATATTAAAGGTTTGCAGCCTTCTTCTCAACCTCTTACTTATTCTCATGATCAATTTGTTGATGATACTATATTCATGGGTAAAGTTGATGTCAAGGAAGCTAGAAACCTTAAGAAAGCCCTTAATTTGTACTCCTCTACTTCAAGTCAATTGATTAATTGGAATAAGAGCTCCTTGTTTTTTATTAACACCCCTATTCCAAGACAGAACAAAATTGCTACAATTGTAGGGCGTTCAATATGATCCTTTCCTAGTATTTTTTTTGGTCTCCCTTTGGGACCTAAAGTTCCAGACTCTTTTTGGGAAGATCTCATAAAGAAGTTTAACAAGAAATTGGTAGGCTAGAAGGGAAATTTTTTGAGTCAAGTAGGTAAAATTACCCTCCTTAAGGCTTGCTTTCAAAGTATCCCTACTTATGCTTTGTGTCTTTTTAGAATACCAAAAAAATTTGTAGATACTATTGATAAAATCCTAAGAAGTTTTCTATGGTCTAAAACTGAAGAAAGAAAGAGAATGGCTCTGATAGCCTGGGATCAAATCTATAAACCTATTTGGGAATATGGTTTGGAAATTAGATCAATGCAAAGTATAAATAGAGCTCTCTTGGATAAACAAGGATAGAGAGTATATCATGATGATAAGGAATGGAGTACAATATGGAAATAGAAATATCTCTTTTATGCTCATTCTTTACCTAAATTTTTGTCTTCCCCTGATGTTCTTTCCCCTTCTGCTATTTGGGGGGTTGTTTAGGGAACTAAGAATAGACTAAGTAAAGGTTGCTCATGGAAAATTGGAAATGGGTTAAAAGTCAGATTTTGGGATGATACTTGGATAAAGGATCACCCTTTGATTGAGGAATTTGAGGATAAAACTCAAGTTGAAGATGCAAACAATCATTTGGAACTCTTCTGGAACACTATTGGCATAATAATAAGTGGGTCAACCTTGTTGATGTAAACCAAGTTTTTCACAACATCTAGATCATGTTGAATGCCTTTTCCTTGTATCCCCTTTAGAAGGATAAGATGATATGGAGTGCTGATCCTAGTGGTCTGTTCAAAGTCTCCTCTATTTTCAATTCAAAAGAGAAAGGTAATCAACCATTTTGGATAGAAGCATGGATTAAGGGTCTTATACCAAAAATAAATATCTTTTAATTGGATCCTACTTCAAAATAAAATCCTAACTCTGGACAATCTACAAAAGAGAGGCATTAATATGGTTAATAGGTGCAATCTTTGTAAAGAAGGTTTTAAAGACAAAGATCACTTGTTTTTGAATTGTACTTACAGTCAACAAGTTTGGAGCTCTATTCTCAACTATTGGAATATTTCTTGGGTCCATCAAAACAATGCTGATCTATATTTTAAAAGTTGGATCTATCCCTCTAATGATACTAATGTTGTTTTTCTATGGAAAATTACCCTCCCCCATATTTGGTGGGGTATTTGGAAAGAAAGAAATAACATAATCTTTTGAAATAAAGAAATGCCAGATTGGGTGCTTGGACAAAACATAGTCAGGGCAATAAAGGAAAATTTTAAGGCATAGAGGAACTGTAATAAAGACTTTCAAATTGACAACCCAATGCTTTCCACAAATTCAAATATGAAGAAAGAAGACCTTAGACTAAAGACTAGATGGAAGGATCCACCTACGGGATGGCTTAAAGGTAACTTTGATGGTGCTACTAAGGGAAATCCAGGTAAAGTAGGTTGTGGTAGAGTTTTGAGAGATCATACAGGTAATATAATAGATGCTATTGCTATACATATTGGTATATCTAATAGCAAGAAAGCTGAGGCTACTATAGGTCTATATACTACAAGGATTGCTATGGAAATTGGTTTCCAGAATCTCTGGTTGGAAGGAGATTCCTCAGACATTGTTAAAATGCTAAATGGTAAAAGTTTGGTCACATGGTAAATTGAAGATTGTGTAAAGGAAATTAAATCATTAATGAATAAATTTGAGAAAGTTTTTATTTCCCATTCTTTCTGTGAAGGTAATGCAGTGGCTGATTGGATCGCCAAAAAAGTTGTCCTTTAAGAGTGTAAGATGATATGGCATGATGATTTAAGTAGGGATATGGATGTGAAATCTCTCATTAATTATGATAGAGTTTACATGATGGAGGGAAAGGTTTTCCAAGATTAGAAATATAATGAAATATGGAGGTGTAGATATAGAAGTCAGTGTTATTTTCCTAAGAAAGTACATTAATGTGACTTCAATCTTGGCTTCACACATATTTTTTTTTATGAGCACCTTAGCTATTTTAATGAATACCTTGTTTCTAGTTTTTTCTTTATTTCTTCTTCTTGACTCGACTCTCGATTTCCTTAGCATAACAAAGTATTTTGAAATGGGCGGAGAACCAAGTAAATAGGAACCTAAAAATTTCAAGGATTGGAAAGCCAAAATTTTTTTTTGGAAAATTCTAAAAAAGGGGAAGGTCACCAATTATCTAGAGAAACTTCATGGATGTAAACCTCATGTCACTATGGCTTTCTTCAAAAACTAGGTGAGGATAGGGTTTCTCTGCATGGAGTGATAGTGCATTTGACAGAAGACTTTATTGCTAAGGTGACAAGATTTCCAAAGGAAGACATAAAATTTAGTAAGGAAAAAAGTATTTCAAATGCAACATTTAAGAAGTTCCAAAAAATGGATGAGGAAAAGAACCTAGAGAAGAATGGTGAATTTTATGAACTAGGCCAAATCAAGGTTATCTAGCAGGATGTGCTTTCATACATTTGTGAGTACTTTATCTTTGATGGTAGAGCTAAATGTGTTCATAAATTCCATTTTGTGTTTTTGAACCACTTTAGACACAAAGATAGAATCTCATTTCCTTTTTATTTGAGATTTTCTATACTCCATAGTCTCCAAGCTCATAGAAAAAAAGAACCCTGCCTGATTCTTCATGAAGGGTTAATTTTACTGATAATAATTATAAGAACAAGGCTATTGTGTCTTCCCCTCCTTATGAGAAAGAGAAGGGCTCTATGAGTGAAACTTACTCTAGGAAGAGTAAAGGTGAGGAAGGGGATAGTGGTAAAAGATTAAATCTAAAGCAAGAAACCCCTCAAAAAAATGTGGAAGAGATTACTGAGTTTGATAACTTAGATAATAATGAAGAAAAAAATGTAGATGAGGAGGAGAAAAAAGATGTGGGAGATTTTAGCTCTAATTTGGAATGTTATCCTAGTGGCAAGGGTGAATCTGGTAAGGAGGAGATGGATGAAAGAAATGATAAAAATACTGGGTTGAGTAATGTTAGTGAAGATAATACCAATCAGAGTGAACAATCCCTGGGAGTGAGGGATGAAGAAGAAGTAATGGAGAATGGAAAGGAGGAACTCTTTAATAAGGATGCTGAAAATGTGAAGGAAGATATAAGGAAAGAGAAGAATGAGTCTATGTGTAAGGAAGATTTGGGGGAGGATAAGGATGATTATGCTGGTAGAGATACTAGGCTTTCTTTCTTGTATACTACAAAGCTCAAGGAAAACTCTTCCCTTCAAACCAATTTCTGGATATATAATGAATTAATGAACTTATAAAGAAAAGTCACAACAATGGAGCAAAACCAAGAAACTGATCGTGCAAAGACCACCCAGTTGGAAACTTAGGTTGGTAATATACTAGAAAAACTAAAGGAATATGAAAATAAGCTTTGGTTATTGATCAAAGAAAGTGGTAATAAGATAGAGTAGGTCACTTCCAACATTTGCGCAACTGTTTCCAGCTTAGGGAAGAGAACTAATGAAGAAATCATATCTCTAGGTGGTTCAAGTAAATGAACTAGATAGAGCTCTAGGAAAAAGTAGCCGAGGGCACTGTGGGATCTGTAGTTAATATCATCCAAAGTACTATAGAGGTTGGAAAAGAGGTGGTCCAAATGATCAAAGAACTGCAATAGCAATTTTTTAGTGTTTCTAATTTTTGGTCTCTGTCTTGGTAGTTGTCCTAGTTTCTAGTCAATTGAATAGGTTTTTAATCTAGTTTTGTTGTTTTAAAACTAGGTTCCAAGTCCTTGTAAAACCTAGTCTCATTTTTTGATTTTATCTCGTGGTTTTAGGTCCCTGTAAAACCTAAATTTGAATCTTTTAAAACTACAAGTTTTGGGTCCTTATAAAACTTGGTGGAACTTAATGGTTTATCTTTTGTTTTCTTGTTAAGGGTTTTGGGTCCCCTTCAAAAGCTATTTTTACCTTAATCTAAAACTAGACACAAGTTATCCATAAAGGATGAGACACCTATTATTGAGAAAAAGAAGTACAAATCAATGATTGGATGATTGCAACATTTGACACACACAAGGCTAGATATAGCAAATGCAGTAAGAATTGTTGCAAGATTCCAAGTTGATCCGAAAGAAGCACATTATGCATCAGTTAAAAGGATATTTAGATATCTAAAGGGAACATATGAGTTCAAATTGTGGTATGACAGATATAGTGATTTCATTCTAAGTGCTTATACTGATGTAGATTGGATAGGTAATATGGATGATAGAAAAAGTACCAGTGGTGGACCCTTCTTTCTTGGAAGAAGATTGGTTTCTTCGTTAAGAAAGAAGCATGATTGTATATCACAAATTATAGTGGAAGTAGAATATGTTGTAGCACTAAACAATTGCAATCAAGCTATTTGGATGAAATAGATACTGAAGGATATAAGAATAGGAATCAATGAACCTATTGTTATACATTGTGAAAACACAAGCATGATAAATATGTCTAAGAATCCAGTGTTGCATTCTAAGACCAAGCACATTTCTATTAAGTATCACATGTTGAGAGAGAAAGTTGTAGAGAAGGAAATTAGATTGGAATATGTAACCACTAAAGAGAAAATTACAGGTATATTTGCTAAGCCTCTTCCCAAAGAGACTTTTGAGTATTTGCAAGGTATGCTTAGGGTTATGCCCCTTCCTACATTAGAGTGGAAAATACAAGAGAGCATCAATCCAATGTAATAGAGCACCATCATTGTCTATACTAAATTCTAATGTGTAGGATCAAAAAATGGGTTAAAATGCATAACACACTATGAGCAAATCACAAAACTCAATAATCATATGTTAGCACCCACTAGTCTACCATGAAAGCCAAACTAATAAAGAAAGCAATAGAAACCCCCTTTTTCATTTGTAGCTCCCATGTCCTTCTTTCTTCTCCAAATGATTGTAGCTCCAATTTGCCTATAGTGCACACAAGATTGAAGCCAAAGCCTATGATATGGATAATGCCATGAGAATACTAGAAGTGTGATTTTAATGTGAGGGCAAGAAGTGTAGATGCAAAGGAGTGGGGACTCAAAGACTCAAGAATTTGGATTTTCAAGACTTAAGCATTAAGATTGAAATGAGAGAAAGAGTGTCCATTTTATAATCAACACTCAAAGTGAGAGCATTGGATTTGTCACCCATAGATATGCGACGTGGCAAGAGATTCCTTTGAGAATCCATGACGCATATGAAAAAATATGCCAATTGTGAGATTCTATGACACATGAAAGTCAAACTTGACTAAATGTGGAAGAGAATCTATGACGCGTCATAAGACACCTCAACCCACTTAAAGCCAAGAATCTATGACAAATAAACCAAATAGGGACATGCATAAGAGATAAGAATATTTGATTATGACAAATCTTAGCCAAGTGTCAAAGAAGAATCTATGAGGTGTCACATCCAAGTGTCATGATGATGCAATATTTTATGGAATATTTGAATTAAAAATCCTTTTATTCCCCAAAATAAGAATTAGTAGAAAATGGAATTAATGATGGAAAATGGATCTTAGGAAATTGCAAATTTCTATGGTTTATAGGTGATGAACCAATTAATTAATAAAATTAATTAATTGAGGATGATAATTAGGAAGAATAATTAGAAAGAATAGGATTAAATTATGGGTTATTTAATCCTATAGAGAAAATTAGCAGATGATTGGCCAAATTGATTAAATGAATGCGACTGTACCCTTTGATGAAAATGTGATGATGATGGATATTGAATAAGATGATGGAAAGTAGACCAAAGCCATGGTAAAATTGATTGATAGATCAAAATTGATAACATGCCAAGGAAACATGAGATGAATTGGTTGATATGTAACATTTAACGGACATTGTAAATGCTCCAGAATTGAAATTGATTGAAAAGGTTTGATCATAATACCATTGACAAACATTGTCAATGTTATTAAAATGGTTGATGATGTCATTATCTGACATTGAAAGCCTCAACAATGTCAAAGATTAGATGACATAAATGATAGTTTGACCTAGCACTGAGAGCCACAATAGTACTAAGGTCACATTGATAAGATTGATAGGTTGATAGGTTTCTAAGGCACTAAAAGCCACAAAAATACCTAGGATAGGATAAATGATGATTGATTTGGGATGTTTGATATGTTTTGGGTTGATTAGGATTGATTCTGAGTGATTCTGAGTTGATTTGGGGTGATTCTGAGTTGATTTGAAATGGTTTTGAGTTGATTTGATATGATTTTGAGTTGACATGAAATTGATGTGAAAGGGGATACAAATGATGAAATATGGTCAATTCGGCCAAAAGATCAGAGTTAGTAAAATGAGAAAATGGGACAAATTAGTATGAAGAAGTGATGAAATCGTAGATGCGAACCATTTTTGAGCATCTACATAATGCTTCCTATATGGGAGAGTATTTGTGATGGAAAGAATCATCTAGGACTTTTGTTGGATATTGTTTTAAATAGTATCTTTGGAACTTGAGCTAAGTAAGAATCAATTGTTGTAAAGTTTGATGTAGTAAAGTTAGTTGCTAAAACCTTTGACATTGATGTCAATGGGGAAGATGTTCAGCATTAAAAATAATGAAAAACAACATGGAAGTTGGAGAAGTTTGGTATTGGAACAATAAGTTTAGAAGAAGTATAGCATGAAATGATAGTTTGATAGAAAGCACATTGAGGTATAAATGGGGGAGAATAATTGATGAAAAGGATTTGAAAAGAAAGATGAACAATCTTTTTTTTGGTATTCTTTGAACTAGATGTTTTTCATCTATGTCTCCATCAATTCCAAAGGGGGAGATTGTTGCAAGCATGAATGTTGATGATATTCCTATGGGGGAGTATTGAGATATGATGATATATTAAATTCATCACTGAGTTTTTCATTGATGTCAACGTAGCAGTTTTCTATGGTATTTGATAGAAGAACAATGGGAAGATCAAGTTGGTACAGATGACCAGTTGAGTATTCTAATTATTTGAGGTTATGGGGGATACTTCTGAGTATCTAGTATATGTAGTTAATGTTGGAGGAAGAAATGATGAGTCTAGAAAAATTTATGTAAGTTTTGGGGATGTTTGTTCTGAGATAGAGTTTACAGAGGCATGTTTTGGTAAACTTGTTATATCTCTTAGCAGAGTTGATATTCTAAGAATCAAGATTGAGGATATAAAGAAGACATGTTGGTGATGACGTGGCTCAGTTTTATTGTCATAATATTTTTTGTAGGGAAAGTTATTCAAGTTCCAATGTAGGAGATTAATGGTATCACTAAGTGTAACATGTTCTTAATGTGGTCCTATAATGTTTAATTAAGAAGGCCTAAAAACTGACTACTAACTTAGGGAATTTTTTTGAGGAGTCGATATAAAGGAAGGGAATTTTCCTTTATCAAGTATGACATGAATTATATTGATATGAAGTAATTGTAAGTAAGGAGAGAGAGACCAGAATGTGAAGTTGAGCATAGCAGTGAGAAGTGAAGGAGACTTCATTGTCGAGGTTTTGTTGAGTAATCCAAGGTTTGATATTTAGATCAGACATTTGTGACCTGGTCTACAAGGTCTAATAGTGATTGATTTTGTTGATAGAACAAAGGAAAGAAGAAAATAATAGTAAATTACATGTTTGAGTAGTGAGCTCTTCTTGTAGAACTTGGGTAAAAGCACAGATCTGTGTCACTATTTAGGATACCAAACCTATTATAGATCTTAGATTCAATATCATCATTATATAATTTTTTGAGTATTTTGATTAGTTATAATATGTTACAATTTGAAAATATTATAAGTCGATATTTTAACAGTTCAGAAGATGCTCCCTCAAAAAAGGAAAAAAATAGTAAATCATATCAAAAAAATTAATAAATTATATTTATATCTAGAGGAGAGAGTCCTCTTCATGAATATGTAATTTTTTTAAAGAAGGTGTAGATTTGATAAGGAAGTTTTGATAGGAGGAAAAAACTATTGGATTCTGATAAGGTCAAGCTTGAGTACTTATAAAAAGAAAAATATACATAAAAAATAATTATTTATTTTTTTGTTCCCTAGCTATACATGTCATTTATAATATATTTTCAAATCACAACTAAAAAATATGATTTGCATATACTTGTTTGATAGGAACTACACCCTATATTTTTTATAGTTAAAAAGGGACATCAAAATTTATAAAACTAAATAAATTCTTACTCAAAATTTTTTATAAAAAAATAGGCATAAAATTCATCCAATTCTACACATTTCATCAATTTACATCATCTTAAAATTCTAAACAAAAATACCACTTTTTTTTGTCGTTAATGTTGACCTGTCACAATCTGATATCCTATTTCTTTATAAAAGGTGACATAGGTTTGTGCTTTTAGCTAGTTGAAATTGCATGTTTGGGTAGTGGGCTCATCTTGCATACATTGTACTATAACTCTTAATAGGGTGCATCCTCTAAGAAGGAATATTTATATTAGTACATCATCTTGTGGGCATCATTCCCATTAGGGTTTTCCCTTTGATTAAGGGTTTTCCTAGTTAACATATCTGGTGTTATTACCTATGTGCATCTTATTATGGCTGCTGTTTACTTTGGTTGAATGGTTAAATTTGTTTGAAGAAGATATTTTTTTAAATTGTTAGATAACTGATTCACTCCCCCCCCAGTTATCTTGGTGGACTATTTTTTCTAATAGTTTAAGCAAAAAAAGATCAAACTACCTACTTAAGGAGACATAAGGGTAACCTAAAATGGTTGAGGCATCTGCTAATGCTATTGATTGGGAAACTTGAGTAGCTGGCCAAGAAGAGTTTTGAAGAGGGGAAGTGTGATTTCTTGAAGGGTTTCCAAGTAGATCAGAGAGAAAGATGATAATGGAGGCTAGTTAGTGGATCAACATATGAGCTACATTGTTATCTATATTTGCAAAGTGAGTTATATTTATTTAGATCAACCTAGTGTTACTTTCTAACCATTGTATTAGTTTGAAATCCTTTAATAAAGGTTAACCTAACAATATTGTAAATCCTTTAATCAAGGTGACATTCTAATGGAATGTTCTTAAGTTTTCTATAAAGATCACTGCTAACAAGGTGGTTAAATCCTTTAAGAGGGTGCCACCTAATAGTGTGTATTGTAACATTTAATAGGGTTGGCTCCTCACAAAGCTCACTTCAAAAGAGTGAAAATATTGGTGACATGTTGCTGGGGATTTTTCTCAAGTTGGGTTTCCACGTTAAATCCTAGTGTCATACTTGTGTGAATGATATTTGAGATGTTTTACTGTTAATGTTTTATATACTACAAGTTTATTATTATTGGGAATATAGACGGCCAATTTATGTTTTTGATATATTGCTATAGAGACTGATTAATGTTTAGATTTGAATTAGTTGAACTGTCTAATGTTTAATTGGTACATCTAGACCTGATGATAACTAATTCACTAATGCAGGAGCATCCTAGGTGTGACGGCAATCTTGCATCACCCAAAAATAATTTCTTTTCAATATTTTCTAGTTTAATAAGGACTAGTAGATAGGGTGGTTACTATTTCTAAGAGGTTACTATTTTTAGTAAGTTTTTCATATGAGCTCAAAATGTTCTAATTTTCTATGTGAAAGTTCATTTTAGAATTATAAGCCTACCATAAAAATCTCATTTCTCTAGCTTAAGTATAAAAGAATTTATTGTAAATTTTTGGTGGAAATTTTAGGGGAAAAATCTTCAAGCTCATCACTAGAGACCTTAGAGTGCCTAGATGAAGTCTAAAAACTAGAAGGAAGGGTTCTTGCATGATTCCAAACCTATAGATTAGGAGCCGACATTTTGAAAAGTGGTTATAATTGCCAATAAGAGATATGGTTTGAGAGTTATGGCCTTCTGAAGTTGGGCTACCCAAAATTTCTAAAATAATTTATCAAATATGTATTTGGCCAACTCTTTTTGTATTGTTAGGGTTTTTTAGCCCTAGGTATTAAGTTTGAGCATCTAGAACCTTCCCTAGCAACTAATGAGACCAGAATATGATCTATTTTATCATTTCATTTTTAGTTGAATTTGCAAACTTTCTAAAAACTTTGATGTTTAAGAACATGATGTTTATCATAATTTAAAAAAAATGTGTGTGCAATTACTTTCCAGGACTAAAATGGATATACTATCAAATTATATGTCATTTGATTACAAAATAGTGAGAATGATATTTTCTTCCTTAGCTAGGTGGGTAGTTCTCCTACAACAATGTGACATAGGGTAGACTAATTTAGATGACATATTTTGAATTAGTCTTGATGTATGCTATTACTTTGAAGGCACTAATATTTTGTAGATTCAAAGATGAAGTCAACTTAGTTAAGCATAGTCAGTAGTCCAAGCAAATGATGGTAAATTTCATTAATGACCTTCCACATCACCAACCATTTTTTCCATAACAACCAATGCCTATTTTCAAGAAATTGGGAAATCCAGGGATCGTGAGCTCCTAAATTCATGTTCCATTTGGTACCAAAGTTAATACATCTCTTGTAATATTCAATATCATCCATTATTTTGGTAGTTGGAGTGTAAAATCTAGGGATTATGTTCCTAGTTTGTGCTTAAATAACTGGAAGCTTGTGTTCCAGAAAAAGAAATTAATTAGTGGTTTTTAGTAGAAGGAAGAAGTTTTGTGAGTTTTTGAGTATTGAATGTAATCTTGTTGTTTATTAGTATGTACGTTTACTATTGTTATGAATAAAAAGATCATTTTAGGTTTCCATCTTTGAGTAGTTCTACTTCAATTCTCTATGGGAGCCCACATAGGGAGTGAACTAATTAATTAACATAGGGCTTACCTTCAGTTTGTATAACTAGAGTAGACTCTACAATTCCTATAGCCATTAATAGAAGAATTAGTGGACTATTCTTGTAGCATAGGTAGTTGAAGTAGTTCTTAGCTATATTTTCATGCTTTGTTAAAATAGATTTGATTCTTAGCTTTAACGTAAATTTCTTGTAGCATAATCATTTGAATTTTCGTATATAATTCTTAAGTTGAGAGAAGTTTGAAGCATATATTTTGCAGACACCATTTTAAGTTTAGATCCTTGGTTGATAAATTAAATGAGTCCAAATGAGTTGGGTTAGAAACATTGAGATGTCCAATCTTGGATTAAGTAGTCCATTGTTGTAGTATTTTGATCCCTTTCTTTGGCCAAGCATTTTTTGTGTCATTTCTAAGGATGATGTTAATTCAAACCAATCTTTTTAGTTGCACTTTTATTCCTTATAAAATAGAGTTTAGTGTTAAAGAAGAATGTTATGCATAGAAGAAGAGACCATCTTGGGATATTCCTTCCTCATGATAATTAGGAAGAACCATCGAATGATGTTCATCTTGAACTAGATGAACTCCAAAGAGAGAATGACAAAGATGAACCTTTTGAAAATTTATTTTCTGATGTTTAAGATGAAATACCTTCTTCATCTTTAGAAGAACCACTCCACTTGAATGAAATTTTTTTGAGCCTACATATCAGGCACCACCTCTTCCTCTAGGAATGGCTATGCCTACCTTTCCTTTTCCTATTCCACCTTAGCAAGGGAATCAAAGTTTGAAAAACATACCTATTGCTTCCCTTCCAAAATTCTATGACCTTATTAAAGAAGACCTTGAAACCTTTCTCTCTGAGTTTGACATTCTTTGTAGGAGCTATGACTACACAACTGATGCCCATAAGTTGAAGTTGTTTCCCTCTACTTTCAAGGAGGCTACTCTAAGGTCTTTGATGGGATTGGGTGCAAATGATACAACAAACTGGACTGAAATCAGTAATTTGTTTCTTCAAAAATATAAAGAATATTGTAGAGGTCACGGTATGAAGGGGGATGGCATTTTTAAAATGTCACAAAAGGAGGGTGAAACCTTGGAAGACTATGTTTCTAGATTCTTATTCAATGTGTAGTGGAATACACAACATAACTTAAATGAAGAATCTAAGAAACATTTTTTTCAAAGAGTTGTGCAAGAAGAAAGCATGGAAGCCTTGAACCTAATGGCTAGAGGAGATGTTACACAAAGGACTTGGAATGCAATCAAGGAGATATGTTAGAACTATTCAAGAGCTACTATGAAGAAAGGTAGAGGATTAAGGAGCCTACCACATAAGACCAATGGTGGGTCAAGAGTATCTAAGATGGAGTTATCTAACCTACTATTTAACTTCAAGCAAGATATCATTAATGATGTCACTACTTAGTTGGATTCCATGTAAGCCCAAAGGAAAAAGGATGAAGCTGATGCTATGCTGACCGAATTCTTCTCTCATTGTAGAGAAAGGAAGAAGAACTGCACATGCAAGACTATTGCAACTGTGAATGCACATCTAATGCCCATTGAGTTTAAAGCAATCGATGAGGATATAGGAGAAGTGATGTATGTTGCTCAAAGATGACCACAGGCTCAAAGATAAGGTATTCCTCAAGAGACTCTAAATAATTTTGGTTATAATAATAATTAGTGGCAAGGCACTATCCCTCCAAATTCCACCCCTCAAGGATAGAATTAGAACAATAATTAGCCTAACTAGTAGCCACAGTATAACTAAGCCTACCCACAACCACCTCAACAAGCTTTGATGCCTCCACCTTAGTAGCAAGCCCTAATGCCTCCACTTCTTTCAACCAATGCTAGCCCACAGAAGCAACCACAACTTCTTGCTTAGCCAACACCAAATCCCAACAATAATTAATAGACTTATTCTTTGCAGATAAATGATATTCATCTAGCATCAAGAACCAAGTTGCCTACACCTAAAGGACCTATAATAATTGAGGTCGTTGATACTAAAAATGTTCCAACAAATAAACCAATTGATGTCTTAATTCCCCCACCTATACAAGAATCTAGTCCTCCATATCTAGAAAGATTAGTTCTCGTAGCTTCATCCAAACCAAATCCTATAGAAATTGATCTCCTAGACCAGCTTAAGCAAATGACTATCAAAATTCCCTTATTGAATGCACTTAAGGAGATTCCCCTTTACAATAAAGCTTTAAAAGAAGCATGTGTCAAGTAGTTTGGTAGAAAGAAAAAGGATCCTCCTATAGTCCATGTGTTGAGACAACTTTTTGATTTAATGTTGAGTAAAACGCTGATGCCTAAGAATTCTGACCTAGGAAGTCCTATGGTTACCATACAAATAAATGGCATCTAAATTTAGATTTTTTTTGATTGATTTGGGAGTATCAATTAATGTCATCACTAGAGAAGCCTTGTTAAGACTTAGCATTAGTGGATTAAGGGACACTCCTACAATACTTCAGTGAGCAGATAACTCAACTATCAAGCCTAATGGTATGATAGAAGATATCATTGTAACCTTGGATTCCATAGATTGTCCTTCAGACTTTGTTGTGCTATCAATTGTAGATGCATTCATTGCATGTCAGTTAGGAAAAATGACAATATCAGATGGTGCCAAGACTAAAAGGTTAACTCTATACTATTGTACAACCACAACTAGATCTTGACCAAGTTTCTTGGCTAGACCTTGGTGATGGTCCTTCAGAAGTTAATTATATTCAATATCTCATGATGCTTGAGAAAAATCTATTAGTTGTATACCAGGAAGAAGATGATATAGTGGTTGCAATCCTTACTAATTAGTATGATTCTAAGGAGTCCAATTTTGAAAATCCTATCGAACCCTTATAAACTATATTTTCTAAATGTAATGCACCTTAATCTCCTATAACACTTGATTACCTTCATACATTACTACCCCATGAAAAAAAATTCCATCAATAGAAGAAGTTTTAATGATGGAAAAGGTAAAAAGAGCTGAGATTGTTGTAGGAAAAGAGCTAAATATCAATAATGACCTTACTGCATCTTAGATGACAAGTCTCATTAAACTATTGCAAGATAGTCAGCAAGACTTTGCATGGGACTATACTAACATAATGTGTTTAGATCCTAGTCTTTTTACATAGGATATTTATTAACTTAGAATGTAAGCCAGTGAGACAACCCCAAAGGAGAGTAAACCCAACATTAAAAGATATAGTCAAAGTAGAGTTACAAAAACTTCTTAATGCTAGATTTATCTATCCTATTTTTGATAGCCAATGAGTGTCACCTCTAGTTATTATTCCAAAGAAGGAAGGAAAATGGAGAGTATGTGTAGACTAAAAGGAGCTTAATAAAGCCACTAAAAAGGATGACTTTCCTCTTCCATTTATTGATCAAGTGCTAGATAACTTAGCATGAAGGAGATATTTTATATTTTTAGATGGTTTTAGTGGATATAATCAAATCCAGATCTCTCTAGAAGATTAGGATAAGACAATGTTCACCTATCCATGGGGAAGATTTTCTTACTCTATCTTAGCATTTGCATTATGTAATGCACCTAAAACTTTTCAACAAGTGGTACTTAGCATATTTTTTGACATAGTTGCGAATTGTATTGAAATCTATATGGATAATTTCACCACTTATGGTGACACATTTGAACAAGCTCATGCCAACTTGGAGAAGGTCCTAAAAAGTTGTCAAGAATACAACCTTTCTCTTAATAGTGAGAAGTGTTATTTCATGATGGAAGAAGGAGTTGTTATTGGCCACTACCTTTCCTCTTTTGGAATTCAAGTGGACACTACAAAGATCTCTATAATTACTAATCTACCAACACCAACAAAGGAAATAGATGTCAGAAGCTTTCTTGGACATGCTGGTTACTACAAGAGGTTCATCAAAGACTTTAGTAAGCTTGCTACCCCCTTGTACAAATTACTCAAGAAGATAGCTGAATTTGAGTGGACAGAAGATTGTGAAGTAGCATTCCAACAATTGAAGGATGTTTTGACTACAATGACCTATTCTTAGAGGACCTAATTGGAAGCTACCTTTCCACATTCATACTGATGCATCTAATACTACTTTAGGAGTAGTTTTGGGACAAAAAGAAGGTATTTTTTAGCATACCATTTACTATATTAGTAAGAATTTGTAGGGTGTTGAGCTGAATTATACTATTACTAAAAAAGAATTGTTTTTTGTTGTGTATGCACTTAATAAATTTTGGCATTATATCACAAGCTATGAGGTTTTTGTCTACTCTGATCACTCTGCTATAAAATATTTGATGAACAAACCTACTATTTTTGGTAGATTAGCATGTTGGCTACTCCTCATGCAGGAGTTTAATGTGAAGATAATAGATAAACTAGGCTGTGCCAATGTAGTAGCAGATTTTCTATCATTACTTCAAGTACCTAATGATCTTGTAGCCATAAATGACAACTTCCCTAATAAGAATCTATTTTTAATAAAAAGTTATAACTTGTGGTTTACAAATATACCAAATTAACTTGTGACAGGAAAAAATCCACCACATTTTTCACCCATGCAACGCTGCCTCTTGGTGGAAAAGAGTTTCAATTTCTCATGGATAGCTAGGTTGATGTTCTACATTAGACTAGATCAAGTAACTCGCTGGTGTGTAAGGGAAGATGAAACTTATGACATCCTGCAAGCATGTCATGATGAACCATGTGGTGGTCATTTTACAACAAAGAGAAGAACCTACAAGATTTTGACAATTGGATACTACTGGCCTACTCTAAACAAAGATACAACAAAGTATACAAGGAAATGTGATCAATGCTAACACATGGGAAGGCCCACTAAATCTAATGAAATGCCTCTATAGCCATAGGTGGTGGTTACACCTTTTGACAAGTGGGGTATTGACTTTGTTAATCCAATAGAACACTCTTCATGGAAAATCATACATTTTAGTATATACTGATTATGCAACTAAATGGGTTGAAGCACAAGCTATGCCACATGCTAGAGATCACCAAGTAGTAGATTTTCCATATGAATGCTTATTCACTAGATTTGGAGGACCTACAAAAATTGTCACAGATCAAGGAGCTCAATTCACATCCAACCTAATTGTAGAACTCATGAAGAATTACATGATCCATCATGGCACATCTTCCCCATACCATCCTCAAGCTAATGGTCAAGTAGAAATCACAAATAGAGAGATAGAAGAAATCCTCACTAAGATAGTTGCTATTCACAAACGGGACTAGGTTACTTGGCTTCCTGAAGCAATTTGGGGTTATAGGACTACATGGAAGAGCACCACTAGATTTACCCCATTTGAATTACTTTATAGTAAATCTACTTCCATGCCTATGCAATTTGAGCACAAGACTTTACAAACTACTTTGGAATTGGATATTGATCTTTCAAAGGTTTAAGAAGATAGGTTACTACAACTAAATGCCCTTGATGAATACTCCAAATTTTCCTTGCATAATACTAAGATAATTCAACAACAGTGAAATAAATGACATGATAAGTTCATCAGTGACAAGAAGTTTTCTATTGGAGATTGGGCCCTGCTATATGATTCCCATTATCAGCAAACTCCAGGAAAATTCCAAACATGTTGGCTTGGACCGTATGAAATCAATTTTGTGTTTGAGAATGGTGTAGTGAAACTCTCTACCATTGATCCTATTTTCTTTAAACTACTTCTTAATGGGAACTACTTAAAACTCTACCATAAGCCATCTAGTCGTGAAGAGTTCCTGCAACAATTCTAACCATCTATTAATCCTACAATTCTTGCAACAACTACAAATGATTTTCCTACTCATTTTTCATCCTCTCTCTAAGAGCATTTCACTCATCATAATAAACTACTTTCTTAGTGAAAGTATTTTCTCTGTAATAATTTTACTTCACTCCACTCTTTCTCATCTTCTACCTCACCTAATCCTTCATCAACTTGCATGATGGAATCATCTAACAACACAAATTACAAGGTCTATACACATACTCAAATTAAATATTTTTCTTAATGTGTTGTTTTATTTTTAATTACCTTTGTCACTAACAATTGTAGGAGCTATTGCCTAATTTAGTTGGAGGAAGGGGTAGTGTGTGTGTGTGTGTGTGTGTGTGTGTGTGTGTGTGTGTGTGTGTGTATGATCATTAAATGTTCATGCTATTCTTTATATGCTGCCACATGATAAAAAAATGATGTGGTGTGATAGTTACCTTTATATTGTACATTTTTGCAAACTGGTAAGTACGAGTTCCGACTGAGGTACTTAATGCATAATTAAATGATCTAAAATGCTAAAACATAATTTACTTGAAATAAGTACTGTCACTTGTCTTCTCATCTTGTTCCAAGCTTTTCAATTTTTGAAATTCTTGCTATAATCATCTAGAAGAACAATGGGGGAGTGATTTGAAAAGAAGAGAACTAGATGACCATACAACATTGTTGGGAGACTCAGTTTTCCTACCTATGTTTCAAGCCAGGGGTTGGATGAATTACATGTTCAAATTGTCTGCATGGGATGAGAAGCTTACTTTAGAATTTTCGTAAATATTGAGGGATGGTTTTTCCACAATCAAAGGAATAAGGGTTCTCTTTTCACCCAAAATTGTAGCTGAGATAATGGAATTGCCTTTGGTAGGAGATGATTTTTCAAATGCATTAGACCCATTGTCAGCCAGAGCCTAATTTATAGTGCACACTGACCCAAAGCTTTAGATAGACTGGAAACAAGGTACAATCCACAAATCTTTACAAGAATTATTTAACCAATGTGGTGTCTATATTGTGAGATATTTTACTTGTGAGGGGAGACATTTTGTTAAAATGAGCCATTGTAGTGCAAAGAAAACTCTGAAAGATGTTTCACACCACTGTTTTATTAAGATCATCATAGAAAAAGTCCTCAGGGAACAACTTGGGATATCTCGGGATAATTTTATTTCAAACAATGTGTAAAACCTTGTTAGGTAGCTTGTAGAGAAAATTAAGGAGGAAAATCTTGTAAACCCAGCACCAAGTTCTTCCTCATCCAGACCCAGGAGGTCACAAAGAACCCCAATTTCCAATACTGTAGCTTCTACCTCTAGGTTGGGTCCAACATCTAATAAGGCTGAAAGGAAAATTATTTTTTCCCAAAATACTGGCTATCTTATAGTTCCTAGGGTTTATAAGAAGAAGAAAGGGAATGTATAAGAAACATCTTTAGAACTTCCCGTAGCTTCAAAAGTAGCAAAACTACCCCTTAGGCATAGAACTTGAAGGAGCCAATGTCTGTAAAACCCGATGAGGGTGTGTGTTTTCAATCCTTTGTACTCAAAAATATAACTATTGAAAAAGAGAAATCCTCTTTTGATGAGGATAGGATCATCATTGAAGATGGTTCAAATGAAGAAAGTTTAGAATGTATGCCTACAATAGTAGGAACATCCTCTATCTAGCTACCCATCATTTCGATAGATTTAGAAAATGATGACAGTGAATCTATTAGAGTTGTAGACTCTCCTCCTAATCTTTAGTGGGGATAATTTCATTAAAAAGCTATTGGAATAAATTTGGAAGTAGTTAACACTATTGCTAAATAGATTCTTTTGCAAGGACTTGATGCTTTAGCCTTTGTAGCCTAGCAAGCTATTCCTCTTGTTCCTTTACCTACATCACATGTTACTTACCTTCTTGGTTCCACTATTTCATTGTTAAACATTATTTCAGAGTTATCTAATCAATTAATTCAAGAGAGGGAAGAATAGAAAATAGAGAGAGAGCCTCAACAAAACCATCTTTAATCAAACTCAAGATTTGATTGAAAAGGATGTGGAGATTGAACAATTAAGTGGTAAGCTTACAAAATTCACTACCATGATTCCTAAATTGATGTCTTTTTGCTCTCCTTCTATTGTTTATGACCTCTTTTTGGAAGAAAGATTTGTCAATTATTAGATAAACTATGTAATGCAATGTAAAAGTTTGACATTGAACACTCCTCAGGAATTCTTCCAAGCTTTTCATACTACCCCTATAGCCATCAAAAATTTACTCTATGAACTCTTTTTACATAATCTAGTAGTCCCTGACAACAAAGATTGGAACCCTCTACTTTGTGTGGGTGATATTGAACTTAGGGTATTGATGTCTTGGATCTAAAATGAAGTTAGCAGAGAAAATTAGGCCTACCAATATAGAGAATTAGAGTATGGGATTCCACTTTTTCTCAGGCCTAAAGCAAAAGATGCTAGAACACTATACTATGATTGGTTGAAAGTTGCTCAATCAAAATCTAGAAATTAGATTATTTCTCCTCTAAGGGATGCAACCTATCAAAAATATAAAACTATGACAGAAATAGATCTTCCTACAACAAAGTAGGGAAATCAATGGCACTAGATAGGATTGAGTGAAGACCTACAGAAGAAGGAACCTCATTCTCTATTGAATCTTATCATAGCTACTTAGCAAGAACCCTAGTACATTGAGCTAGGGGAAGAAAGGAAAAACAATTGGATACCTTTAAATTTTTAGCCTCCACTGCTACTGTCCCCTTTGCTTCCTAATAAGAAATATTTAGAGAAATTTATTATGATAGAAGAGCTCTACTGATGGGAAGGGTATAGGACTAGTAAAGACTTTTATTAGAACTACACTATAGGAGGTAAAGGATATAGTGTTCTCTTAGATTTTAGGATGGCTGTGAGGGTCAAAAATTTCATGTTTCCTTAAGGACAAGTCAAAGTTTTAGTTGGAGGGAATGAGTAGACTAGAATATGGTCTATTTTATGATTTTATTTATAGTTGAATTTGCAAACTTTCTAAAAACTTTGATGTTTAAGAACATGATTTTTATGATAATTTCAAACAAATGTGTGCATAATTACTTTCTAGGACAAAAATGAATATGATATGAAATGTCATTTGATTACAAAATAGTTAGAATGATGATTTTCTTCCTTAGCTAGGTAGGGTAGTTCTCCTGCAGCAATGTGGCATAGGGTAAACTAATTTAGATGACATATTTTGAATTAGTGTTGATGTATGTTATTACTTTGGAGGCACTAATATTTTGCAGATTCAAAGGTGAAGTCAACTCAGCTCAACAGAGTCAGCATCTTGAAAAAATGGTGGTAAAATTCATTAATTACCTTCCACATCACCAACCATTTCATTCATAATAGTTAGTACCTATTTTTAGGAAATTGGGAGTCAAAGAGGGAAATCTAGGGGTTATGAGCTCCTAAATTCATGATCTATTTAGTGCCAAAGTTAATACATCTCATGTAATATTCAATGTCATCCATTGTTTTGGTAGTTGATGGAGTCTAAAATCTAGGGATTATATTCCTAGTTTGTGTTTAAATAATTGAAAGTCTATGTTCCCAAAAAAAGAAATTAATTAGTGGTTTTTAGTAGAAGGAAGAAGTTTTCTTAGTTTTTTAGTACTGAATGTAATCTTGCTATTTATTAGTATGCACATTTACTATTGTTATGAATAAAAAGATCATTTTAGGTTTCCATCTTTGAGTAGTTCTACTTCACTACTCTATGGGGCCCACATAGGGAGTGAACTAATTAATTAGCATAGGATTTACTTTTAGTTTGTAGAACTAGAGTAGATTCTACTATTCTTGGGGCTATTGATAGTAGAATTAGTGGACTGTTCCTGCAGCATAGGCCGTTGAAGTAGTTCTCAGTTGTGTTTTCATGCTTTTTTAAAATAGGTTTGATTCTTTGCTTTAGTGTAGATTTCCTATAGCATAATCATTTGAATTTTCATAGAATAATTCTTAAGTTGAGAGAAGTTTGAAGCATATACTTTGCAGACACCATTTCAAGTTTATGTCCCTAGTTGATAAATTAAATTTGTGCAAATGAGTTGGGTTAGAAACACTCGATATGTCTAATCCTAGATTAAGCAGCTCGTTGCTATAGTATTTTGATCCCTTTCTTTGGCCAAGTAGCGACATTGTCTAGAACAACTCTAGGTGGTAGTTCACAACTTAGTCTTGCAGATTACTATAATGAAGTTGCCCATGTGGGTTAGCATATTGTACTTGTGAATTCTATAATTCCACATTTGTGGTGATAATAATAAGTCCATATTTTATTCTTGCATTTGTTGTTGTTTCTTTAATAAAATTTTGAACATTATCTAGAACAACTCTAGGTGGTAGTTCACAACTTAGTCTTGCAGATTACTATAAAAAAGTTGCCCATTTGGGTTAGCATATTGTATTTGTGAATTCTATAATTTCACATTTGCAGCTATAATAAGAAGTCCATATTTTGTTCTTGCATTTACTATTGTTTCTTGATTTCTATTATGTGTTTATGGTATTAAGGAGAGCACACTTCATCAAGTGGTATCAGAGCTAGATTTTTTGAGTGTATGGATAGATCACCAAACATGAGGTGGTTTGTACTAGGACCATGGCTTGGGTTGAGCATGTGGATAGATCACCAATTGTGAGGCAGTTTGCACTAGGTTTTCAACATAATCATAGAAATGCCTCCATGAAGAGAGCGTGGTAGAAGAGCTATAGGTGTTACAACTAAGGGTTTTAGAGCCCTCCAAAGACAAATGCAAGCATTAAAATAAAAATGCATAGAGGAATAAATCTTTTTGTAAGAGATGAAAGAAAGGATGAGGACAAAGAAGAAGAAAATGTTGAAGTAGAGACAGTTCTAAACCTAGAGGAAGATAGGATTGTTAAGGCCATCTCAAAGATTGGAAAAAGACCTAAGTTTGAGGTTCCCACATTTTTGGGAAATCTTAACCCAGAGGAGGTTATAAATTGGATCAATGAACTAGAGGAGTACTTTGAGTATGAAGATATTGAGGATCCTGATAGGGTCAAGTTTGCGAAGGAGAAACTAAAGGGACATGCAAAGATCTAGTGGCAGGATGGAATGAAATAGAAAGAGAAAATAAAAAATCACCAAATGGGATTAGATAATAGCTAAATTAAAGAGACAATTCATTCCTATGGATTATGAGCTTGATCTATTGAAGAAAATGTAAGGGCTGAAGCAAGTGGAAAAATTTGTTCAAAAGTATACTGAAGAGTTCTATCAAGTTCTCATTAGAATTGACCATGTAAAAGCTGATAAGGAGAAATTGACCCATTATCTTAAAGGGTTAAGACCAAGTATTTAGGGTAAGCTAAGTCTAGTTCAAATGAATATTATTGATGAGGCATATAAGTTTTCCCTAAGAGTTGACGAGAAACTAAGCAAGAATTTTGATAACAAGAATAGTGGAAGAGGTCACAGTGGAAGATCTAGCAAACAATCTTATGGAGGCCGTAATGATGATCAGAAGAACAAGGATGAGGTTGGGAATAGTAGTCACAGCCAGAGGGGAAATAATTCTAACCACTCCATGATCAAAATAATAGAGATCAGAGAATGAATTTGACCAAAGAAAGAGCTTGTTTCACACAAGGTGTGGTTATGAAGATAAGTATTGTGATATGATCATTGATGGTGGAAGTATTAAAAATTTGGTGTCAGAAATGATGGTCACAAAGTTGAAGATGAAGAAATAGAAACACCCACATCCATACCATATTTCTTGGGTGCAACATGACCACAAGGTTATGGTCAATGAGCAATGCTTAGTGAAGTTCAAGATTGGAAGATACTAGGATAAGGTACTTTGTGATATCATAGCTATGGACATATGTCATATGTTGTTGGGAAGGCCATGGCAGTTTGACATGCATGTTGTACATGATGGAAGAGAAAATACCTACACTTTGACTAGGGATGGAGTAAAGCATAAGTTGAAGCTATTGAAGGGTAAAGAAGAAAAGGTATGTAGTGCTACTAGAATATGTTTTGTTGATGGAAAATAGTTTCTCAAAGGTATGAAGCATGAGCATATATGATTTTCTATAATTCCAAAAGATATTAAAGAATAAGTAGAGGAGGTACCTATAAAAGTTGCATTTATGTTGGGATAATTTTATGATATTGTGTTAGATAATGTACCTGATAGATTAAACCCAATGAGAAAGATTAGTCACCAGATGGATTTGATTCCAAGAGCTAGTTTGCCAAACAAGGAAGTGCATAGAATGACACCAGCACAAAGTGAAGAGTTGAATAGATAATTTCATGAGTTTTTGCAGAAGGGGTTAATTTGAGAGAGCCCAAGTCCATGTGTTGTACCAACTATATTAGCACCAAAGAAGAATGGAGGATGTGCACAGATTCTTAAGCTATTAGCAAGATCACAATAAAGTACAAATTTCCATTGCCAAGGATGGATGATATTATGGACTATTTGAGTGGGGTTGAGTATTCACAAAGAGAGATCTAAAGAGTAGGTACCATTAGATTTGTATCATAGAAGATGATGAGTGTAAGACTACTTTCAAGAGAGGGGAAGGATTGTACAAGTGGTTAATCATACCTTTTGGGCTAACCAATACACCAAGCACTTTTATGAGGCTCATGAATGAGGTATTGGAGGAGTTTTTGGGTAATTTTTTCATTGTTTACCTAGATGATATTTTGATCTTTAGTAAGACATTGGAGGAGCATCTGATTTATATTTAAGAGGTGTTTGATAAGTTGAGGGAAGAAAAGTTGGTGATAAACTTGAAGAAGTGCAATTTTGTAAAGGAGTTGGTGTACATGGCATTTGTAGTCTCAGTAGAAGGTTTGAAAATGGACCTAGAAAAAGTGAAGGCTATCATTGTATGACCTACTCCACAAAGTACAATAGAGATAAGATCTTTTCATTGAATAGCTATTTTTTTATAGAAATTCATAAGAGGTTTTAGTAGTATTTTTGGACCCTTGACTGAAATAGTGAGAGGGGATAAGAAAGAGTTTAAGTGGGCTATAGGAATAGATAAGAACTTTAATCTATTGAAACATAAAGTTACTGAGTAGCCTATTTTAGCACTTCTTGATTCTAACAAGGTGTTTCAAGTAGACTATGATGCTAGTGGTACTACAATAGGAGCTGTTTTGAGCCAAGAAGGTAGACCTATTGCTTATTTTAGTTCAACATTGAAGAAGTGGAGACACTATCTTCTTCCTAAGGAGTTTTTTTAATATACTAGTCATCAAGCTTTGCAATATTTCAATAGTCAAGAAAAATTGAACCGAAGACATTTGAAGTGGGTTGAGTTTTTGCAGAGTTACACATTTGTTTTGAAACACGAGTGGGAAGTCTAATAAAGTTGTAGATTCTCTTAGTAGAGGATAAGTTTTGCTGATAGAAATGTAGATTGAGGTGGTTGGGTTCAAGGAACTCAATACTTTGTATCTAGATGAT
The DNA here is from genome assembly GCA_028749045.1 of Cupressus sempervirens. Classification (NCBI taxonomy): domain Eukaryota; kingdom Viridiplantae; phylum Streptophyta; class Pinopsida; order Cupressales; family Cupressaceae; genus Cupressus; species Cupressus sempervirens. Next base: position 425,325,285 of record CM053783.1, read on the forward strand.
CCTAATTTTGGTGAAATGTGGAAGACTTGTACAGTCCTATTACACTTGAGAGGAAAAAATGGCTGGATTTCATGATCTAGGATAGTATGATGTTCAAAGGAAGCCAATTTTGTATTCCTAGAAGTTTAATGAGAGAGAATATCATCAAGGAAAAGCATAGTGGAGGATTGACTAAAGATTTTGGTAGGGATAAAACCATAGCTTTAGTTGCTAAGATATTTTTCTAGCCACAGTTGCAACAAGATGTGAAGAAGTTTGTGTAGAGTTGTAGAGTATATCAGATGGTGAAAGGAGTGAAGTAGAATATAGGGTTGTATTAGCCATTACCTGTACCAGAGAAGCTGTGGGAGGATGTCAGCATGGATTTTGTTCTTGGATTACCCAAGATACAATGTGGGCATCATTCTATTTTTGTAGTGGTTGATAGTTTTTAAAGATGACACATTTTATTCCTTGCAAGAAGACTAGTGATGCTATTCATGTGGTAGAGTTGTTTTTTAGAGAAATGGTGAGACTGCATGGTCTTCCAAGGAGTATAGTTTCATATTGAGATACCAAATTTGTTTGGTATTTCTAGCATACATTGTGGAAGAAGTTGAAGACAAATTTGAAGTTTAGTTCATTGTATCATCCACCGATTGATGTACAAATAGAAGTTGTGAATAGGAGTTTGGGAAATTTATTGAGATGTTTGGTTGGAAACAAGCCAAAAGGATGGGATATGATTTTATCACATGCATAATTTGCATATAATAATTCTATCAATAGGAGTATTGATAAATCACCATTCTAGATTGTATATGGGAGTAGTCCTAGAAATGATCTCGAATTGAGGTAGCCAGATAAAGGAGAGATATGTAGTGCTGAAGCAAAAGAATTTGCTCAACATTTGAAGAATATCCATGAAGAGGTAAGGAAGCACATCATAAAGATGAATACATAGTACAAGGCTAACGTAGATGTGAAAAGGAGGTATAAGGAATTTTAGGTTGGAGATGAAGTCATGGTTCATTTGAGAAAGAAACATTTTCCAATGGGTACATATAATAAGCTAAAGATGAAGAAGTTTGAAATGTGCAAGATAGTGAAAAGGCATGATTCTAGAAATGGTTATGAAGTGGAGTTTCCTACTAAATTGAATATTTCACCAGTATTTAATATTTCAAATTTGATAGAGTATTATGACAAAGGTGAAGGGGATGAAGTTGTAGAAGCACAGTGGAGTATTCCAACATCTAGTTTAGCTACTCAAGAGATTGAGGAGATACTAGACAATTGTGTTGGAAAATGTAAAAGGAACAAAACTTATGAGTAATATATGGTCAAACAAAAAGGGAGGACACTAAAGGATTCATCATGGCTAGCAAGAGAGGAGGTCAACCATCTTTGTTTTCCTCTGAACACCTGAGACATGACGAAGTCACTTCTCAAACTACCTGAGTGTCTGATGCATGAGCATCCTAGGTGTGAGGACAATCTTGCATCACCCAAAAATATTTTCTTTTTAGTCTTTTCTATTTTAATAAGGACTAGTAGACAAGGTGGTTACTATTTCTAGGAGCTTAGTATTTTTAGTAAGTTTTTTATACGAGGTCAAAATGTTTTGATTTTCTACATGAAGCTTCATTCTAGAATTATAAGCCTACCATAAAAATATTATTGCTCTAGCTTAAGTACCAAAGAATTTATTATAGATTTTTGGTGGAAATTTTAGGGGAAAAATCTTCTGGCTCACCATTGGAGGCCTTAGAGTGCTCAGATGAGGTTCAAAAGCTCAACAGAAGGGCACTTATGATGCTCCAAGCTTGTAGATCATGAGCTAGCATTTACGAAAAGTGGTTATAATAGCCAATTAGAGCAATAGTTCAAGAGTTATGGCCTTCTGAAGTTGGGCTACCTAAAATTCTAAAATAATTTATCAAAGTTGTATTTGGCTAAATCTATATGTATTTTTAGGGTTTGTTGGCCCTAGGTATAAAGTTTGAGCATCTAGAACCTTCCTAGGTGGCATAAAATTGCCTATTTAAGAAAGGCCTAAACATTGTCTAGAACAACTTTGGGTGGTAGTTTGTAGCTTAGTCTTGCAAATTATTGTAATGAAGGCACCCATGTGGGCTAGCGTATTGTACTTGTGAATTCTGCAATTCCACATTTGTGACAATAATAAGAAGTTCATATTTTGTTCTCACATTTGTTGTTGTTTCTTGGTTTTTGTTATGTGTTTATGGTATTAAGGGGAGCACCCTTCATCATTCACCCAAATCCTGCCCCCCCCAGATCTTCTAAATCATTCTAACAGATGCCTCTCCATGTCTCTTCCTTAATATAAATAAGAGTGATATTTTTTCCATTGGAAATCATATAATAAACAAGAAATTCCATTACATTTGCAACATCCTCCAAAAGATCAACATGGTATTAGAGCAAAGCTTGGGAGGAGGATATCAACAAAGAATTAGAACATAAATAAAGTTTACTTCTAGTAAATGAGAATAGATATTAGAAGCATCTTGGCATTCATGATGAATGAAATTAAGACCAAAAAAATCTTAGTCACAGATATGTTAAATGTAGTGATTATTGATGGCAAACATCGATGCTATAAACCCTGAAAGGTTTATATAGTGGGAATATAATACAAGATGTGTGGGCTCCTAGTATCAAAAACATGTATAACATAAAGGAAAAAATCAATTAACAATATATGGTTGAGAATAACCCATAGAGATTTCATCAAATAGAAGAAATGATTGCAAACATGGCATCACAATGGAGCTATAAGGAAAGAAAGGGAATAAAAAGTACATGGGCATCAAACACATCACCCAATGATACATAGATTGAATGCACATAAGAAAAGATAGGGATAAATCTGATGTAGAGAGAAATGGGAAAGAAAATACTTAATCTCAAGTTGACCATGGTACTTAACAAGTCCTCCACATGTAACAAGCCATACAAGAAGGGTAAGTAAAAACTAAAGAAAATTAATAAATACAGGTGGTGTCCTATATAATAAGGAAAAGGAGAATATTGAAAGTAGTCCAAACAATTCCTGAACCAAACTCACACAATGTGAATACCACATGACAAAGAACAAACATATAAACTCTAACTTGGATTGATATGCTAGAATCAAGGAAAAATGACCGATCATATTGCTTATAAAGTGTAGACTGCCATAGAAATATGGACAAAGCCACTTTGAATTTAGTGTCAACCATCCAACTGAGTGAATAAAATCCTTTAATAATAAAATGCACTATCAAATTCAATTATTTAAGAGCCAAGACATATCAAAGGTCCATTAGAAATTTGGCTACAGAGACATATCAAAAAATTCAAGTACCACACCTATCAGGGTAAGTAAAATCACGAGTATTTGAGACCCACTACTAATAAATATAGAGGTATGAAAGTTGGTATATTGGTGTACTATATGTTAAATTTCAAAATCTAATCTTATTATGAGATAGATAATATTAGAGGTAATAATAATAGTAAATATATGTAAGGAGACTACTAGATCTTATAATGAGAAATTAACCTCTATATAATCTTATATAATAAAAAATATTGATAAGGAAGTCAATATAATATATTAATAACTAGGTTGGATGGTGGAATAAAATTAACTCATGAATTAAGTATTGAAGTCTTTCTACTTTTCTATGTTTCTATGTGTTCATTTTTGTCTCTACATTTTGTGGGAGTTGTTCTTTATTGATTTCAGTGGAAACAACATATCAAGTCAACACAACTCATTGGTTGGAGTAAGTTATCTAGTCCATATTTGTTCAACTTTCTCTTCACTGCACATGGATTATTATCCAAGGAATTATCGGGTGTTTTTGGAGCCTAAGATTGGGAGATGCCTTTTCTTGGATATATTAAAGATGACATGCTAGCAACCATGTTCTTCTGTGAGCATCCTCATAGTGGAAGAGGAATCAAGATGATTAGTGGGCATGAGATCACTTTCCTCTTGGAAAGAGATTGATATATCCCTCTCAAATTCTATCAGTTTTTCTATCAAATGCTCTTGATTTATTGTAGTCTCCATTTCATTTGGAGCTGATATTTTCTAGATTTATCAGACCCAATTTCTTGCAAGGCAGCAAGCTTGTTAAAGTTTGTTAGAAGTATGATCTTTGTAGTAGTGTTTCTCTCATTAGGAGTTTGTTTTTATCATAATGCACTTCTTAGTAATCATGGTGTGTATGTGGTTTTTGAGAGCATTAAAAAAGCCCTAGAGAGGCAGTCTTTTCATTCTGTTAAGGCTGCATTGCAACAATATGGTGGCTGTTTGCCCAAAAGTTGTGTTAATAATGTGCATCAAATTGTCTTTTTCATATTAGATCTTTTGGAGCATGAATCTTCTTAGGAACCTGCTCCCCCTTTGATGTTTCTTCCCAATGTCATTCTTGAGCTAACTCTTAAGCTTGGTAATTATGTTCCTATAGTAGGAGACATGGAGGAATAAGATTACTTGATATTGTGTTTTCTTGGAATTGTGGTTTGCTTTTTTGATATGAGTAGGTTGTTGCATGGAGATACTTCAAAAAATTGGTTAGTAGTTGGATTGGTAGAAAGTTTTTGTTTATTATAGCATCCTTTAGATGCTCTTTGGTTGCATTTTGAAGATATTATTCTGCTAAAGTTTTATCAAAGTTGTTTATGTAAATAATTGTACATATTAGTTATATGTTTATTTCTCCTCCTTCTTCATAAACCTATTGTAATTTGGAGGTTTCATTCCCAGGGTGTTATAATTGGGTTTGTTTACCTTCCATTTATTTCCTTCTTTTCTTCTTTCTTCTTTATCCTTCTTCTCCTTGATGGGGTTATGAATGAAGTTTTTCTTCTTGGTTCTTTTCTCCAGGAGCTCCTTATGTTAGAATTAGAGTGTATATATATATCAAGTGGCTTTGTGACTGTGTTTAAAAAAAAAAAATTGAATCAAAATTATAAATGTTCTTATAATTAAATAATATTATTATTGAGAATAGTTACTAAAAGTGTTTTTTTATAAGATCTATGTACCTTGATCTTTTTCTACAAGAACATTATTGCAGGAAAAGGGAAATTTATTCCAAACTCAAAGGGAGTTTCACACCTCTTCAAGGTAACATTAGATGAGAAATTATGAAGATTGATATTTAGAGGGAGTCTAAAAGTTCATGTGTGTGACTACATAGTTTTAACAAGCACGCCCTTGTGCACATCATGAGAAAGTCACAACTTCCAAATGATTATCACTTGTATTTGTAGAAGTTATTGAAAGGTGACAATCTTACAATAACATAATTCTCTATTATGATGGATATCTTATGATGTCTATGTAGATCATGATAGATTATAATTTACATGATGAATATTCATGTGGTAAGCATTCTAAGAATGCATGTGCACATACCTTATGAACATTTTGAGTACATGGTGAATGTTATGAAAAATGATGTTTAGGAGGCCATTGTACAAGATACTTAGTGAATATCAAATGAGTTGACATTCAAGAAGCCATTACTCATAGTACTTGGTGAATATCTTGTAACTCAACATTCCGGAGGCCATTACTCATAGTACCTAGTAAATATATTGCAACTCAACATTCAGGAGGCCATTTCTAAAAGAGTACATGGAAAATGCCAAATGAGTTGATGTTAAGAAGGTCATTGATCCCAATATATTTATGTTACATTGAGTAAATATATTGTCATGTGTTTATCATCCCTAGCTAAGAGGGAGTGTTGATGTCTTGTAGCTTTAGTTGGATAAACTATGAGACTAAAGTGCATATATTTTATATAATTAAATTATAATTTTTAATTATACTAATTAGAAAATAAAACATAGATGTGTCTCATTAGGAGACATGTATGTCCATGTCTCTTCCTTAAAATAAACAAGAGTGACATCATTTTCATTGGAAAACATACATCAAATAGGCAATGTCATTACATTTACAACATCCTCCAAAAAATTAATAGAAGTTTAGTATTTTATGGAAGATAAATCTTTAAAAAAAGGTATTTTTGGGACGTAACAAAATTAGAATTAAGTATTGTAAGAAATATACTTTACTACTTGGTTGGAGGGAATGCTTATTATGACTTTAGTTGTTTTTTCAACGCACGAAATGTTCGAAATAACTATGCTGTGGACTACAATGTTCCTCAATATACAAATATTCTTATTAGGAGTGGTATTGATAGCATCACCCTCATCCTACTATATTTTTTTTCAATCAATGATTGTTATTGGTATCATTGAATTCATGTTTTTATTTTGTTGTCATTTTTTTGATCGATTCCTAGTTTTTTCCATGGGCCTTGAATCCTCTATTACCATTTAGTGTTAATAAAAATTTTCTTGGTACCCTCGTTCTGAGGTTTATTGGAGATTGTAATTTCCTTCATAGGTTGTTTGTTAAGTGTTATTATTCTGTTTTATTTTTTGCAAGAGGTAGTTGCCTCACTTTATTAGTGGGACCTACACGAATCTTGATATGTAGAAGGGCAAGTACTAGTTGAGATTTGGATGAAAATTGAAGATGCATTAATCTATCTATTTCCATGCTCTCTTCCACAATAGTTATTAAAACTAAAGATGAAATCAAGATTGGGCTTAATTTTTTAGCGTAAAAGAAACATCTGTGTCACCTTTTAGGACCTCTAAACTTGTTTTGGTCAAATCTAATTTCTCTATCAAAACTCAACTTTTTTTCAAAAACTAAAAATACTCTTTTATAGATCTTGGAGTCAATATTATCATTATATAAATTTCACAGTGTTTTGATTACTTATAATATGTTATGATTATAAAATATCAAAAGTGGGTATTTTGATCTTTAAGAAGAGGGTACACAAAGAATCATGGTGGGCCAAACCATATCCTTAAGTGGTAGTCTAAAATCACCAAATTAATTTTATATCAACTTGACATGCAATTTTGAGCTAGTTATGAAAATTATATTAAAAAGTTGTAAGAATAGGATTTGTAGAAAATTCAATGTAATTTTAAAACTACTAGGCCTTATCTAAAAATAATTTAATCTAATTGTATTTTAATGCAATAGTACAAACCTTAGAAAAAAGAAGTAGTAGGTGTATGTCTGACCACCTTAATCACAATCATATAATAATTATTTTTTATAAGATCTAGTTATAAGAAGTAGACTCATGCTTGGATATGATGCATATTTTTGGGTGTTTTTATTCCAAAAAAAATTAATTGTGAATTTTATGCTACAATATTTTTAGGAAAAAAGGCTCCTGTCTGACCACCTTAACTAATTCAAAACATTACCAAATATAATTTAATTTAAGTTTTTTTTAAAATCATAGTAGGTGAAGCATATATAGAATGTGATGCATCTTTTAGATTTCAAAAATGTTTTACATTTTGAAAGTTACAACCATTTTTCAATTAGTATTTAAATCAACACTTTATAGATATCTTCATTTAAAAATAAATAATAATTACTTATCAAACTCATATTTTGACAATAATTATATTGCTGGAAAGCTAAGAACATCCTCAAAAAAGCCTTTTCATTTTAACAAATTCGATCTTATTACAAGTCATTAGGTACATCCTCAAAGTATGGAAGTCACCTAAATGGGGAGAAATCACATTTTTTTGAGTTGACCAAGGAGGCTTGGTAATTACCAAGCCTAATTAGATACCAGATATTTCAGGTATCCAATATATCCAATACTCGAATCTCCTGCCTAAATATGTAAATGAATCAAACTAAAAATGGAAGGTCCTGATTGAAAATTGAGGAAGGGTCCTCATTATCCCATCCATGATCCATGTGAGGTGTTTTAACTATTACAAATGGTATTTTTGTTTGTGTGCTATAATATATTCATATTATACTTTATTATATTATATTATAATATATTATATTGAATTATAATATATTACATTATTTTATTATATATTATATTTTAGTACAATATAATATAATATAATATAATATGAATTAGATTAGATTATATTTTAATATAAAATAAATTATATGAAATTAAATGATACAACCTATGTCCTAGGGGTCATAGGACATATATTATCATCAAATGTGTCAAAAGGCCTTTTGACCCATACAATCAATTAGAATATGTCCCTAGGGGTCCTACTGTTGGAATTACAAATAGGAAACATATACTTCTAAGAGTGGAGGGCGGAGGGGGGGGGGAATCAGAAGTATAAACTTCAACTATTAAAACTTTCACCATTCATTAGATCCATGCAATATATGAATTGAAAATAGCATAAAAAGTAAATGCATCTAAAACATGTAAGTAGTTGAACATACACACTTCACACCAAATATGATTACCTAGAAACCCTCAAAAGAGAAGGTAAAATTGGGGTGGGGATGATACCATAAATCTTCAATACTGCAGCAATTAAGTGTAGCCAATTAAGGTTACAATGGTTTGACCATGAAACATGATCTACCCTATGAAAGGCCTAACTTGTTAAAGGCTTACAAGGATTGTTAAGTCCCACCTTGTTAGAGGATTTCAACACCCTGTTAGAAGTATGTCTGGCTAAAGGACTTTAGAACATCCACTTGGAATGTCACCTTGTTAAAGGATTTACAACAATCTATTAGGACTACTCCGCCTAGGAGATTAAACTAAAATCACCTGTTAGGATGTTTCAACATAGATCTTGTGATTGGCTTTGATTTATTTATTAAAGATCAAATCTATACAAAGTCCTTGATCCTCTTTGATTTTATTTGATAGTGTTATATCCTTCTATTCTTTGTTCTCCTCCAACTAATTCTACAATTCACTCTCACTGCTAAGTCACCTTTAATTCTTTTTGAAAAAATTCAATCATTCACCCCTTGTAACATGATCTCTTTCATACTCTCTCGATTCTCTCTTCTCTATTATTTTTGTTGGGGCTTCGTCTTCCTTGTAAATAACTTGGTGGCTTAGGGTTAGGTATGAATCCACAACTAAGATTCATTCTTTTTGCCACTTAATCCTTCCTATTTTCTGATTAGTTGCATTTAAATACATAGGGATTGTGCAAATAGATTCATTCTTATCTTTAAAGAATCAAAATCTAACCTTATGTCATCTTGAAAACAATTTACATTGTTATTTGTGCAATCAAAAACAAATATTTCCAATCCATGTTGCTTGACACTTGAAGTTACTGATGCTGGACACATACTATAATCCAGTTTCTAACTCAGCACCTGAATTCCTTGACATATACTATTTTCTTGGCACTTGAATCACTCAGCATGGTCTATCTACTTAGCACTTGAGTGACTCGACACTTGAGTGACTCGACACTCATTGCAACTTAGCAATGTCTTTGTATTTACATATCATACTCAACATGCATTACTAGTTTGACATAAACTAAATAAATATTTTAAGTATATTGACACTCAATTGTCAAAACCAATCTGAGATCAACAATCTCCCCCTTTGACATGAGTGTCAAAAACACTTAACTATACATAATCAATCTAATCTTCTCAAGTACAATATATTCACAACTTAGCTTATATACAAAACTTCAAAATTTCAAAATTTGTAATAACCTATATACCTCAAAATTAATAACTTTGCCTGAGTGAATGTGCCTGATATGTATCAAAAGTTTGTTCTCCATTTTTAGTAGATTTATCTCTTGTTGATACTCTATCTTCAATGTATTTTCAATAGATGCTTTGTCATTTGATATGCTCTACTTTTGTTCTATGTCTATATCTATATTTGTATTCTTCAAAATATATATCACTGGGGTCAAAAATTGATTTAGCTCCCCCTTTCATTATTCGCTTCTTTCTTTATCTATTCCTTTCCGTGTTTTCTCCCTCTTTTGTATTTTTCTAGAAAGGATTGATGAACCTCCATAATTATCTTTAGAGCTGCATCCCAGTTGTCACATGCAACATCTAGTGACTTGAGTTGGATTGCCAGCTTGGCTACTAGGTGAATTAGTCCATCTGATGTAGAAAGATGAGGATCTTTCTTTAACAAAGTTTCTGAATATCCTAGATCTTTATGGAGTATTTCCATATGTGGGGTGAGGGAGGCTTGAATTTGTGTCAACTTGGCTCTTATATTAGCCTCTTCTACTTTTAACATAGCTAGTTGACTTTTTGATTGAAGTAATGCATGAAAATGTTTCTCACTCTGAGCTAGGTTTTGTGGTACTTGCATATCTGATACATTGAGATTTCTCTCCAGACTCAAAATTCTTTGTCTTGTTTCTTGAGTAAAGAGTGTTGGGTCACATAGTTTAGTGTATAATCAAAAAATATTCTCCAGTACTTTCTTTACATCTTCAACCTTTGTGGTTAGTGCACATTGAGGGAGTGTAATCTCTCTAGATATTTTCTCATTTACTTTATTCTAGAATTTCTTCTCTGATCACTCAAGAAGTTTGCACTTGTGTCAATATCTTCATTATTAAACTTCTCAACAATGTTTGAAAATTTTTCCAATAGAGGCTTTGTTTCTTTAGGTGTAGGTAGACTAAATGCATCTAAGAAGAATTCCTTGATGTCCTATAATTCTTGCCTTTGCCTAAATTCCTTTCTTAGTATTTCTTGACATTTCTTCTTTTCCAAAGCTTGTTGTAACATGTTTATTTGTTCTAGTGTCATTGTTGCATAGTCAAGCTGAGATATCACTATTTCTTCATCTAAAGTTATATCACCATAGTGAGTTACCTTGTCAACTTTTGTAGAGCTTGAGCATGGTGCTGAAATTTTTATTGGTATTGCCTCTATGCTTAGTGTCTAAAGGATTTTTGTAGGAGTACTTGATGTTGGTAATGTCACCAATGCTTGAATAAATTCTTTCTCCTTCTCCTTTGGTATATCCTTACTTTCCTCAGATTTTCTTCCATCAATCAGAATTATTTGAGTTGCACCTAGTGGTTGTGCTACAGGTATAGATGTGTCGATTTGTCCTATTTGATCTATTGTTGTTGTTTCCTTTTCCTCTTCTTTGGTAGTCTACCCCTACTCAATTGTGTCTTATTTGATTCTTGTGTCAACCTTGATAGATGTATCTTCCATTTTTTGAATCAAGGGTTGACCACTAGTAGCTAAAGGGATGGCAAAAGTTGGTTCTTGTGTGTTCATGTTATCCCTTGTGATGTTTGATATTGCCTTCGAAAGTTCATCAACACTGACCAATACTATATTTTTACATAATATTTCTTGTAGTGTGGATTGGTCAAGAATCTTCTTTAGATCTTCTATACTTAAGGGATTGATGTTCTGATCTGAGTTATTAGGAACATCCTTAATAGTTATGATTTTTGTAGGTATACTGGTGACATGAGGAGGGCTCATAGTTGGCATTTATGTGTCTTGCATACTTTGTTCTTCATGTTTCTCTTTAGCTGTAGCCATTTCTTCATCTTTATTTTGTGTCTCCTCCTCAAAATTATCCTTTTCCTTATCTTCTTCCTCCTTATCATTTTTATCATCACCATTATTTCTTCCCTCAAAGGAATCTTCTTCTCCTTGTTTTACAGTTATTAATCCATAAATCAATTTCCACATTTGAGTGGATTTCTTCACAACATCTTCAATATTTTTATGAAGAATGTTGAATGCCCTATATTATGGTGCAAACCTTCCACCATAATTCTTTTTGGCCTTGATAATCTGCACTTTAGACAATTCTAGCATTACTTGGGCTAGTGTGGATCCTCTAATTTGTTTCTCCAGGTTTAAACAATAATGCCACTTATTTTTAACAATAGTATATAATTCTTTTGGCATAGTGTTATCTAATTCAAGTGGGGTGTTCTTGAACTTAGACATCATTTCATAAATTGATTTTTCAATCAAGTTTTGCTCTTCCCTACCAAGTTTTTCAAAATCAATACTTTTCAATCCATATAAATTTGCATTGTTTCTAATATTTTCACAGAGATTCTCAAGATCATATTTTGGTGGATGACGTACCACTCAAAATTGGCTTGTATCCTTTGATTCTATCCTCTCATCATCAGTTTCTAGCTATGCAATGTATTTCCTTCTTTACTTCTTCTACTCTAGCCCTTCTTGTTTTGTAGCCTTGGCCTTTTCTTTGGCTTTTTCTTTGGCCTTTTGTGTGGTGGGTCGTTGCTTTCCCTAGTTGTTGGTGTTGTAGGCTTTGCTTGGATTGGCTTAGCAATCTTCTTAGCCTTTGTCTTTGCCACAAGCTATGCTTTGGCCTTTCTCTTCTTTGGTTCTACCTATACTAGTGTTTCCTTTACTTCCTTAGCACCTTCTACTTCTTCTTCATCCTTGTCTTCTCTCAATCCTTGAATTAGTGCTAGAGGTTCTTGAGTTCTTCCTCTTCATCCTCTTCATTATCTTCTTCTTCTCCACCTTAACCAAATTTAGCCTTTAATTTCTTTACCAATTTTCCTTTCTTCTTCAATGTGGAGGCTATCTTCAATTCCATCTCAACTTTGGATTTCATAACATCATAGTTTCCAAATATTTTAGCTGATTTATTAACTTCTTTACCTAGAAGTGTAGTGATAGTTGCTAAGGCTTCATCAACATTAATTTCATAGCCTAGGGGTCTTAGCCATCTTACCCTAGGTATGGTAGCCTGCACATATATATAGTCAATATCAACAAGAAATTATATGTCATTATAATACTATTCAACCAAGGAAATTGGTATTCTCATCGTCTTTTTCATAGATTTCTTGAAGTCTTCAACATAGCTTGTCATGATAATCTCAAAGTTATCTCCCATTTTCTCAATATACTCATTAAATTGAACTGCTATTGATCTATTTGTCTTCCAACTTACCTTGCCAAAGGATGGGAATGTATTTTGAACATAGAAAAATATACAAATTAGGATTGCTCCAAACTTACAGTATGCACTCTTGGTTTTTCTAATGGCACCTAGGTTTTCCATTATTTGTCGCAATTATAGTTTAGCTAGATCATAGGTATGATGCTTCTTTACAATTTCCTAGCCCACATCTACTGTAATGTAGGGTACACTATTTAAGCTTCTTGACTGATAAAACTTGTGAGAAATTACCCTAATGGCAAAGTCCAATAAAGGATCTATGATAGTATCAGTAGTCATTCCACGTTTGTTCCATTTTGCTCCTGTGTTTTTCTCAATAACTTCCTTTGAGTCACTTCATAGGGTCTTGGGCTGATCTAGGGTTGGAAAACTAATTACCCTATGAACTATTCTCTTTGAAATTTTAATGGGACCATCTTGTAGCCATAAGTATCCATCATGTATTTTTCTTAGTGCTATCTTGATCCATTTTGTTTAAACACTGTAGGGAAATCTAGGGCATGGGTCAAACCCTTTCTTTCAACAATCTTGAATTCTTTTTTCAAAATATTGTTTTCACACAATTTCTCATATTCTTGCCTTATTTTCATGTCTCCTATTCAACCTATCTTGAAGTTACATCATTTTCTAACATCTTGGACCATGATGACCTTTGGAGGAATCATAGAAAGTGCACTTGATAGGTCTTGTTTATATGTAACATCTGGAATTGCTCTAAAGTTTGGTTTCTTTACTTCATTGCTAACTAATTGAACATTCAAAACTTCTTGAACCTTTACATTCTGTGAACTAGACATCATTTGACAAGCTAGGGTTTAACAAATTTTAAACTACATCACTCAACTTATGAAGAATACCTTGGAAATTTGATGAGCTAGAGTTGGATCATTGCTAGAATCAGTACAATAACTTTAAGCTTGGTTTTTGAGTCACCTTTTTCTCTCCTTTTAATTTCTTGAGTTCAAAATGATGAATAATGAATGAAAATTGATCTTATACTTCTCCAAAACTATGCATTTAATGCTCAATGCTTGTACAGCTATAAAGTTGGCATCAACATGATTTTAGTTTCACTCAACATCTACTAACATGACCATCACTCAGTAGCTACTATAGACTTGGTCTTAACTAAGAACTTGGTTCTAACTAGTATTTCACTCAGCATTTAGCTTGAACTTTTCATGCTTAGAAACAACATGAAAACTTTAAGTTTTAACCTTGAATTTTCTACAACTCCTTGCATCTTTATTCATGCTAATGTAATCATTTTAGTGCTAATTTCCTTTGGAACTGATGTATGATATAATAATTTTGGATGTTAGTCCCACATACCTCTTATTGCTTAGTTTGATGAAGTGTGACCACATGACCTATTAGGTGAAGTGACCCCTACTTGATTTGATGTACTACCTCCATATTTCTTTTTCCATGTCTTGTTCATCTCATTCTTGATATTTTCAACATCTACCTTGCCTCTACCTTTATCAAATTCATAGCTTGATGCCTTGTACCTAGTTGGACAATGTTTACTAATATGACTAGTCTTCAAATAGCTAAAACATATAGTTTGACTCAACCACCTCTTGTAATTACCATTGAAGTGAGTCCCAATGTAGTTTTAAGGTGCATGTCCATATTCTTGACAATACTGATAGCTATATCTTGTGTTTTAATCCCAATTATAGAAGTTTCCATAGCTTCTTACCTTTTTTGGCTTGCTTGATGACCATGTGGACTTGGATTTGCATTCGAAGGCTCTATGTCCATACTTCTAACAGTTGTAGTATATCCTTTGAATTTTGGTGCATGCATGGTTCTAGTTTTGTATTCATGTTCTTGATGACCTTGTTTATTGCACTTATGACAGTAGACCATGTCCTTAGGCTTAACATTTTGATTTTTATTCTTTCTCTTGCACACATTAGAGCTATGTCCTTTCTTTCCACAATGATATCAAGTGGGTTTGGAGTTCTTACCTTTGTTGTTCCTTTCCTTAGAAACTTTGGATGATTCTCCTTCTTTAGTGCTTGTGTAGCTCAATCCTAATATATCTCTATTGGATCTAGGGGATTTTAGTAGTTGCTCAAAGTACTTGATGGCTTCATTTGGCTTGTTGAAACTTTCAAAAAATTCCTTTTCTCTTTTCAGGTCATTTTGCAGTTGTTCATTCTATAACTTTAATTTAGTTATCTCAATTTTCTTGACATTCAAGTCATGATGAGCATTCATCATTTGGGTTAAGGTATCCAATTGTATGTTTGAGATTTTGGACAGTTCTATT
Source organism: Cupressus sempervirens (assembly GCA_028749045.1). Lineage (NCBI taxonomy): Eukaryota > Viridiplantae > Streptophyta > Pinopsida > Cupressales > Cupressaceae > Cupressus > Cupressus sempervirens. Next base: position 425,340,387 of record CM053783.1, read on the forward strand.
AACTTTTCTTCCGACCTCTTTTCCAAAATTCTTTTGTCTTCTCCAATCATGGCCTTGTCTTCTATAGCTTTCTTCTTTTGTTCAATCACTTCACACAATAGTATAGCTTGTGATTCTTGTTCCAACTTGAGATTTCTAATTTCTTTAGCTTGTGCTCTATTCTTTTCCATTAGCTCTGCAATTGTTGCCTCAAATTCACTAGAGTTACCATATGCAAATAGCTTTGTGGTGTCAATCTCTTTGTATTGTGTGTCATTTTCTGCTATAGCAATCTCTTTCCTTCTTTTCAGGGAACTCTTCAAAGAATCTCTAGCTTCATTTAGTTGATGTAGTATGAGATGTATCTTGATATCTTGATTCTTAATGGTCTTTCCCAATTTGCACACTTCCATTTCAAGATCTTTCCTCTAAGCCACAAAGCTTCTTCTTTTGAGAACTAGGCTCTAATACCAAATGTTGGAATTACAAATAGGAAACATATACTTTTGAGGGGGGGGGGGGGGGGGGGGGGGTGGGTGGGAGCGGGGGAGTGAATCAGAAGTATAAACTTCAGCTATTAAAACTTTCATAATTCATTAGATGCATGTGATATATAAACTGAAAATAACATAAAAAGTAAATGCATCTAAAACATGTAAGCAGTTGGACATACACACTTAACACCATATATGATCACCCAAAAACCCTCCAAAGAGAAAGTAAAATTGGGGTGGGGATGACACCCACAAATCTTCACCACTGCAGCAATAAAGGGTAGCTAATTATGGTTACAATGGTTTGACCATGAAACATGACGTGCCTTGTAAAGGGCCTACACTATTAAAGGCTTACAAGGATTGTTAAGTCCCACCTTGTTAGAGGATTTCAACACTCTGGAAGGTGTGATTGGTAGGCTTATTGCTTTTGAGATGTCAAATCTTGATAAGTTCACTCTTACTTCTATTGAATCTACTTTTTAATCATAATTGATTCTTAGTAAGAAAGTAGAAGGAAAATATGTGAAAAGTGATTGATAGTTCTGATGATGAACTTGATGATCTTGAAGCACTGATGGCTAGAATACTTCCAAGAGGAAAAGGAGAATACAAAGGTAAACTTCCTAAAAAAAAAATTTCATGCAAAAAAGTTGGTCATATTACTGCAAGATGTCCTGACAGAGAAGATAAGGATGATAAGATAGAAAGCACGTACAAAAGGAGAAGAGATGAATGAGACAACAAGAGAAACAAGGACTACAAATATAAAGGTAAGAATTCTTGTTACATTGCTAAAGAAGAAACTGATAATGAATCTAAAAGTAATGATGAAGAAGTAGTCTATGTTGCTATGAAAGAAGATTCTGATGATGATGAGAAAATTACATTAATTTCATATGTGAATATGAGTGATAGTTGGATACTTGATAATAGTTGTTCAAATCACACAACTGGTGATAAAAGTAAATATTAGAACATTGGACCATACAAGGGTGCTTGTGTTAAATTTGGAAATGGCATTCCATGTCTTGTGAAAGTTAAATAATCAATGTACAATTAACTAATAAGATCAAATGTGACAATGTTTATTGGGTGAGAGGTCTTAACTATAATTTTTGAGTGTTTCTTCGCTGCAAAAATAAGGTTATAGAGTTGAATTCTATCATAAAAAGGTAAATATATTTGATGCTCATGGTGAATTGATTAGAAGTAGTGATCAAACAAGAGGCAATTTGTTCTATCTATATTTATCTAGTGCGACATGTTTGTTTGCACAATATAAAGATATTTGGTTATGACACAAGAGGTTATGTCAAGTAAATTTTGACAATTTGGTTAGCATTAGTAAGATGAAAAGAGTAAGAGGTTTTACAAAACTAAAGAAACTTGATAATGCTATGTATAAATAATGTCAATTGTAAGATGACAAAGTCTAGTTTCAAGAGAAAGACTTATTCATCTGATGATATTTTAGAATTGGTTCATACTGACTTATGTGGGCCTATTGGTGTTCAAAGTTATTATGGAGACAAATATTTCATTCTATTTGGAGATGACTACTGTCTAGAATGATGACTATGATGTTTCTTAAATAAAAATATGAACCTTTTTTGTTATTTAAGTGGTATTTGGTTAGAGTTGAAAAGGAGATAGGAAATAGTTTGAAGTTCTTGAGATGTGATAGAGGTCACGAGTTCATTTCCAATGAATTTAACATATTCTACGATGATAGAGGAATCAAAAGACATATGCAGAACCTCAGAACCCTCCTCAAAATGAAATATGTGAAAAGAGAAATATATCAATCATGGAATGTGCTAGAACATTGATGATAGAGAAAAATGTGTTATAGAAATATTGGAGAGAAGCTATAAGTACAATAATTTATACTTTGAATAGAGGGCAATTCATGATAGGAAAAAATTCTACACCTTTTGAATTATGGTATGGATATGCACCAAATGTAAATTGTTTAAAAGTTTTTGGAAAAAAATGCTATATACTTAAGGATAATAGAAAAAGAAAACTTGATGCCAAAAGTAATGATAGCATATTCCTAAGTTATTCCACTAAGAGAAAAGCTTATAAGTATTTGAACTCTAACACTAACAAAGTTGTGGAAAGTGAAAATGTCAAAGTTAATGAATATGCAGAAAAAAATGAGGTTGAATGCAAGATAGAACCTGAAGACTAAAATACATTCATATATATGAATGATGGTGCTCCCAACACACTAGCTGAACAAGAAAAAAAAAATGCAAATCAACAACATAATGGAAATGCTAAATTGCAATAGCTAGTTGCTAAGTAGTAGACTATGGGTGTTGAGCAACAACAAAATGATGTCAAGTCATAGCAAGATGGAGCTAGATAGTAGGAAGACATTGCTGAGAAAGGTGAAGATGAACCAAAACTTGAACTAGAGAGATAATGAGCTTGAAATCATTTTAAAAGATGAACCTATTGAAGAACAAAGAAGAAAACAACCTATACTATAAAATTATGTGAGAAGATATCATGCACCTAAGAAAATTATTGGAGATAAAGAATCTAGTGTTATGACAAGAAAAAGATTCAAAAGTGATACATGTTTACTTTGGGAGTTTGAGCCCAAATCTGTAAAAGATGCTTTGGAGAATAAGGATTGGATAAAATAAATGAATGAAGAAATTGAGTAGATAGAAAATTAAAAAACATGCATGGAACAAAGTGGGTATTTAGGAACAAGTTGAGTGAAAAAGGTGAAGTCACAAGGAACAAGGCTAGACTAGTATGCAAAGAATATGCACAAGAAGAAGATATTGACTACGGGGAAACATTTTCCCCTATTGCAAGAATAGAAAGAGTTATAACACTACTTGCATATTCTACTTATAAAGGATTTAAGGTATATGAAATGGATGTAAAATTTGCATTTATGAAAGAAATAATTGAAGAAGAAGTGTATGTAGAGTAGCCTGAAGAATTTTTTGACCATAACAAGAAGAATATGGTGTGCAAGATGCACAAGGCTCTATATGATTTGAAGCAACACCTTAGAGCATGGTATGAAAGACTACACAATTATTTGGTGAAGATTAGATTTGCAAGAATTAATGATAACAAAAATATATACTTGAAGATTGGTAAGAATAATGAGACATTGTTGTCTAAAATTTTTGTTGATGATATCATATTTGGAGGCAATAAAGCATTATGCAAATCATTTGCTGATGAAATAAAGAAGGAGTTTCAAATGTCTATGTTTGGTGAGATCAAATTCTTTGTTGGTTTACAAGTATATCAAATGAAGTAAGGTAGCTTCATTACTCAATCCAAATACATCAAGAAGATACTATTTTTTTTTGGAATGGAAGACTCAAGACCAATTAGTACACCTATGTCCATTAGACACAAGTAATCTAAGAATAATGATAATATTGATGAGAACTAGACATTATATAGATCAATGATTAGAAATATACAACATGTTACAACAAACTTGATATTAAACTGGTAGTTGGGATAGTTGCAAAATTTTTTGCAAGTCCTAAGGAGAATCACATAATGATAGTAAAAATAAAATTGAGATATTTGAAAGGAACAAAAGACTACAGATTGCATTAAAAGAAGAATGGTAAGTTTAAACTAAAGATGTTTATTAATTTTGATTGGACATGAAATGTTTGATGATAGATTAAGCATAAGTGTAGGAGTATTCTTTTTAAGAAAGAGACTAGTTTCATAGACAAGAAAGAAGAAAAACTAAATTTCTCAATAAAACTAAAGCTAAATATGTGGTAACAATAGTAAATTGCTCAAATATCATATGGATCAAGCAACTATTGAAAGGTTTGAAAGAAGAGATTATTGATGAAGTTGTTATCTATTATGATAACACTAGTGCTATTAATATATCAAATAATCATGTGATGCACACAAAGACTAAGAATATTTCTATCAAGTATCATTACTTGAGAGAGCTAGTTCAAGACAAATGATGCAGGAGCATCTTGGGTTACCTTGTTATCCTACTCATTTTTGTTCATTCTGCATATTGGAGTGAGTTACTGTAGCACTTAGTTAGAGCCAAGTTACTGTAGCACTTAGTTGGAGCCAAGTTACTATAGCACTCAATTGGAGTTGAATTATTGTAGCACTCAATTGGAGCCAAGTTACTATAGCACTCAATTGGAGCCAAGTTACTATAGCACTCAGTTGGAGCCAAGTTACTATAGCACTCAGTTAGAGCCGAGTTACTATAACACTCAATTGGAGCTAAGTTATTGTAGCACTTAGTTGGTGCTGATTTACTGTAGCACTCAGTTGGTGCTGAGTTATTATAGCACTTAGTTGGTGCTAAGTTACTATAGCACTTAGTTGGTGCCAAGTTACTATAGAACTTAGTTGGTGTTGAGTTACTGTAGCAATTCCTTAATGTGCCGAGTTTCCCAGTGTATGCCAAGTGACTCTTCATGTGCCGAGTTATCCAGTGTATCCTAAGTGACCCTTCATGTGCTGAGTGTCAGCATTTGGACATGATTTCTATGAGCTAACTTGTGGGATTTATTTCAATCCTGACATTTATGTTAAGATATTTTCTTAGGATGTGTCTAGACTATTGTTGGGTTAGCCTTCCTCTTATGTGATGTTCTAAAATCATCTATAAGCTATTTTGGAAAGTATTTATAGAGTGTTTTAGGCATAGAGTTAGTAAGAAGAAGTTTTAGGGAAGTTTTAAGAAGATTACAGAGAAGAATTGAAAGTGTGAATTTGCTATTGGATCTTTGAATGTGAATGTATTTATATTTGGCCGTAACCTAGAAGGTCTTATAGTTGGGCATGTATAAAGACATTTTGATGAATCAATAAAAGTATTTCACTCTTCTTCCTCCTTTGGCTATTGCTCTTTGTGTTTTCTTCCATTGTGTTAACTCTTGCAGGGTGGATTGGATAGCTGGGCGAGCCTTTGGCCCTAGTTATTCACCCTTTTCTTGTGTCAACAAAGAAGTGAAATTTAAATATGTGAGAAATAAGGAGAAAATAGCTGATATATTCACTAAAGTTTTACCTAAACATGCTCATGGATATCTAAGAGGTAAACTAGGGGTGATTCATTTAGACAAAGTTAAGCTAAAATGATGTTTTGCATCAAACTTACTGATCATACTATCTTACAAGTTGATGAAAAAATTCCTAATTTAGGAGTTTCCTAAGGTAGTAATGAGGAAGAAGTATAAAATCACATTATATTCGAATGAAGAATTCAATATTGACATGAAGATATCTACATGTAAAAGATGTATAAGTTTAAATTTCTTTGGCATTCTTGTCAAAGAGGATGATTTTGTGAAGTAGTTACCATAAGATAGTTAGAGAAAATGAAAGTTAGTAAGTTAATTACCCATGTCAAAAGAGGCTGATACAAACAAAAATATGAAAAAGATGAAAGAAAATGCATAAGCATGAAAGGCATTGTTAGCAATATGGAAGAATATGATTGATTTCATGATCAAATATGATAAAAGGAGCATATGTGTTGCATATCAGAGTTGCATGGATACAAATTAGAATGAAACTAAAGAAAGAGATTGTTGGACATAGAGATGTGAATCAGAATGAAACTAAGAATATTAATGAAGATTTGATACTTTACAAAGAGGGAGTTTTCTTGATATAGTACATGTTTTGGATTGCATGGTAACTATAGATGTTGACATCAATTCCAAAGAGGGAGATTGTTGGAACTAAAATTGGAACAATTATTACATTTTCATTGATGTCAAACCTTATTGGTAAGACAAATTTCTATCTAATCTAAGTGTAATATCTATATGGTAATTGAAGAGGATTTGAGAAGTTGGTCATGACAAAAGCTCCTGGAGGTAAGGTTGATTTATGAAGAGGAACTACAAATGGACACTTGATAAGTTAGAATTTGATAAGATAAAGTGATTGTTCAATCATATTAGAAGAGAGGAGGTATTTTCACTAAAGTCCTGAAGAAACAATCAAAGATAGATCAAATGCATAGGCTTGACCAAGCAATAGAGAAGAAGATTATGGAACTTGAAATACATGCTGAGTGATGTTAGTGTTAACCAAGCCATAGTAAGTGCTGAGAAAAAAATAGTGTTGATTAAGAATCAATATTGACCAAGTGATGGCATATGTTCCACACAAGAAATCTAGTGGCAACTGAGTAATCTAGTGATGACCAAGTGTCAGAACATAGTGTTAGCCGAGAGATAGCATTTTGATAGTTTATGAGAATTTGTCATTTCCAGTCAACAGATTTGATTTTTTGAAGTATGGAAAGTTTCTTAAAGATAAGGATGGATGACCTAAAATATTTAAATTAATGGAAATCATATTTTCACATTTTTTATGTAAGGATTCATGAAGAAGTTTCTATAAAAATAGAGGATGAAAAAGAAGGTGGACAAATTCATTGTATGTGTTGAATCTGATTGTAACCCTAAGATCTAGGGTGGTGTTTAAGCAAAAAAAAGATTAGAATTACCTATTTAAGAAGGCACAAGGGCTACCCTTAAAGAGTTTTTGAAGGTTCAAGAAATTGTTGATTCTAAGTAGGAGCTTGCGAAGAGTTGAGAAGAGGAGAAGTGTAATTTCTTGAAGGGTTGTCAAGAAAATTAGAGACTGAGATGATAATAAAGGCCTACCAATGGATCAAATTGTGAGTCAAACTAAGATCTATATTTACAAAGTGAGTTGTATTTTTCAAACCAAAACTTGTTGTTGCTTTCTAACCATTGTATCAGTATTGAAATTCTTTAATCAAAGTTAACTTAAAAGTCATGTAAATCCTTTAATCAAGGTGGCATTCTAACAAAATGTTCTAAAGTCCTTTGACAAGGCCACTCCTAATAAGGTGATTAAATCCTTTAACAAGGTGACATTTAATAGTGTGTTTTGTAACCTTTAATAGGGTTGGCTCCTAATAGAGCTGACATTAGAAGAGTAAAAATATTGGTGTCATGATACTGGTGGTTTTTCCCAAAATGGGTTTCCACGTTAAATCATAGTTTCAAACTTGTGTGAATGTTATATGTGGTAATTTACTATTAATGTTTATATTTTGCAAGTCTATTATATTTAGGACAATGAACATCTAGTTAATGTTACTAAAATCATACTATAGAGATTGAGCTAATGAATGGTAAGATCTAAAGTTGTTTAGTTGTTTATTTTTTCAATTGGTACATCTATACCTTGGATAACTAATTCACCCCCCTCTCAATTATTCTAACATTCTGACAATCTAATAAATTTATTTGAATGTATATTCTAGTTTGTTGGTAATTCCTGGACATCGCAATGACAAAAAATTTATGCTATGAGATGATTTATGTATGTCTAATTTTCTACCTATAGATAATTTCTAGGGGTAGAACACATAATTACTTTTGAATTTTTTCTTGTAGACACCGATTTTGGGGGTAATGTTTCATGTCATATTTTAAGAATCCTTGGCTAATCTTATTATTTATAAAAACTAGGAACGAACTATAAATGGACTGAATATAATTATTTTCAACCATATAAACAATGAAGATCATTCTCTATCATTTTATTTTTTTCAATCATTATTAAATTTTATCTAAAAAACGTGTGTGGAGAATATTGTAAATGTATAAAACAATACACTTTACTGTCTGGGTTTTTTATTTAGCTCTTAAGCTTTGAAATACACATGAAAGAAAGATATTTGCGATAGCTTATATACTATCAATGATTCTATATTTTTTTAGAAAATATTACATAAACAAGATCATGCATAATTATATGAAAATAATTCAACACTTGATGGAAATTGAACATTGCCAATCATATAACAAACTCTAATCTTTGGAGATAGATATTTGATATTTCTAAATTTTCAGATTTATACCAATTGTGATGTTTTGTTTTTAATGTCAATCACAAGTAAATTCAATTTAATATTTTGATATCCAAAATAGGTAGGAATCATGCTCCAACAAAATCTCTTGTTAATATACCATACTTGAGATGATCTATTAATAATTTCCATTACTGTAATAAGAAAATTGACTTCTAAATATAGCTCTCTCACTTCAAAAATTGTCTCACCTTTTGAATTGCAAAAATTCACTATTTCTTAAAATCTCTTGGCCCTAGTAGTCAAGGTGTTACCATCACATCATTACTATCTCTCATTATACAACCAAATTCATTGTGTGTTGGGTTTCCCTTTGAGGCCTCATCAAAATTTAATTTTGCCCAACTTCAATCAGGATGCTCCAAACTTGTTGAAAAACCTTCTTAGAAAGATTAGCCTTTTGAAGCCTTTGAATGAGCCCCTAAAATTTCTATACTGTATAAATATGTAATGAATAAATTTGGATAAAATTACTACAAGATGTTATTGAAACTTTATGATTTTCTTTTGAGTATTTAGTATGAGGGTAGTTTGTGAAATAATTTTTTCCCCTTCAAGTTAAATGTGATAGAACTATGTAATGAAGAACACAAATTAAACCTAAAGAAAACCTTATTTGAAATTTATTATGTTCATAAGTATTTGGCATGTGAGTAGTGTGTGAGAGAAAATAAAAATAAATAATTTTTCTAATTTATCTTAAAAATGATCAAATATTCCCTGCTAAACCTTTAGAGATTCAAAAGATAAACATTAATGAAAGTAATTTTTAAGACTTGGAAGCCTACAACATTAAAAATGAGCCCAAATTTATGTATGATAAAATAAAATCTAAAGGATGAAAAGCAGTCTAAGTACTCTCTCAAATTCTATTGATATAAATATTACAAGTCCAAAAGATCTTGTCACTAGTTAGCAAAAGTTGAAAAGTCTACTTTTATAACAAGGATATTATGGATATCATCTACTCCAAGAAAAATGTCTCTTCATGGATGATATTGTACTTATAATATTGTTAAATAAGAACTAGAGAACCATTTAAGGAAATTCCTCTACTCTAATATAAAATAACTCTTCATGGATGATAATGTTTAATGAGAACTAGAAAACCCTATAAGAAAATTCATATCCACTAATATTTTCAAAGAACTACAACAACATTTACTCGATTATTTTATCACAATAGATGAATTTTGAGAATTATCTTTTTGACAATCAATGAAAAGATTGTTAAACTAGACAATGTCCTTGCCAAATTATTTACATCCAGATGTCTCCTTTATGGGTTAAATTTTATACTATATATGTAGAACTTGAAAGTTAAAAGGATACAACAAGGCTTGTATTAATTGAGACCTCATTGTTTATTTCCCAAATATAATTACAAGGACACCAATTTTGGTTTACAACCACCAATCTCATCAATACCTATTATAAAATCATTTCTAAAGCCATAGAAAGATGAAAAAGGTGGTGGGTTAGGGCTAAGCTCTTTGTATCAGTTGGGTGGTATGATACATCTCACAAAATGAGGCCTAGAAAATTCCTCTTCAACATTGCATCTCTTTTTTATTTCCCCTACACTTCTAAGCATAGTAGGTACACTGGTTTTAGAATCTCCTAGTTCTGAGAAAACTAATATAGATTGAGGATTATTTTTCTTTTAAAATAAATTTTCATGCTTGGGAAGCTAATAAACCATGGTTGCATTGAAATGGATATTGGTTTAGAGATGACTAATATTTCAATCAACACAACCTATGGTGGATTCCATTAATTCAAATACAAGGTCTTCGTCTAGGATGAATTTTAGGTCTTTATGCTATGTTCTTTCATAAGTGTGGCAATATAACCCCAAAGGACCTTTTATAGATCTAGTATGTCTCTTTGCACTTGGGAGGATGTTCAATTTTAATTCTAACTTAGCCATTATGATCAAGAAACCTTTAAGTTGCTAGTTTCTCTTTGTAAGGTGGGGAATTGGAAGAAATTTATCAAACACACAATAAAGGGGGAAAACCAAGACCGACCCCATTAATTAGATTCAACTGATATAAAAGGGAATGTCAATGTGTAATCTAATGTAGAAGGAGTGAGTAACTTGGATTTATTTCCCTCCCACCCCAACCTTAATAGAATTCAAGCAATAATATGAAGCTCAAATGTAGAGGTATGATAAGATGATAAAGTGTATAGAAATAGGAGATGGGAAAATGATATACCTTTTAAAATACAAACCTAAAAATGACTTGTCAAATAACCTCCAAATGGGTTGGATCTCGTGTTCTACATTGAAAATAGATCTACAAAACCCAAAAAATGTTTGATGATTTGGTAAGGCCAATTTTCTCACGAGGGTGACTTTCTCCTAAAGCAGGGGTATAGTGTGGCCCTAATCAACTGTATCTAACCTTGATTCTAATTTTGTAGTTATAGATAATGAAAAAAAGAATATCTGGATCTGCAATCTATTCACTAATCTTAGAAGAAACCTACAAAATAAAAGGTTTTTTTAAAAATTGTTTGGGGGGGAGGGGGGATTTGATTGCAATAGAAATAGAATACTAGCAATTAGTAGTTATAGATCTAACATAAAGCAATGTAAATCTATTAATATTTTCTTGAATTTAGAATGTAATCAAGTATGTGGATACAATAGCCTTGACTCAACTTCAAAAACCCTAGGAAATAAAATCGAAGTGAAACCAAAACCTTAATGAATGAATGTGCTTGAAATTAGCCTTAGGAATGAATGCACATCTTGAAGAGATAGATGTAGAAGATTCCAAAAGGACCTTGAATGTATGAAGGGAGATCTCAAATGTTGAAAAGGCTAGATCCTTCATAAATTCCTTCAATAGATTGAATGCATGAATCCTTGATCTTTAATGGAGAGATTTCTTGAATTCCTTGAATGCATGGAGAGTGCTTGAGAACTTGAGCACATATGATATGAGATGACATACAAAATGGAGTAAATGGATGGGTTTATAAAGGGATTATAATTAACTTTCTCCTATAGGCCAACCCACCTAAAAGTTAACACCCATAATAATATGAACATGGGACTTGAGAAGCAGACCCAAAATAGGGCCCAAGATAGGATGCACTACATGCTTGATTGGCCTAGTAAGGCTACATTATGTGCTTGATTATCTTAACAGGGAGACATTTCATCCATGATTGGGTAGGGTTGCACTACATCTCTTATTGAGAAGGGGTTCATTGTAGCCCTACCAACTAGGGCCAATACCCATCAAGATTCCTTTGAGGTATTGAAATAGGTCTAGAATCCTAAAAATAAACTATGGAACTCAATATATAGCCATTACAATGTAAAAAATAGATTTTGAGTGATTGGATGAAGGAAAGGGAGGACCTAGCTCATTAGATCTTTCCTTAAGCTTTACATCACAATAATAGGAGATTTAAAGAGGATATATTAGGTCGTACCCTAATTCCACCTAGGAGAAAGAAGAAGAAAGGGTAGAGAATGTAAATGAATGATGAAATCACATAAAATGGGTGCTAAACCATCATTAAATCTAGGTGCTTCAAATTTAAGATGGTACATTTAGCCCCCACGTTAGTGAGAGTGTGGATCAACCAACACCCACAATAAAGTAGAGAGAAGAAGAAGAAGATAGGAGAAATTTGGTGAATCATAACGAGGTAGAAAATCACGTAGTCAAATGGAATAAGCCCCCAAGACCAAGGGTCCTAACTTGACATCCATGCACATGGGTAGAAAAGAAAAATTGAAACAAAAAAAAGCCAAAAAATATAAAGACACAACAAGGGGTTAGTACTAAAAAAAACCCAAATCAACCAGTGAAAGAGACCTCAACTAAAGAAATGCTCACCCACTAATATCATATTTGGAAAGCTATTATAAGAGCATAAATTATGACATAATAAATGCAAGATAAACGTCATTTAAAATGTAGCTCAAGATTTTAAAAAAAAAAGGGATAAAAATTGCAACTATTACAAAAAATGGTATATGGACACTCCTACTCTCCTTCCCAACTACCAAATTAAAAATCTACTACTCCCTCATGCTTGTAGGGTAATGTGGTACCTACTATCTTTCCCTTAGTAGGTGCTTCTATTCCATTTCCCTTGTGTAACATATGTAGGGAAGGCTCTCATTTGATGCTTGCTACTGTTCCTATAGGGGGTTCTACTGCAAGCATTCTGTGGTGTCTAATAACCCTTCTTTGATGGTTAGGGCTCTAATTTTGAAGACTAGGGTGAGTGCACCAAGATGGTGTACACAAGGGGGTACAAGTGGATAACTCTTTCCTAAAATTACGTAAACTTGAACTTGGATGAGATTTTTGAGGGTCATCCACTCACAATGAGAAGATGTGTAAAAACCAAAAATTATAATATTCTAAATCTACTTCCTAAACTTCTAGAATTTTAAAAAAATGGATATGATTAGGTAGTTCAAATCACATGCACAAAAAAAATAGTTACTAATTATTTATAGAAAAGCATGACATAGCTATTTTCGTGTGGTATACAAAAGACTTAGTTATGTTTAATATTTTAAAAATCCATTTGGTAGGAGGATAATAAGAGTGATATCTAAAAGTTTTATATTTTTTTGTAATTTCTAGATGAGTATTTTTTTTAATGATTTTTCTAAGTGACCACATCATGAAATTCTAGTAGTTGTTCATGTGATGGCCATAACTTGAATCGAAATAATCAAAAATGAAAACTTAAAAAAAAAGGTAAATAGAATAAAGTGTAGAATGATAATATGTATTTTATTTTGAACTTGGTTAATTATAGTAAAAGTTTTTGAAAAAAAGTAGACATAAATCTTTGATGATTTTCAAGGAAATTGAAAATATATTAAAGTTTACAATTCTAATGTTGTCCAAAAATAGAAAAAATTATATGGTTAGAAAGTGAAGAAGACATGTTGGATTATGGTGGTGATTTAAGAGATACCCACTTCATCATTTGCAAACTTTATGAAGGAAAAAATGAGAATTCATCTTAGAAGATGAACAAATATATGAAGGGTAAAAATGGAGGAAAACGGGCTCCCAAGCCTTTGGGTTGTTTCCCTAGGCTATTACCAAGCCATAACTCGATCAAATTTCTAGGATTAAAATAACTTGATGAGGTTATGAAAAGAAATAAATACCTCTCTCTAACTTGTAATCCTTATATTTTCTCTCTCTAAACACTAACCCCCTTCTTTCTCTCACACTAACATCCACCCTCTCTCTCTTTCACATGTAAACATGCACACATGATCTTGTGCATAGAAAATTACTAGCTCCTAAGCTCTCTCTCTTACTAACTCCTAACCTATCTCATTCTCTCAGTAACTCCTAGCCTCTTTTTCTAACTCATAACCATTAACTTTTCTTTCTCTAACTAATCCCTAAACCCCCACCTCTTTGACTAATTTGTAAACCCCCTCACAAGAGAGAGTAGGGTTAGGGATTTTTCAAATAGAGAAAAGGGTTAGGGGTTAGTCAAAGAGAGGTTAAGGATTATGACTTAAAGAGAGAGAGGTTTGGAGTTATTGAGAGAATGAGAGAGGTTTAGAATGTGTGTGTGTGTGTGTGTGTGTGTGTGTGTGTGTGTGTGTGTGTGTGTGTGTGTGTGTGTGTGTGTGTGTGTGTGTGTGTGTGTGTGTGCACGTGCGCACGCATGCACATGTGCGTGCGTGCATGCGTGCGCGCGCGCGCGCGCGCGCGCGTGTGTGTGTGTTTGAGAGAGAGAGAGAGAGAGAGAGAGAGAGAGAGAGAGATAAAAATATGATAAAACTCTTATCTACCTAACTAATGCATGTTTGGGAAAAAATGCATATTTTAGACCATTTAAAGTCTTGATGTCCTAGGCTTATTTAAGTTTTTTATGTTATAGAGCTTATTAATAGCTTTCCAATGCATTTTTAATGGAGTCAATTAAAATGAAGATGTGAAAATTATGGCTTCCAAAGTAGAGTCTATTTTTATTTCTTCAAAACTTGGTAAGATTTTGAAGAAATTTTTGTCCTTGGAACCCAATCGAGTTTTTAAGAAAATTTTGTCCTTGGAATTTGATCAGTTGGGGTTTGAAGATTTTTTTCCTTTTAGAACTTGATTGGGTTTCAAAAATAGATCAAGTTTTTTTTTAATATATTATTTTCTAGGCTTGGATGCTTTTTGAAAATTTAAATAAATTGATTGAGTTATTATTGTTTTTGCTTTCTCTTTTGATGGTATCAACTTTTCTTTACACCATCTTGGTGCATGCACTCACTAAATATGTTGACTCTTTTTTAGTTGAGGCTCCATCTACTAAGGGCATTTCCACTACTCATGACCTTGCTCATGGGTCCTCTTATGCTATGGTTATAGAGATGGGTGAAGGTAGGATGTTGGTTGCATCCTTCCCTATTATCTATCCTATTGTTGTCTCATTGAACAAGGAGTCTGTCATAGAGATTAGTTCTATGGATTCTAAACTATTTGCATGGGATGTCATTAATTATTGGAAGCCTCCTCTTCCCCATTTTCACAAGTAGATCACTAACTTTTGGAAGCCTCTTATTTTAGATATAGTTCACATCTTCCCTTTAGTCAAGGGGATTTTGGTATCTAAGATAAAGAAGTCCTATGTTAGATTGATTGTCCTTTGTAAGCATTTTTTACCTAGGAGAATCACTATCATTTGATGATGAAGTCATGGCATGAGGGGTTCAACCCATCTATGGAAATTTTTAACAAGGTGTCTTTTTGGCTCTGACTACCCTACCTCTCACTTCACCCTCTAATGTATCATGTTATGAAAGAAATTAATGATACTCTTGGGGACTTCTTGTTGAATGATGATGAACCATCATATATGAACTAGTATACCTTTTCTCATATCTTGTTTCTGTTGATGCTACTAAGGGTTTACCTACAGAGATTGAGATCAAGTCTCCTTTAGGATCTTGGGTCCAACCTTTGGACTATGAGATTATCCTTTCATATGCATAAAGTGTTTTAAGATAGGGCATGTTACATTTGATTTTGGGTTAGAGAATTCATATTCAAATGAGAAGGCCAATGATACCATTTTTTTTACAATACTGGTGGTACCTCTTTGGAAAAGGTCATTTTCTAATTTTTATATAGAAGGAGGGACTATTGGTTTTTCTAATGGTGATTTACCTATCTCTTTTAATGTTGTTGTTACTATGGATCCTCTTACCCTTAACAAGGCTATTGCCCTTGCTAATAGTGTTGGATCTAAACCCTTGACTCTCCCTCTTTACCTATCACTGTTGGTGTTGGATCTACTACTTTGGGTGAGTCTGTTGTCCATGTCTATGCTGAGTCTAACATATTTGTGGATTTTTTGGCCTAGCACTCTATGATAACCAAAATCAAATAGGGGTGGATTATAGTCAAAGGAAAACATTAAATTTTTTAATTTTCCTCTCATTCTTTAGACATGACTCTTATCTCCCACAAGATGGGAGCTAAGGGGAAATCATAATTTTTCTATCTTTTTCTTTTTTTAGGGTGGTTTATGTATTTTGTGTTTATTCTTTCTTTGACCACTAGATTTTATTGGTGGTGGGTTTGAGTTGTTGGGAACCCCCCTTATCTGTCTTTTTCCTATCTTGTCTATGATCTATTTCTCTTTGCCAAGCATATTTTATATCTTTTGATGTTGAGTGCATGCACCTTAGTTTTTATTCTTCTTTGTAATCAAGTTTTAGGGTCCCTTCAAAACCCATTCTTTTCTATTAGAGAAACATAGATTTGGGATCTATCTGTACTAGAATGAAAGAAAAGAGACAATAGAGAGAAGAGTTATTACCTCACCCAATAGAGTGGCAACCATATTGTGAATCACAAGAGATGCTACTTGTAAAAGATGACATTAAATGGTCTAATAGGGTGGTAACCTGCTAGTCAACCCACCAAAGTTCCACCCATATATCAATGTAATTTATATCATCATGGCATAGTCCTATAAAAATGTGTTACCTATGTATGAGACTTATCATGTTGTTCTTGAATGCATTTCCTATATATGTGATTTAGAAAATTCTTCTATGCTACTTATATACAAAATTTAGCATATATGTCTAGAATGTGTTACCCATGTCTAGGACTTAGCAAGCTTGCACACATTAACCATATATGAGAGTTAGCATATGTGATTGTATGTGAAAAAAATAAAGATGAAGTAACAACATATGCATTTGAGTTTAATCTAGAAATAAAACAAATAATCCAAGGCTAAAGTACTCTAAGCCATACTTAGAATTTTTATTTGCTACTCCATGGGTGTGAGCATAAATTATGTACAAGGAGGGCATATGTATGCATTCCTCCTTATCATGTCTAGATACTAGACATGAGAAGGAAGATAAATATTATACCTACTTCATGGAACAAGGAGATATACTTAAAATAACAATGCATACTATATTCATAGTGAAGGGCCTTAACCCTTACAATCGAAGAACATAAACAATCATGAAAAGGATATATCACTTATGGAAAGAGGATCCACAAATGGGAGAAATCTTAATGACAAGAAATCTTCCTAAGAGGATCACTTTACCAAGATAACATCTCCAAGAAGAGGAGAAGAAGAACAAGAATGCACCTATTTAGCCCCCTATGTATAGGTGGAACAAGGATCTTTGGATGAAAGATGAAAAAAAGTTCAAAGCAAGGGAAAGTGTATATAATAGAAATAAATTGACTTGATAAATAAGTGGTGATGATGTCCGAAATACACCTCTTTCAAAAGAGAGAATACATAGTCAAGATACAATTATTCATAAAGAAAGAGCAATGTCACATAATAAAAAAGCTTTACTTAAGCCTAAGGAAAGTAAATCCTTAGAAAAAGAGATAAAGAGTATACAAATCTTCTTTCCCCCCAAGTGCGAGACAAGAAAATGAAATATTTGATGGATTAGAAAAAAAAATCTTGGAATATATAAGGATGAGTGATAATAAAAACCCAATATCCATGTACAAAATTCATACACCCCATATCAAAGGAGAAGTGTTATAAAATAATGCTACACCATAGAGAAAATAAAAGCAATGAACATCATATGATAATCAATTATAAACAACATAGAATGATAGAAAAGATATCATGTATGAAGAAAGTTGTAGATGATCATTAAATGAGAAGAATTAAAATACAAGGTATGAAAAGAAATTTTCTAGGGAAAAATACATAGTCATGCATGTAACAAAGAAAAACATACCCCATAGAGAAGAATTTTCCATAAAAAAGAAAACATTTAGAGAAATGAAATAAAGAGATGAAAGGATAACACATTATTC
This sequence comes from Cupressus sempervirens, assembly GCA_028749045.1. NCBI lineage: Eukaryota > Viridiplantae > Streptophyta > Pinopsida > Cupressales > Cupressaceae > Cupressus > Cupressus sempervirens. The sequence goes on from CM053783.1 coordinate 425,358,083, forward strand.
CCACCTATTTATCACAAAAGTAACAAGAAAAGGATACAATATCCTAGCAATAAGAGAGAAAGAAAATCAAATATAAGCCCTAAATGATAGATTCCTAACAATCATAATCCCTAAATCTAATACAAGCATAAGATTGCAATTGTAACATAATAAATGTATGCAAGATAGAACATCAAATTATAAGAGAATGAAATTTTATAAATGATATTGGATACATTGAAGAAGAGAAGAGAAAAATATTATGCTTCCCTAAGTATTTCAATTTATAATAGACATGCAATTTCAAACAAACATAAAATTGCACTTGTTATGTTAATGTGAAAGTAATCACAATATTTGAGTAGTAAAAAAGGGAAGATAATGGATATTATTATATATATAAAAAGAAAAAATAAGGGCCTTCCCCCAAAAGTTATGAGACAAGGGAAATGAATATTATGGTACTCAAAAAGTAGGACAATGATCCCCCAAAGGACATGCTAAAATTGTCACAAACCTAGGAGCAACATAATAGGGATGTAGATGTATCAAATAAAATGATCATGAAAAATATACCATTCATCATTGTAATTCACATGAAAAATAACATAAGAAATGAGTTGATAAAGAATTCAGTGGAAATATAAAGAGAAGAAATCAATATGCATATACTCATCAAAGAAAGATGTGTCATTCACAATGTCAAGAATATAGGATGTTTGTGTGAAATCTAAAGTTTCACAATCTTGAAAAGTTGAGAAGCTAGTTAGAGGGTAAATATGAATATGATCTTTATGATCTAAGGTTGAGTTTTTGAAAATAAGGTAATAATGATTATCATGTTAAAAAAGACCTAGATTTATTCAAGAAATATCTTTAAAGAAATAAGAAGAAGAATCAAGGATGTGGTCTTCTATGGCTAAGACACTCTTAGGAGAAGGTCAAAAAGACTCATAAAGGCCTTATCTATAGAAGGAATATCAATTAAATGCATAGAAAGAGGTTGATAATGAGAAGTAATAATCATGCCATCACCTAAAAATGTCTCATGAGGAAGAGAGTAATCTATGTCTTTATCTAAGGGTTCAACCCATATAGTAGAATCATCCAAGGAGAGAAGAAAACACACATTAGAGGAGGAACAATCATGACCCAAATAAGTTTTATAACAAAGAGACTAGTCAACATTTGTATTCAAGGGATCATCCCAAATAGTAGCACTATCAAAGGTAGGAATATAATGAATCACTAAAGGTCGATAAACATCATCTTTGAAAAGACTACCCTTTAAAGGGGAATGAGAATTAATGTAAGAAAAAATTAAGTGTTCATCATATGCATGAAATGAAACTTTTTGATATCATGAATAAAAGTTGAAAAAAAAAGATAACAACTCCATTGAAATGAACTAGATGCAATTTTCTTTTGTATTTTCAAAATGAAAATATATGAAACAATGAAAAAGGATATCTAAATATCAAAAATACAAATAATAAGATCTAGATACACCAAGTAGAAAAATAACTCCAAAATCTAAGAAAGGAAGGAAGGGTTCACCAAAGATGAGTAATGATGGTGAACACACAATAGAATAAAAAGTGAAATCTAACACTATAAAAGAAAGGGTTGACACTGTCAGGCTCACCAATTATGTATGGGGGAAAATGGAAGCAATCCACCCAATACACAATGAAGGGGGAAAATAAAGATCCACCCCCTTAATTAGTTTTTATTGACATAGAAGATCCACCTACTTTTTCCTTGAACATAACATTGTAGTTTTATATGATAATCTATTTAATACACTCTAGAGTTAGAGCATAGAGTTGAGAAAAGTCCCTAAATGCCCTATTGTTCTATTCCTTCAATAGATTCTAGATAACGTGAGGAAAAATCAAGATCCACAAACTTTTCTCAATGCTTCCTTTAAAAAATGTCTACATTTTCCAGAGATCCCTAATACTTCTTAACATTTTCTATCAAAGGTTTCCAATTTTTAAAGATCTACATCCATGTATTCCAAGAAAATGTGCAAGAGATAAAAATATGATATGCACATAAAAAACTTCTATTAGGTAAAAATTGTACTATCTTAAAAGGGATGCAATTCATTTTGACACCTTTAGCCCTCCTTAGCATAGTTTTGGTTTATTTTTCTCCTCTCATTCTTTCATTTCATGCTTCTTCATATTCTATCTCTTTACAATATGGTCTTCTAAGTGTCTCTTTGCTACCCTTTTGACCATGTCTCATGATCAGTCTATTATCTTTTAGTTTCACTTGCACCTCCTTCTGGACCTTTTTGTTGTCCCATCCTCTGGGACTAGGTCAACCCAAGTCAACCTGATCTAGACTAGGTGGACCCCAAGTCAACCTAGTCTAGAACTAGGTCAACCAGGTTAACCTAGTCCTTGATGGTTGCAAGTTTTGGGATTGAAAGTCTAGAGTTTTCCAATTAGTTTACTTAACTCCCCAGTCAACCTGAGTTATTTTTCCCAAAAAGTAGCATAAAAGGAGGTTTGGGGTATTCATTTTCATATCTCATGTTCTCAATATCATCCATTCTCAAGAAATTCACATGCAAGAAATTAATTAATGCATTGTTCTTCAAGCATCTTCAAGCATTCAAGTGTTGGCAACTCCTTCTTGCATCAAGCTTCTTCCTTCAAGGTAATAGCAGAGCTTGGCTCTAAGGAGAAGATTCATCATTCCAATCCACTCAAGATCTTCTATTATTCATCCATGACATGTCACATACATTTTCATACACGTGGTTTGAATTCTTTTATTCTTTTATGGTTTATTTGAGTCAAGGCTATTACATTTACATATTTGACCACATCTCAAATGTAATTGAATATTTGAAGGTAATTGTATCTTTCATTAGATATTATTCAGATCTACTACATGAAAGCATATCTCTTATCAATTATATTTCAATTTATGAGTAATTCCTTAACCTAGGGCTTGATCAAGACAATCCCTCATCCAACCCAACAACAAAATCCCTTCATTTCTATGTGTAGAAGTAGGATGGTAGGATTTCACATGCAGATCTATAAATAAATCTGCAAGAGATTTTTTGAAAATTTTTTTACAGTGGCACCAAACTATATCAACCACTTTGGAAGACATCTTTCCTCTGAGTTGACCTAGTCCTTTTTTCCTTCTTGATTCAAATGATTTTTGGGTTTTGTTCCTTTTGTCATTTTATTTGGGAATCAAAAGTAAAATATTAAGAAATAGGCTTAGATCTACTACTTTTAGAGCTAAAATACATCTTACTCTACATATTTCAAGGTAAGTCTTTTATATTTCATTTCCTTTCATATATTAGTTGGAAATATGAGAGGAGTAACTAAGAGGGGATGGGTAAATCAATTACCACTAAAACAATTTCAAATCTATTAGATGTCAATACAAACTTCCTTTAAACTCACAAGTTAGTTAGAACAAGATATTCACTATAACTCAGTTAACAAAGAAATCTAATATATTAATGTGATTAACCTCTAGTAACTTAGTTATAGAAAGATAAAGAAGTAAGAAAATAACATGAACACATGAGATATGAAGATTCAACATGGAAACCCAATTTGGGTAAATCACCAATGCAACTAGTTACAATTTTTCACTCTTCTTAAGTGAGCCTTGTTAGGAGCCAACCCTATGAAGGTTAAAAAATACACTATTAGGTGTGAACCTTTTAAAGGATTTAAATCATCCTGTTAGGAGACACTTTAATCTAGAAATGTCACTTGGTTAGAGGATTTACAAAATGACTGTTAAGTCAACTCTGTTAAGAGATTTCTTCACTGCTATAATTGTTAGAGAGTAACAATGATTGACCTAATTAATGAAGAAACTAGATTGTAGATTTAGTTCATTGTTCTAGCTTATCCTCTAGATCCTCCTTGATTAGAATATTTTTTGCAGCTCTTTGGATACTCTTCTCTTACTCAAATATCCTTCTCTTTTTGCATCTTATCTTCTTCTCCACCTTTTCATATTTCAATCCATGACTTGAATTTTAATATATATGAAACACAATGTCAACTTAGCTTGAATACCCTTTCAAATATAAAAATAACATCCATTGAGTTAGCTTGCATAATCCAACAAATGGATAAAATTAATTTGCTGAAGGTCAACTAGAACTGGTTCACTTAGTTACCACTAAGTTCCTTGGTAACTAACCTAACTCAATTTTACATAGGAATCCTTAAATTTTCTCAAAGAATACTAGAGCCTTCTAAACTTAGTTCAAATAGGAAATGAATGGCTAGTGTATTAACATTTTTGTAACATCAATGCCAATATATAATTGAATAATTGTTATTAACAATCTCCCTCTTTAACATTGATGGCAACACAACATGTCATTAAAAAAAGAAAAATTAGATTAGTCAAATGATTTATAAGATTTTATAATATCCTTAGCTTCATTCTAATTCTCTATCCATCAATGAGAACTCCCTTTGAGATTCTTCCTCTTCCATCTTATCTTTAGACTCGACCAGATCAAGTTCTCCCTCTTGCAGATTATTGCCTCTAATTCTTCTCTAGTTACACCAATATTTCTCAATGAATATATGACATGATTCTCTCCCTCTTTGACATGAAATGCAAAAGACTTGACACAATTATTTTTCAATTTACTTTATGTATTTAGTCATATGCAATGAGCTCTAACTTCTTTGCACCAACTTGATAGATGTTTAAAGTAGTTTGGTTGAAGCATCACTAATCTATACTCTAGTTAGCATTAGATAAGGGAATGACCCCTAGCTTTCCTATGAGATAAAAAAATGCATTCTTAGGTAATGGTTGATAAATATGTTAGCAACCTACTCCTTTGTGTTAACATATTCCAATCTAACCTCTTTATCTTGAACTAGTCCTCTTAGAAAATGATACTTGATTGTAATGTATTTTTTCTTAGTGTGCATCACTAAATTTTTATATATTTTAATTGTACTTGTGTTATCACAATAGATAACCACTGGATCATTGATTTCTTCCTTCATTCTTGATAACAATTGCTTGAACCATATTATGTTGGAGTAATTAACTACTGTAGAAACATATTATGCCTCTACTATAGACTAAGAATTCAATTCTACTTCTTGTCCAAGATACTAACCTCATTCTAAGAAAGAATGCTCCTCCACTAGTGCTCATACTATCATCAATGTTTCCAGCCCAATAAGCATCAGTAAAGGATTTAAAATCAAAGTTACCTCCTTTCTTGTACCATCGACCATAGTCTCGAGTTCCATTTAGATATCTCATAATTCTTTTGATTTCTATAATATGATTTTCTCTAGGATTTGTAGAGAATCTTGTAGCTATACCAACTGCTAACACAATATTAGTTCTTGTATGAACAAAATACTGAAGTTTCTCAATCATAGTTCTATAGGTAGTCTAATTTACCTCTTTTGAATCATCATTATAGGATAACTTATGTCTAGTAGACATAGGTGTTCCAATTGGTTTGGAATCTTCCATTGTAAAGGTCTTTAATATCTCCTCTTTTGACTTCCTCTATCTTAGACTCAGTTCCCATAGCCTATGACTCAGGTTCCTTTATCTGAGACTCAATTAGAACTATTTCTAACTTAGGTTTCTTTTGTGTTGGCTACAAATCAGCTTGCTTTTATGTTGGCTACAACTCGGGTTGAACTATTTGCAACTCGGGTTCCTCTATCTAAGCTAGGAAACATGCAGTTTTAGTGAAGTCTAGGTAAATTTTTTTTACCTTTTATCTAATTTTTAGTTCCAACTAGGTTTCCTTTACCATCCAGAAGTTTGGCCTTCCTATTCATGAATTCTACCTTTAATCTAATATCTTTTAGTTGTGACACACTTAGAAGATTGTGTCTTAGTCCTTCAATCTATTATGCATTATCACATCTGATTCCATCAGTCAATGCAATGCAACTTTTCCCTTCACACAACATGGTTCATTATTTCCAAATTTAACACTTCCACCATTATAGTGCTTCAAGTACTCAAACTTAGTTTTATCACTAGTCATGTGATGAGAACAACCACTATCTATTATCCATGTGTCATTCTTGCTAACATGAGAAATAAGTGCCATCTTTTCATTTCTTCATCATCTCATTCATCTTTAATAGAAATATATTCCATTTCATCTTTATTATCACTATCATAATCTTTAACAATATAACAAGGTTTCTTACCTTTGTCCTTGTAGTCTTTGTAGCTCTTGAAATCTTTCTTGCCTTTGAACTTGTTAATTTTTTTTTCATCTTTACTTTCCTTGTTTGGACACCTTGTAGCGATGTGACCAACTTCTTCACAAGAAAGCCAAACCAATGGAATTTTTCCTTTATATTTACCTTTGCCTTTTGGTAACCTCCTTACAAGTAGGGCATGAATGACTTCAAGATCATCATCAGATTCTTCTTCTTCTTCATTGTTAGACTATTTTCCTTTTGAGTTTCCTCTCTTTCTACCAAAGGTTAGTTTTTCTTTGAATGCCGATTCTATGTTGTGAGATCTAGGAAGTGTTTTATCAAAGTTATCCAACTTAAAAGTTGTTAACGTTCCCACTAGTGCATCCAAAGTTATATCACTTTTGGGATCACATCTCGTCTCTTGAATAGCTAAAACTCTAATTGCATAAATTGGAAGAAGATTTCTTAATACATTGCTTACTATTATTTCATCTTCTATTTTTCCTCTCAAGGCTTTGATTGCACTCACACTTGCTTTGATTATTTCACTATAATTTGCAATGTTATCATCTTCTCTCATCTTCATATGATCAAATTGACCTCTAAAACTTTTTTCTTTGGCTCTCTTCACATTGTCATCTCTTAAATAGATCTTTTGTAGCTTGTTCCACATTTCATGAGCATAGGAGAATCTTTGACTCCATTAAATTTAACATAATTGAGAGCAGAAGCAATGTCAATCATCATTGTATTGTGATACTTTTTATCTACCATCTAATCCACAGTCAAAGGATCAAGAGGTGATACATACTAGTTCTCTAGGAATTTTAGAACTGTATCTCCAGTGGTTCCCAAATATAGCCTTATGAGTTCTTGCCATGCTTTGAAGTTTTCTCTATTCAACATGGAAATCTCTCTTCTGTAAGACATCTTGATATTTATCTTAGGTTCTTGTAACCTTTTCTATAGGCACCAATAGCTCTGATACCAATCGTTGGAAATATGAGAGGAGTAACTAAGAGTGGAGGGGTAAATTAGTTACCACTAAAACAATTTCAAATCCCCTTAGATGTCAATACAAACTTTCTTTAAACTCACAACTCGATTTGAACTAGATATTCAATGTAACTCAATTAAAAAAGAAATCTAATATATTAATGTGCATTGACCTTTAGTAACTTAGTTGCAGAATAATAAAGTAATAAGAAGATAACATGAACACATGAGACACCAAGATTTAACTTGGAAACCTAATTTGGTGAAATCACCAATGCAACTAGTTATAGCTTTTCACTCTTTTGTAGTAAGTCCTATTAGGAGCCATCCATGTTAAAGGTTACAAAACACACGATTAGTTGTGACCCTGTTAAAGGATTTAAATCACCTTGTTAGGAGTGGCTTTTTTATGGGTCTTAAGACAATTAAATCTAGAAATGCCACCTAGTTAGAGGATTTATAAAATGACTATTAAGTCAACTCTGTAAAGAGATCTCTTCACTACTACAATTGTTAGATAGTAACAATGATTGACCTAATTAATGAAGCAACTGGATTGCGAATTAAAATCATTGTTCTAGCTTATCCTCTGGATCCTCCCTGATCAAAATATTCTTTGTATCTCCTTGGATACTTTTCTCTTAATCATATATCCTTCTCTTTTCGCATCTTATCTTCTTCTCCAATTTTTCATATTTTAATCCACAACTTGACCTTTCATATATATGAAACACAATGTAAATTCAGCTTGAATACCCTTTCAAATAAATAAATACCATCCATTGAGTTGGGTTGCATAAAAATACAAATGGATAAAACTAATTTGCTAAAGGTCCACTAAAATTGGGTCACTCGATTACCACTGAATTCCTTGGTGACTAGCCTAACTCAGTTTTACATAGAAATCCTTGAACTTTCTCAGTGGATACATAAGTCTTCTAAACTTGGTTCCAATTGGCAATGCTCAATTAGAGTATAACATTTTTGTAACATCAATGAAAATATACAATTGAATAATTGTTATCAACAATATTTACCCTAGATCTATATCTTAATTGGGTTGACTGTATACACATTACACATAGATTTACATTATTTAAGCAATTGGTTCAATTTTTCATACACAATATCCTATAAGGGCCAAAGAGTACATTTTCTTGTTTGTCATTCCTTTTTATAATTCTAATTTATTATTGGTACCCTTGTTCCTTTGGATTATAGCTAATATAATTTGAATTATAAGTGGAATCATATTTAGAAATTCCCCTCTTTCCATCACATGCATATTTGAATGTCTTAGTGGACTGAAAAATGAGAGAGCTAGAACCCTATTAAAGTTTCTCCATTTTCCCTCTAAACATTTTGGTGAACTTGATGAGTCCCCCCACCATTTTTGGAGTTATATTATTTTACTTTTGGGTGATTACCTTCTTTTGGTGAACCTAACTTCATCAAATCTTTCTTTTGTGGTGTTAGATAACCCCTTTCCATTTTATTAGGTGTTTATTTCCTCTTGGGTGAACCTAGTTTCCTTTTGGGGATTTTAAAAATGGAATTCTTTTGGTCTATCATGCTTTTCATGATTAATACTCTTCTTCAATTTCTATATAATTCCTATTATGTTTATGCAAGTTTTAATCTCTTTATGATATTCATGTCTTTACACACTTTTCTTGGATTTTTTCTTTTATGGCTAACACAAGGTTTTTGGATAGAGCATATTTCATGAATATCATTAGATTTTTATGTGGCTCTCTCATTTACCTTTTAGATGGGATTCACAATTTTACTAGTGATCCTCCCAATCCTAATCCTAATCTTATGCCTTCCCTTCCTAATGATCAAACCCCTTCTACATTTCAACATATTCAAAGGTATGGTTCATAATCCTAATATTTCTCAATTTTCAAATGAGCCATATCCTACTTCTCAATCTTCTCTTCATACCACTTCTCCTATAATTCCTCCTTATGCTACATATTCTCATAACTCTTTTGGTACTACATTCTCTTCTTGTACCCTTTGTTGTACTTATTCCATGAGTTATAACATAATTACTCAACAAGGTTATAAGGGTTTAGATCTTGATATTAATGAACATGATATTAAGAACCCTATTGATTCTCCTACACAAAATCATAAGTGAGGTCTTGGTCATTTTCCTCTTTCTATGATCCTTCTTCTTCTCCTCCACCTCAACCTCCTTTACACCTTCTTCTTTTGGTTCCACATCTTTCTCCTATTTCTACTAGGGAAGCTTTATCCTTAAGGGTTTATCATCACCTTTTGCAATCTCCTACCTTATAAGGCATCGTTACTGAATGATGTTGCTATATTTAAATGCCCCTTTTCTAGACTAATGAACATTCTCTTCATGATTGTATAGGTTTCTTATCTATATTCATGATAATATTGTAGGTGGTAAAATTTATCACACACAAGATATTTACTCTCTTCTTTATAAAAACACTTAGCATTTCTAATCCTTATTGTCACCACTCGTTGCTATTTTGCATAATATGTTTAAGAATGGTACAATAGGCCCTTTTTTCTTGTTCACCATTATTAGGTGCAAGGATTATTCTTTCTAGGGATCTAGTTTGGTTATTTGATACCTAGATATCCTTTATTCAAAAATCTATATTTGGTATTGGTATAGAATATTATGTTATCCATTAACTTTTTATCTTTTTAAGGTCGATATTCTTTAATATGTTTACATTGATTGGTCATAGAACTTGATATTTGTATTATGCATATTATAGGGATCACACTTAGATGGATGTTCTTACCTTATTTATTCATGTTATTTCTTCTTTAGGTATAACATGCTTCTTTCTCTATAGATCACATTATTTTATAGTACATTTTTATCTTTAGTTATGAAAATATTTTGTTACATGTAGAATCATGCATCTTTTTTGCCTAAAAATGTCTTTTGATATCCTGGATTCTAATTTTTCTCATTAAGTAATCATCTATATCATATACTATTTATGATGTCTTCTCATAGCATTTTTAGAGGTTGCTATCCTATGATTTTCTCTTATCTTTCTGTGGTATGACATTGCTCTATTATATTCCTTTTTTATATTGGATGTTTTGTGAATAACTATCAATTGTTTCTTGCATCTTAATATCTCATGAAATCTTGTGTAATAACCTTACTATAAACTCTCTTTCTTGTCTCACACTTGAGGGGCAAGGCCTTTTGTATATTCTTTCTCTCTATCTCTCTAAGGATCAACTTTCCTTAGTATAGTGGCATTATTTTCTTATAAAGGATGGTATCTTAATCATGACTCTATCTTGTATATAAGAGGTACATGTCCTTGATTAGTACCCCTTCTTTATTTAAAATCCTATGTTCATAGTTAGCATTTACCCTTATTATATGACTTAAAGTTTTTCATCCTTCTTCCAAGAATCCCTATTCCACCTGTAAACAAAGGGGTAAATAGGTGTATTCTTTTTCTTCTTCCTTTCTTGTTCTTGAAGTTGTATCTTTGTTCATGATACTCCTCTTGGAGTTAGATTTTTTCTACACAAGATCTCTTCCTTCAAAAGGTCTCTTCTCATTTTCCACATATCCTTTCATAATGTATTTATATTCTTAGCTTATAAGAGCTAGTTCTCTTTGCTAAGTTTATGTTATACATTGTTGATGAAGGATATCTCCTTGTTAATAGAAGTAGTTATCCTTGAAAGTCTTCCTTATGATGTCTATGGCTACATAGACATCCTAAGGAGGGGGAAATATATAAACTTTCTTTGTACACAGTTTCCATGAAGTAAAAATATGGATTCTGAGTATGATTTGGAGTACTTTAGCCTTGTCCTCTGGGTATGACTTCTAGGTCACCCTGATATCTATGCATTGTGGCTTCATATCTCTTTTGCACATACAAGAACAAATGCTAAAAATCATACATATGCGTAAGACATTTACATTTTATAAATCCCCTATGGGAATAAGTGCCATTTCTCTATCTTGAGGAAATAAATCCTCTATAGGTATTAGTGATACTTATCCATCCTAAGGAAACACATATTTTTTAGTTTTTTTCCTAAATCCCTCTTAAGGTAACACACACACACATTTAAACTCTATGAAAATACTAGGAAATTGATCTATGGGTGGGCACATACACACATACAGATGCATAAGCTATCGACAAGCTCACAGGATTGACTACCAACAACACAAATCTACTAGACCATTTGATCCTGGGTTTTCTTTTTGGATTGACTATGAGGCACACAAAATTATTAGACCATTCAATCCTTCCTCACCAGGATTCACAACAAGGGACACAAACCTCATTGAGCTAGATAATCACCTGCTCTCTCCCTCTCCCTCTCTTTATGCTTTCATGTTGGAGGGACATAATCATTAGGGACACAGTCCTTTGTGGTGCTCTTGCATTTTCTATATGATCTCTTATGTTTTGTAATAGGCTTTCGCTAGCTAAGGTATCTTTCACAAGTTGCTTTGGGATTTAGTACTTACTCCTATTTTGTATCTTTTTGGCTTTCTTTTTTCCTTTTCTTCTCTTTGAATTTATTTTTCTTTGTTTTTGTGCACTTATGCATGGGAATGGAGTTAGGATCCTAGGTTTTAGAGCTTGTCTCCTTAAGACTAGTGATTTTTCTTCTTTGATGTCACATTATCTTTGTTCTCTTCTTCCTTTACAAAGAGTATGACTTGCCTCATACTCTCACTAAAGTGGGGGCTTAATGTACCATCTTAAAATGGATACACTTAATTTTGAGACTTTTTATCCCTCCTTAGCATGATTTTGGTTTATTTTTCTCCTCTCCTCTTTCATTTCACGCTTCTTCATCATATCTTACTTTTCAACATGGTCTTCTAGGTGTCTCTTTACTACCCTTTTGACCATATCTTCTAATCAATCTGTTATCTTTTAGTTTCACTTGCACCTCCTTTAGGACCTTTCTATAGTCTTCATTGTCTATCCTTTTGGACCAAGTTAACCTAGGTTGGCGTGGGTCTAGACTAGGTTAGCCCCAAGTCAACCTAGTCTAGGACTAGGTTTATCCCAAGTCAACCTAGTTTAGGACTAGGTTGACCACGTTGACTTAGTCCTTGGTGGTTGTAGACTTCAAGGCCCAAAAGTCCTTGAGTTTTCCAATTAGTTAATTTAACTCCCTAGTTGACCTGAGTTGTTTTCCTACCTAGAAAATAGTATAAAATGAGGATTGGGGACTTAATTTTCATATCTCATGTTCTCAATATCATCAATTCTCAAGACATCCAAAAGAAAACAAGTAACCAATGCATTCTTCTTCAAGTATCTACAAGCATTCAAGTGTTGGCATCTCCTTCTTGTATCAAGCTTCTTCCTTTAAGGTAGTAGTGGAGTTCGGCTCTAAGGAGGAGATTCATCATTCCAATCCATTCAATATCTTCTATTATCGACCCATGACATGTCGCATACATTTCCGTACATGAGGTTTTGACTTCTTTGAGTCTTTTATGGTTTCTTTGAGTCAATTCTATTAAAATTACATAGTTGATCACATATTAAATACATTTGTATCTTTGAAGGTAATTACATCTTTCATTAGATATTATTCAAATCTAATACATGCAAGCATTTCCTTTATCAAGCATAGTTCAATTTATAGTTAATTCCTTAACCTAGGGCTTGACCAAGGAAATTCCTCATCCAACATAATAAAAAAACCATTCATTTATGTGTGTTGAAGTAGGAAAATATGATTTCACATGTAGATCTCGAAATTACTCTATGGGAGATTTTTGGATAAGTTTGTTATAGTATCACTGAACTATGTCAACCACTTTAGAAGACATCCTTCTTCCAAGTTTATACAACAATTATCACAATTATTAGCCTTATTAAATCTTAACCATATCAAAAATATAATAAGAAATTGCAAAAAGATACTTATGCACAATAACACCAGATATGTTAACTAGGGAAACCCTTGATCAGAGGGAAAAACCTAGTGGAGATGGTACCCACAAGATTATGTACTAATAAAAAAATTCTTTGTTAGTGATGGACCCTATTAGGAGTCTATGAAATACATTCAATACATATCAGTTCCTTTTAGGAGATATCAACCTTGTTAGGAGTTATGGAAGGCACATGGACCCACTGAACCCATTGTCTAAATGATATCTATACTGTTCCTTGTAGAATAATAGAATAGAATTTTATTGCTCCTTCCTCTTTCTCTGTCCTGTCAACCAAACTTCTTCTCATTTTGATCTCAATACCAGATCACAAACTTTGCACCAATAATCCCTTGGATCACTTACTCTCATTTTTAAATAATTTTCTCTTGTTCACACTTCTTTAATTACTTTGCATACTCCATAAATTTACAAACAAATAAAATAATTTCCTTTATACCAAGTCCTCAAAATAATTCCTTGAGCTAGCCTTGAGGATTTCTTAATGAATTATAATAGGACCATAATAAGATAGTTAATTATTTCACAACCATATAGCATGTTTTTCGGCTCACTGTCTATACAACTTCTCGCATGTGCAACTTCAAGGCTTGTGCACTTGCTGGCATCATCATCAGGGTGTGCTTTATCATTATATAACTGTGCATCTCCAGATTATATCTATGTTAGAAGATATAATAGGATCATTTAAAATTTCTTTCCAAACACCCTATCTATACATTTCTATCTAGAAATAACATATATCTTTGACTTAGATTACATTCACTTGACCTCGCTATCAAGATACAATATGGAACATTTCCTTAACTGTACATCTCTAGATAATCTAAACACTATCCATAGGATCACAATCTCTATCTCCTACTTTGCTAGGCTTCCTAGAATTGCTTCTATGTTGACATTAATGACAAGAATAGTCATGAATAAAATATGTCAATCATACTAACAATCTCCCCAAGTATTCTAGCAATGCTTAGGATAATCTGCCAAAGGAATACCATCAACATTCATGCTAACAGAGTCACCAACAATGTGATAGAAGATAAAGATAAACAACATAAGAAAAAAAGGACAACAAACCACCATTAGCTCACAAAGATATTTCTAGCACTACAAGCCTACCATAGGAAGTTGTTCATGGGTCTTCTATGAACGTAGACAACTTAAAAATAAAATTTTGAATGCAAGAATGAGTGAGACAATTTGATTATGGGTAAATGTGCCCTAACATCAATCTAATGATATATGCAAAAAGTATAAAAAAGGTAGAGTTGTTGAGAATGATCAACTACTACTCAATAAGAAGACATAAATAACATAGAGTTAAAAAAGAAAAAATATCAAGTTGAAATAAATGTAGTAGAAAGAGAGAAAATAGTAGCAAACTATTATAGGAAACCCTAGAAGAGGTGAGAACATAAAACTCACCAAGTGAGAAAGGAAGATCAATGCATCTTCAGAGGAGATAAACAAAAATCTACACAATAATCAAGTATCACACTCCAATAAAACACTTAGTACACTTTCTTACCATAATATCTATACATAAGCTTCTAAAAGGGAAAGCTTCATCAGGAAGCTTTTAGTAAAATCCTTTAATAGGGTATCTCTAAGAAGGATAATTGTAAATACTCTAACCAAGTAGCTTTGTTAAAAGCTTTTGTAACCCTAACATGTTGTAGGCATTCTTAATAGGTTGCACTTCCAAAAGAAACACTTATAGATCTTAACATGGCACCTCTTTACATGCATTATAAGTGTTAGTGAGCACGTTATCCCCTCCATGATTTTCATCCTCACATCGAGGGTTTCCACACACAAAAGTTATTTGTGTTAGCTTGATGAATGCTTTTGTATACAAGTTTTCTTATTTTTATTTTACTACATTTACCTTGTTTCTAGGTGTAAGGTGGATTGTGATAAGGATAGTAGGAAGATTCAAAATGATACCTAATTTTATGAATGGTATTGATTCACCCTCCCTCTCAGTATCAGTTGGGACCAACGTAACACTTAGATTTACATTGTTAAGAAATTGGTTCAATTTTACATACAAATTATCCTATAAGGGCAAAAGAGTTTATTTCCTTGTAATGTGTTCCCTATCATAATTTGAATTTAGTATTGAAACCCTTCTTCCTTTGGATTCTAGCTAATCTAATTTGGATTATAAGTGGAATCATATTTGGAAATTCCCCTCTTTCCCTCACAAGCATATTTGAATGACTTAGTGGCCTTAAAAATGGGAGATCTACAACCCTATTAAATGTTCTCCCTTTTCCCCCTAAACAATAACACACTTCTTTTGTTGAGATTATCCAAGGTTAAGATATTTTCTTGCAACATCAACCACTAAAATATGTTGATTTTTGGAATGAGTTTTTTATTCTAGACTACCGCCCAAATAGGGGGAAGAGCTTGACTATTGAGAAGAGTTTCAACAGAAGGGTTTCTATCCCAAATCAAATAATCCTTAGAGCCATCCCTAATGGAAACTATTTTGAGACTAAGTTTTATATCTCTCAATTCAATAATTAATTCCCCCATTTTTAGCCACTGACCATCTCTCTAGTAATTCCCAACCTTGAATCCATAAGAATGTTGACATCTCTCTATAATTGGTTTAGAAAGAGCCATTAAAGATAGAGGTTTATCTAAAATCCAACAATCATTCCAAATGTCTAATGAGAGACCATCTAGCTTTCCATCTAGCATTTAAGTTAGTAGTTTCCTTCGCATGCTAGATGCCTTTATAAAAATAATAACCCATATATTCTTTTGTTAGTCTCAAGAAAACATGACAAAAGGAGGAAGTTCTTTAAGTACTTACTACAAATTATACAATTCCAAGCCTTACAATCTCCATAAATCTGGCACATTTACTTTGCAAGTAAAGCCAAGTTCATAGATTTTATGGATCTTAAACAACCACACACCCCCCCCTCCCCACTTTTATTGGATCTACAAACCAATCCCCTAGAAACCAACATCAATATTTTCTTATCTTCCACACCAGTGAAAAGAAAAGTTTACTAGATTCTTTCAATTTCTTCTTGAGATTCCTGTATACAAGAAAACCTAACCTATTGGGAGTATGTGTAAATAAGAAAATGTTAGTTGTACACGTATATCAAATATTCAAAATAATGAAAATATAACTAATTCTATACTTGAGTTTTAAAACTTAATGCAAAAAAAAAGAAAGAGTTCCCATGCAACCTTAGAGAAACTCAACAAAGGCACCCACAAGAGGCCTTGTTGGTGTGCTCAATAATGAGAGATGTGGATGTGCTCTCCAATAAACAACTATTGAATGAATCCCAAGATGATTTTAAAATAAAATGCAAGATGTATGAAGCTAACTAGATGTTGAGAGAATATTTCAAGCAATGGTTATGGATGTAACCATGCTCAACACATTCAAGGATAGTGGATATGGATGCAGGAAAGTAAACTAAGTTATCAATGCAAGAAATTAAATCTAACAAATACCAAAGAGTTAGCAACAATACATGAAATATCTAAAAGCTCTATAACTATACTATCATGATAACAATGAAAATGAGGGAGATTATGAATGCTTGAGACATTCTATTTATAGGCTTGAGAGAGGCTTTGAGGAGGTGGCATCTATGTGGCATCCACATAGGTACCACAAGGGAGACACGTGGACTAAAGGGAAAAGTCATGCAAAGGTCAACATAAGCCTTTTTGTGATTGAGATGACTCAAGGTGTGCTCACACATGTGTGAAAAACCTTGGAGAAAGGGAAGGGGAATAAGTGTGTAAGAGGCTTTTTGGATAAATTACTAAAAGGGGGGCTTTCTTGGATAAATTACTAGTGGGTAGACTTAGAAGGATGAGAGTGATGTGCGGTAGGCTACATTTTAGGTGGGATTAGGATTAAATTAAATAGAATTTAATTTAATCATAGGATTATAGAATTTAATAAAGTGGAAGGAATTAAATAAATTGGAATTTATTTAAAATGGGAATTTATGGAGCACTATGCATTAAATACATTTAACACATTAGGGGGAAGTATTCAAGTCAGTTTTAAATGCATTAGGGATGTGAACCTATTTAATTAAATAAATTTAATTAAACAAGTAGAAGAATATGACAAATATAATAAATAAATAAATAATTAATTAATTATAGTGTCAAGGGAGATATTAATTTAGTTAATATAGTGTTTAGGATAATTTTAAGTGTCTACACTTCCTTGGGATTTTGAACAAGATGAAAACATACATTGGTAAACTTTGTAGTGAAGATTTAATCACTTTTTAAAAATGTTTTCATATCAGTATACTGATTATGCATTATGCTCAACTTTTGAGGTTTATGAAGTAATCATTGGTTTTATCGGGGTGTGTTCCAATGGTTACCTATATTTGTATGGTATCATAATGTTGTTCTATGAGTACCCTTAAAATATGAATAGTGGTTGTGCTATGATGCATTAGATTTATACACTTGATTCTAGTTCCTACACTAGTGTTAACTCATAGGTTCAATTAAGTTGTTAGTAGTATTTTGGCCTTATTTGTATAATGACATCATTGATGTTATTTTCTGTGTTTTACATTTAATATTATTGATGTTGCTTCATGATGGTCATCTAGGATTTTATGTTATTCCATGCCATACATATTTTTAAGTAATTCAATTAGTTATGTTCATTGACATATGCTTAATATAATAGGGAAATAATTTATATATATTTGATTTAGGGTTACAGATTACATTTTCATATTGAGATGCTTTAATGAACACACACTATTTTGATTACCAATTTAATAGTAGTAAGATGTTATATGATGTTTCTATTTAGTTTGATCATATTTGCATGATAATGCTAAGTGTCATGACATGATGCTTTATGATGATACATAGTTTATTTTGTATCTAGACATACATTTTGATTAATGTGTTATCAAATGGATATTATTGGATTCATTTTTGGTGTACTTTAATGCGATGGATATATTTCTTTTACCTTTAGTAAATATCCACTAAAATGATGAATACTAGTTATTTAAATGCTTTATAATGTTATTATATGTTGTTATGTTGCATTTCACTACTGCTATGCATAAATTGATCATTGGTACTAGTACAAAGTGGTAATAGAACTATAGGAACTTGCTTGGGAGATCTACATGGTGTCTCACTATCATTCACATGACTATGTTTCTCTATGTTCTTCATCTATTTATTCATTGAAAATCTTCACTTTATGTTTTCTTGTTTACTGAAGGTACTAGGTACATTCACCCTAAATTTGGGATCTAAGTGTGTACCTTATTCAGATAGTGGATATTAGGAGATAGTGACTTTGACCTTTCATATTGGTCTAGTGTCTGTTGGAAATAACAATGAGAAAGTTAGTTCTAAGAGGGAGGGGGGATGAATAAACACTTAAAACTTTTACCTCTAAAACATTTCACCATACGTCCATCTCATAACTTATCATGTAAAATGAAATAAGTAACTACACACATCCAAAGCATAAAGTAAATCAACACATAACACATAAGATTTTGGTTACCCAAAAACCCTCCAAGGAGAAGGCAAAAATGGGGTGGGGATGACACCAAAAAATATTCACTACTGCAATTGTAAAGTGTGGCCTATTATGGCTACATATTTTTTATCATAATCTATGATCTACCATGAGAAAGGTCTGCCCTATTAAAGGCTTATAAGATTGTTAGGTCTTACCCTAATTAAAGGATTTAATCTCACAACTAAGTAAGAATTCTATTAGGAGATTTAAAAAAGTATGTTAGGACTACTCTATTAATGGATTTACTCTATATCACCTGTTAAAATGATTAAACGGTTGATCCTTTGGTTAGCATTTTGCTACTTGCTATCAGAACTCCTCTTTACTGGTTATCTCTTGATCCTCCTGATCAGATCTATCTTCTCTATCCTTTCAGTGCTTATCTCTATTTTGCTTAAATTGATTCTCCATTGTAGTTCCATAACTTAGCCAACATTTCCACCTTGAAATTCTCTTTATACTCTTAGCATTCCCCTCCTTGCACATGTGATGCTTCTCATAAATTCTTCACATGCATACTCCTCCTTAAGCTTTACCTCTTTATGTAGGCATTATGGAGATGGGATAGGTTAACATCAGTGACTATGGTTGATCCTTATTATCGCCTAACTCTTCCCTTTATCTGATTGGCTGCATGTAATGGCATAGGGATTTGTAATATGACAGTATCCTTATTTCTTAATATTGAAAATTTATGTTCATGTCGGCAAAAAATGGTTTAATAAAATTTTGTGCCATAACAAACATCTATGTCAAAGACTGGTAACTCAATGTCAATAGAATTTGATGCTCAACCTTCCTTATGTTATTTATACTAATACTCATCTTCTAAATGGCTCAACACTCACTCTTTCTCGACATCCAAATCACTTGGCACACACTATTTTCTCAACTCCTTTTGTTTTCTTGGCACCTATGTGACTTGATACACATTGAGTTCTTGACACATACTAGTGCTCAACACTAACTATCATATTACTTGACATGTATTGTTAGGAAGCTTATGCTCGACATACACTATGCACTCGGCTTGCTCTATTCTTTGCTAGACAATGACTGAGTGTTTTGTTAGTACTTTGTCAAAAATACAATGAGATTAACAATCTGTCCCTTTGACATGAGTGGCAAAAATACTTTGTCATGGCATATACAATCTTCTTTTATGCATAATTTAGACAATATATCATCTCTATTCAACTTCTTTACAAAATTTCAAAATCTCAAAATTTGCAAAATTGTTGTCTGTATCCTTACCTTATTACTCCCCCTAAGTAAATACTTCATTTCATTTATGTAATTCCTTCTAAGTAGATATCTCCCTCAATAAAATTCTTCAAAATTTATGAAATCTCAAAATCTTCAAAATCCCCCTCTTTTGACACATGTCATTTGGGTGGTACACTTATAGTGCATTTGTCCAAAAATGGCTCATGAAGTTCCATTATGATTCCCAAAGTGGAATCCCAATTATTACTAGCATCATCTAAAGATTGAATCTATATTTCTAGATTTGCTACTATATCTACTAGAGCTTCTTGTCTAGGAAGATGATAATCTTTCTTCAACAATATTTTTGCAATGGCTAGTTCCTTCTGCAAAACTTCCATGTGTCGGGTCAACATGAATTGAATGCTAATCAAAATTGATTTGATATTTGCATCCTTTTATTACAACTTTGAAAGCCTACTCCATGTCAGCAATAATCTCTGAAAATGAACTTGACTAGTACTAGGATATTGCCTCAATGTAGTACCCGTAAATTTTTAAAAATCCTTGTAGTTGGTCAATTGACTATTGAGTTTCTTTAGTAAAGATATCAAAATTACATAATTTTCTGTATAGAGAAAATGTTATCCAAAACTATCTTCACACCCTCCATCTTAGTTGCTAAATCAGCTTGTTTAGTGCAATGAAACTAGAGATCTTGTCCATTACCTTAGTGTGAAATTTCCTTTTAGACCATCCCAATAACTTTATATTTCTTTAAGTGTGACTATTGTTGGATCAAATTGGGGTATAAAAATCACTTCATCTAGACTCATATCCTCAAATGATGTAGTCTCACCACTCATAGGTGTACTAGTATTCGACCTTGATATTTGCAAAGGTGTAGCTTAGGTACTCAACCTTTGAAGAGTCTAGCTACTGGGAGGAGGTGTAATGACTGGTAAAATGCCCAGTGTCTATATGGTTACCTATTCCTCTAATGGGGACACAACCCAAGCACAGAATGGACACAATAGAAAAGGGAAAATTTTATTAACTGTGAAAATATGCTAGTACACTTAGTGCAGAGAAACAAACTCCAAAACATGTCCTATGGGCTTACAATAGAATAAATCTGGAGATAAATTCTTCTCCCAATACCTTCTCTCAAACTCCACTCTGAACTGCCATTTACAATGCCAAAAATGTGCTTAAATAGACCCCAGAGGGTTAAGGATTAGGAATACATTCTAGAAAGTGCTAGTTGGCATCCACCGACCAAATAGAAGGCTCTAGAAGTCGCATTAGAAGTCAACACAAAATTAGAAGAATCCAAAAATGGTAACCAAACTTCTAGGAGGCATAACTTTTGAACTGTAGCTCTGATTAACGAACCATTTACATTTTTGAAAATCTCTCAAAGTGCTCTATAGCCCTATGGAAAAGCTTCACCATCCCCCATTTTTCAGCCTTGTTTGAAGTCATTTAATGCCCCTAGCCTAACTTTGAAACATTATTAGGAGGTCTCAAGAAACTGAAAAAACTACGATAACTTTCAAACCGTGGGGCCTTTTGACCTTATTCTTTTTTTGGAATGCTCTAAATTACAATTACAATCATCCGACCAATTTACACCTTCTAGTTCACCAAAATGATGGCTCAATTACATACTCCTTTTTTTTGACATTTACACGTATCCTAAGGTGTTCAAAAACTCTAACCCAAAACACTGATAGTGGAACTGTGAGAGTTAGAACCTTTATTTGACCCAAATGGGTATCCAGAAATGAAAACACATGAAATAGAAACTAAGTCTAAGTACATTTTTTTGGATGACATAGGATTTCCCTTATACCTCTGGATGCTCCTACATCATCCTTTATCTCAATAATCATCTTATCCACTTCCTCTTGTTAAACCTCTATTTGATCTTCAATGAGCTTCAGTGAGGTGAATGTAGGATTCACTTCCATATACTCTTTCTCTTCCTTTCCCTAATAGTCAATTATGAAAAATGTTGGCAACCCTAAGCTTTGTAGACTTGGCAGTAATGTAGCTAATGTATCTACCTTCTTTTCCTTCATCTCAATGACAATAATAGGCATTGAAAATGGTGCTTGGTTAAGCTCACCTTTCTGTTCCATGGTTACACTTTGATCTATTGCTTGTTCATTTGAACCCTTCTTCTTAACTTTTGCAACATGTGGGGGCACACTGGATGTGTCTTTCTATTGTGTCTCAGTGGATGCAATCTCATCCTTTTGAGATTCATAAATCCTTACCAATATAGGAGTTAAGCATGGAATAACATTATTGGTGGATTCTTATTGTAGTTTCTTTATATCTTCGTCACTTAGTGGATTTAAATTCTACATAGAGTGATTAGGTATGTCATCAATAGTCACTGAGTCCTATTCACTCTCTTTCTCTACATGTATAGGACCAATGTTTGATACATTTATATCCTATGCATATTCCTCAATTGTGTCATTCTGAGAAATTTCATCTTGTTCTATTTCTTTATTCTCTACCTCTGCTCCTTTCTTCTCTTCCACTATTTGTACTCTTTGTGTGGTCAACCCATAGATTTTTTTACAAAGTATTTTTCTCTAGGTTACCACCTCTTCAACCCTACTTTAAAGTATGAAAGGCTTCGTATTTAGAAGAAAATATCCTTTTCTTTTTTCTAAAACCTTTGTTATCTATTTCTTATCAAAGTAAGGCATAACTTGAGCTAAAGTAGCCTCCCTTATTTTTTTCAGTCTCCATACTAAACTTCCATTTATGCTGAATGCTGTCATATAAAATTTTGGGTAATGAGTTTGCAATCTCTAATGGAGTGATTTTAAAAATAGCCATCATATCATAAATAACTTCCTCGATATTATGGTTATCTCTATTAACTAACTTATCAAAATTAACATGTTGAAAACCTAACAAATTTGCATTACTCTTTATATTGTCACATAGGTTTTCAATATCAAATGAAGGATTGTAGCTTACCACTTTGAATTGACTATTTTCATCTAATTTTGTCCTTTCATCATTTTATTCATGTTGAAGTTTCAAACTCTTCTTCAATCTCTTAGTAGGCACACTCAACCCTACTATATTATTATTCTTTTAATATTTTGTTGATTAAGCTTCCTTAGCTTGTACAGTGGGAGCCCTTATTCTTGACCTTGCCAAAGGTGCAGTTGGATTCTGTTGTTTCTTCTTTGCCACTTTCTTTGGTTTCTCAACTTTGTTTTGTTGTGCCTTCCTCTTCTTTTCAATTTTCTTTAGTTCAATATTAGCTTCCTCTTCACCCTTTGAAGCTTGATCTTATCCTTCACCAAACTTTTCTTTCAATTTCTTCACCTTCTTGTTCTTCTTTCTGATGACAGTGGTAGTTTGCAAGTTTATAGTTATTCTTGATTTTTCTTCATCATAATTCCCAAAGTATGTAGCATCCTTTTCAATATCTTCTACCAATAATGTAGTAATGGTTGGTGAAGCCTCATCAACATTTATCTCATATGGTAATGGTCTCAACCATCTAACCCTTGGAATAGCCGCATGAACATAGGTATAGTTTGTTAGAAACAATAGTGCACCAAGATAACTAAGAGGGGGGGTGAATCACTTATCCAATAATTAAAAAATTTATTACCCTCAAACAATCTTATCCATTCAACCAAAGTAAAAAAAAACCATAAAAATAAATAATTACACCATATATGTTAACTAGGAAAACCCTTGATCAGAGGTAAAACCCTGATGGGAATGATGCCCACAAGATGATGTACTAATATAAATATTCCTTTTTAGAGGATGGACACTATTAGGAGTCTATTACAACATTTAGTACATATGAGTCCCTGTTATGAGACTTTGAATCCTTGTTAGAAGATTCCAACCCTATTAGGAGTTGTGTCAACCCTGTTAGGAGTTGTAGAAGATAGAAGGACTCATTGTCTAAATAGTTTCTAGAGAAAGACCATTAAACTCACTATCCAAGTGATCTCTTAGCTATTCCTTATAGAATAACTGTATGGACTATAGTGTAACTTCTTTCCTCTTTCTTTTCAACTATACCAATCACTATCAAACCTTGTAAACTATGTCATGAACCTCGGTTCCAAGTATCCAACTTTAGATCAAACAAAAAACCTCAAAAATTAAGTTTCCTTCACTTCCACTCTGCACTAGTCAACTTCACATTCCACTCTTTGTGATGCATACAAACATCTCATATAAGATAAAGAAAAGTGTCTTTCCTTTATACCAAATCCATAAAATAATTCCTTGAGTCAACTGTTACACTTTCTCAATTAACTATTATAGGACTACATTAAGAACACATTACACTTAGCGATAGCATTAATCTTTCACTTTGAAACTTGAATAAATTTTTGTACATATATCATTATGATGGGTGTGATTTTCCACATCATCACCAACATGTCTTATTTACATCTTTAACTTTGGCTTCTCAAAATAACAACTATGCTAAGAAATATAACAAGTTTACTAGAACATGCCTCTGTAAACTCTATCTCAGAATAGTACTCACCAAAACTTGCATAAATTCTTCCAAACTAAATATCTTATACTTATGAGGTTAGCTACATATACTAGACACCTATTAGTGTCTCTCTTTAACATTTCTATTGAAAGTACTCAATGATTTTTCCATACCAACTTGATCTTTCCATTGTTCTTCTATTAGATACCACAAAAAATTAGTATGTTGACATCAATGACAAACACAGTCATGAATGTAACATATCATCATGATAATGATCTAATTATGTTTCTACAATACTCCCCCATAGGAATATCATCAAAATTCATGCTTCCAACAATCTCCCCCTTTGGAATTGATGTTAACATAGATGAAAAATATCTAGTTCCAATAATACTAACTACAAAAGATTGTTAGCCTTTCTTTTCAAATCCTCTTCATCAATCATTTTCCCATGTTGTATTTCTACCAAACTTTTTTCTTCTCCCTTCAATATACTCAACTCATTTTTTATTCTAAACTTCTCCACCATTGACATCAATGTCAAATGTTTCAGCAACCATCAAACTCTACAACAACTAATTCTTACTTAGCTCAAGTGTCCAAAGACACTATTCAGAAACAACATCCAACAAGAGTCCTAGATGACTCTACCCATCACAGATACTCTCCCATATAAGAAGCATCAACATTCAGTCCAGACAAATAATTGTGCTTTATTATACTAGACTGTTGCATTATTGCATCTTCTACTTTGATGTAGGAAGGGGCATAACCCCTAGAATACCTTTCAAATAATGAAAAGTCTCTTTGGAAAGAGGCTTATTGAAAATATCTACAATCTTCTCTTTAGTGCTCACACACTCTAATCTAATTTTTTTTTGCAAATTTCTCTTTCAACATGTGATACTTGATAGAAATGTGCTTGGTCTTAGAATGCAACATTGGAATCTTAGACATATTTACTATGCTTGTGGTGTCACAATGTATGACAAAAGGTTCACTAGATTCTATCCTTATATCCTTCAACATTTGCTTCATCCAAACAACTTGATTATAATTGTTTGTTGTTGCAACATATTCTACTTATGTTGTACTTTATGAGGTACAATCCTAGTTCTTTCTTAGCCAAGAACCAATCTTGCATTGTTCCTTACAACTTTGCCTTGTTTATTCATCTTGTTTTTGAATACCCATTTAGTTCCTATCACATTCTTGTCTTTTGGTTTGGGGACCAATTCCCATGTCTCATTCTTTACTATTTGATCGAATTCCCCTTTTGTAGCTTGCTTCCAATAGTCATATTTACATGCTTCATTTGCATTCTTAGGTTCAATTTGAGATATCAAACATAGGTCTTCATTGATTCATCTTCTTGTCATTACACCTTTATCTTTGCTTCTGATGATCTACTTGGGTGGATGATTCTTTGTTATATTCTTACTTGAAGTAGGAGTTGCTATCTCAACTCTTGGCTCTATTGAAGGTTTTGATCTTTGTTCCTATCTTAGCTCTCCTTCATTTTTCAAATCATTGTTAGTTTCAAGGAATACTTCATCATTCCTTGGTTTAGTAACAACATCATCATCTAAATTGTAATAAACTATTCTTTCTTGTATCCTAAATTTCTTGTCAACTCTCAAATTTTCACTTTTCATAATAATCTTAGTTCTAAGATTATAACATATATAAGTCTTACTTTTCAATGAATAACCAAGAAACATACCTTCATCACTTCTAGAATCAAACATGTCAATATTATCATCTCTTTTGATATAACACTTATTGTCAAATATTCTAAAATACTTAATTGTAGGTGAGTGACCAAACCATAGTTCATAAGGGGTCTTGTTTGTTGTGATGTGGAGCCTAATCAGACTTACAGGTTTATTTGGCATGGTTTCCCTATTGTAGTATAGAGTGGGGTCGAGAGGAAATGCCCCCATAGGGGTTTTCTAGGGTAGTGCCCCTGAAGCCAAAAATTCCCTTATATTATAAAAGATGTTAGCTACTACTTTTCCTATTAGATGATTTATTCTAGCCCTAATTTTGTAAGTGGAAAAGGCCTGTATAAAAAGGCTTAGGGGCTAGGGATTTCATAATGTAATGGTGATATTGTAGCTTCTTGCAAAGGTATTGATCTGTAAGGGATTGTGGATTATAATCACTAAATAATAATAATATTGGACTTGTTGTTGGTGGATGCAACTTAGGGATTGGGTGAACCACATTAAATCTTAGTGTCTTGTGTTCTCTTTTATGTGATCTACTATTTTGTGGTATTGGTTATATTTGTATGTAACTGTTATTTCTATCTAAGGTTAACCCTAAATTTTTTTATGTCTTTCCTGACCCATACTCTATTCAGAGTGTAGATTGTTGTATTCACATCTTCTCTCCAAAATATCTTGGATACATTATGATTAGCTAACATAGCTCTTGCTACTTCTATTACTGACTTGTTTCTTCTCTCTATGAGAAAATTCTATTTAGGGTTCTTCGAGCTAATAACTATCTTTTGATTCCATTAGCTTCACAAAATAAGTTAAACTCATTTGAAGTAAACTCTCCTCCTCTATTTGATCTTAAACATTTAATCTTCATGCCTAATTTATTCTCAACTCTATTCTTGAATATCTTGAACTTATCAAATGCCACATATTTTCTTTAAGAAATGCAACCCACATCATTCTAGAAAAGTCATCAACTAAAATCATGAAATATCTTTCACCATAGAATCCTTTAGTTTTTATAGGACCACTGAGATCTGTGTGTGTAGTCTCCAATTTTGCTATAGTAGTAAACTTCTTGTAGGGAAAATAAGTTCTATTATGCTTTGCAAAAAAAAACTCTTTGAAAATTGTGTTAGTAGGTTTTACAATCTTAGGCAAATTTCTTACTGCAAACATACATTGGTCTTCATAATACTATCAAATTTTATATGACAAAATCTCTTATGCCATAACCAACTGTCATCTACCTTTGCAACCAAACATGTCATTTTAGTAGGATTCAGCTAAAATACATTACCTCTAGATTTGATTCTTGTTCCAATTGCCTTTCCATCTTTTTCTTTGATCATGCATATTTTTTCTATGAACTATAATAGATAACCTTTATCCACTAGTTGTCCAACACTCAAAATATTGTGCTTCAGACCATGAACAAAATATACATCCTCAATGTTAGTTTTACCATCAAGAGTTATAGATCCAATACCTTTAACTTGGCATGCTATATTGTTTTCAACTCTGAAAATGCCTCCCTCCTAACTTTTAAAGTTAACAAACTTGTTCATATCACTAGTCATATGATGTGAACAATGACTATCAATTATCAAATTATATTTCTTTTCAACTTGTCATACCAAAGCTACTTTTTTTGGACTTTCTTCTTTGATTGCTACAAATCCTATTTCATCATCAATAGCACTTACTTGTTTATCATATTCATCTTCTTCATTTGCATACTTACACTCTCTATCTCTTCTAGGTTTGAAATTTCCATTATACATTTTCTCTCCTTTAGGAAACTTAGATGCATAATGAAAAAATTCATTACAAGTCCAACATTTAAATATTTTCTTACCATATTTTTCTCTTGTTACCAAAAGGGCTACTCCTTCAATCTTTTTGTCTTGATCAGATTTGTTGCTACTAGCAAATTCTCCTCTAGCACTTGTGCTCCTTGATAAACTAGGTTGAATATTCAAAGTACTAAAAGTTGTTTCTATCTTGGTCAATTATCTAGACTGTCTAAGCTCATTCTCAATTGCTTCAAGTCTTTGTGAAATCTTTGGTACAAGATATCAACAACTGTATCATTTGAACTACTAATTTAAATGGTGGTGTCAAGCTCTTCAATATTTTCTATATAACCTCATCATTTTCTTTGGTTCCTCCTTGAGATTTAATACCTAGAGTGATTTATGCTATTTTTCCTATATGTTCTTATAGATTTATCTTTCATCATCTTAGCATCTTGAAATGCAAAAATCCAAATTTTTAGCCTCAATTTCTTAGAATATTCATCACCTTCAAAACTAGTTTCCAAAGCTTTCCAAATCAAATGTGAAGTAACAAGTGACTTTACCTGATTGTATTCCATTTCAGGAAGTGCAGTAAATAGTGCTTCTCTATCTCTCATGTCACACATAAAAAAGTCTCTTTCTTCCTCGGTACACATTTCCAAATCTTTTTCAGCAATGATTGTATTTGATAATTTTTTCAAGATCCAATATCCTTGACCCATACACAATATATTTTTCTTCATCTTTTCCTTCTAGCTATCATAATTGGTTCCATGGAACCTGGACTATCATTTCTAAACATGCTTGCCATGGATCTCCAAAAGTTGTTAAACTTTATCTTCAAGGACCTAATGCTATAATACTAATTGTTAGAAAACAATAGTCCACCAAGATAACTAAGAGGAGGGGGGAGGGGAGGTGAATCAATCATCCAATAATTAAAACATTTATTAACCTTAAACAATCTTATCCATTCAACCAAAGTAAACATCAACCATAACAAGATGCACATACACAATTATACTAGACATGTTAACTAGGGAAACCCTTGATCAGAAGGAAATACCCAATAGGAATGATTCCCACAAGATGATTTACTAATATAAATATTCATTTTTAGAGGATGCACCTTGTTAGGAATCTATTACAACATTTAGTACATATGAGTCCCTATTAGGAGACTTTGAATCCTTGTTAGGATATTCCAACCCTATTAGGAGTTTTTCCAACCCTATTAGGAGTTGTAGAAGATAGAGGGACCCACTATCCAAACAACTTCTAGGGAAAGTCCATTGAATTCACTGTCCAACTGATCTCTCAACTATTCTTTGCAGAATAATTGTATGTACTATATTGTAACTTCTTTCCTTTGTCCTATCAATTGGACCAATCACTATTAGACCTTGTAGACCAAGTCACGAACCTTAGATCCAAGTATCCAACTTTGGATCATTGAATAAAACCTTAGCAATGAAGTTACCTTCACTTCCACATTGCATTGCTCAACTTTTCATTCCACTCTTCATGCTACTTACAATCATCTCATACATCTCATTTAAGATAAAGGATGATGTCCTTCCTTTATACCAAATCCATAAACAAATTCCCTAAGTTGGCTATTACACCTTCTCAATTAATTATTATAGGACCAAATTAAGAATACATTGCACTAGCAATAACATTAATCTTTCACCTTGCAACTTGAATAAGTTTTTGTACATGTAGAATTATGACAAGAAATATTGTCCACATCATCACCATTATGTATCCTTTACATCTTTAACTTTGGATTCTCAAAATAACAACTCTACTAAGAGATATAACAAGTTTACCAGAAAATGCCTCTGAAAACTCTATCTTAGAATAGTCTTCACCAAAACTTACATAGCTTCTTCTAGACTTAATATCTTATGCTTTTGAGGTTAGTTGTACATACTAGACACTTAGTAGTATCTCTCTTTAACCTCACCACTGAAAGTACTCAAGAATCTCTCCGTACCAACTTGATCTTTCTATTGTTCCTCTGTCAGATACCACAAGAAACTACTATGTTGACATCAATGACAAATACAATCATGTATGTAACATATCATCATGATAATGATATAATCCTATTTCTACAATACTCCCCCATAGGAATATCATCAACATTCATGCTTCTAACATAGTCAACATCCACTATGAAAAAAATATAATTATAATGTTTATCCACTAGAGATACATGAATTCTTGATCTCTAATCTATTGATTTCTTGAAATATTCAAAATAACTAGTCATTACTAAATCAAAATTATCTCCTAATTGCTCGATTTCATCTATTTTTTGGGTAATAGACTACACTTCCATACTACCTTGCCAAATGTACGATATTTATTTTGCACATAAAACAACATATAGATAATGAGTGAACCAAACTTATATGAAGAACTCTTTTCCTTCTTGGTAGCTTCTAGGTTTTCTAGTAGTTGTTGAAGCTATAGCTTGATTAGGTCATAGGAATGATCTTTCTTTATGATCTTGTAACCTAGGTCAACAAAAATGCATGATACACTGTTGAGTCTACTTCACTGGTAGATCTGTGTGCTATCACTCTCATTGTGAATGCAATAATAGGGTCTTCAATTGTATCAATTAACATTCCCCTCTTGTTCCATATGGCCCCAAAATTCTTCTCAATTAATTCTTTTGTATCACTCATCAATGTCTTTGGCCTGTCTAGGGTAGGATACCCTATCACTTTATGAATGATCCTCTTTGATATTCTAATAGGTCCATTCTCCAACCATAGCTAATTGTCATGTATACAACTTAATATAATTTTTATCCATTCTCTTTTAAAAACTTGGGGAAAATCTAAGGCATGTGTTAATCCTTTTCACTCAGTGATTTTGTTTTCTTCTTTCAAAACACCATTCTCACAAAACTTCTAATAAGTCTCTCTAATTTCTAAATTGCCAACTTCTCCAACCTTGATGTGTAACAATATCTAACATCCTAAATCATTAAAACCTTGGGCGGGATAGTCAATGACACACCAAATGAATCTCATTTTTATACAATCTTCATAACAACACAAAATGGTGGTTGTCAAACATCATTACTGATCAATTGTACATTAGTAACCACTTTAATTTTGTTTCTTACACCCACCAATGAACTTTCTACAATTTTTCACTTTCTATAGTATAACTCAGCACAAATGAAATACCTTTCAAATTGAGATAAAATATCATGTAACAATTGAGTTTGGTATGCAGTCACTAGAATCACTTTCTCAAATTGCCTTCATGCTCTTTGATCTTCTGGTAAATGCAAATGACTCAAAAAATTAAGTATATAGCCTTCAAAACCTTGTAATTAATTCTAGTATATATACATTTGGAAGCTCTATTTGTATAGGTTTTTCAAATCATTCGACTATCATAGCTAGCTCGATAGTCTCTATGTTACCTCATTGCTTGAAACTTACCGCAATACTTCCAATACTTGGTGAAAACAAAAGAAAACAACATAATAATAGAATATCTCTTTATTCTAATCACTTCATTGCATCTTAATATATGTTGGTAGATCCTTTTTAGTACTTGAATACTTGGAACTAGTGTAAAATATATCATTTTAGATGTTAGTTCCACCCATACCTTTGGTTTCCTAGTTGGGAGTGATGTGATCATCTGATCCATTGGATGAAGTGACCTCATCTTGGCTTGATGTACTACAATCTTCTTTATTTTGATATGTCTTTTTTATCCACATCTTTAACTTTTAAACATCTACCTTTTATTTTCCTTTGCTGAATTCATTGCTCGATTTAGGTGATTGTGTTGGATAGTTTCTTCTTACATGACTAGTCTTAAGACAACTAAAGCATATAATCTCATTCAACCATTTATTGTAATTGCCTCTAAAATGTTTCCTAATGCAATTTATAGCAACATGACCATACTCACCACAATAATGAAAATGATACCTTGTATTGTAATCCCAATCATAAGAATTCCCATGATGATGTACATTGGTCTGCTTGTTTGATGTCCACTTGGGTATGGATATGCATTCATATATTTTGTGTCCATACTTATGACTATTGTAATACTATCCTTTAAATCTCTAAGTGTTGGTAGTATTTTTCTTGCATTCATATGCCTGATGTCCTTACTTCTTGTAGTTATGGCACTATCCCTTGCATTTTTTCTTAGGGCTTTGACTTCTAGTGTTGCTCCTATAGACATTTCCTGTGTGACCCAATTTTCCATAGTGACAACAATTGGTCTTTTTTTTCTTTCCCTTATTGTTCCTTTGTTCACCATTTCTATATGATTCTCCTTCCTTAGTAGTAGATATGCCAATCTAGTAGTATCATTGTTTTCTCTTGGTGCTACCATAAGTTTTTCAAATTAATTTATGGATTTACTAGGCTTGTTAAGATTTTTCTTTTCAATTTTCAATTCATTTTGTAGTAGGGTATTTTGTGTTTCCAAAGTTGTAATATCAATGTCTTTCCTATTCAATTCTTGATTTGAAATCATCAACTAATTCATCATATCCAATTGAATACTTGATAACTTTTGCACGTCTGATGACTTCTCCTCAAGTTTATTAGCTAGTAGTCTTTTGTCTTCTTTGTTAATGGCTCTATCTTCTCCAACCTTTTTTTTTAGTTTAGTTGTTTCACATGACAATATTGACTAACTTTCTTGTTTTGTTTCAAGATTATTGCCTTCTTCATTCAAGGCACTATTCTTTTCCATCATATGTACAATTGCTACATCAACTACATTTGAGTTCTTATCCTCAAACAATCTAGTAGTGTGTTCTTTACATTGAGTGTCATTTTGTCAAATGGCCAATTCCTTTTCTTCTTCAATGAATGCTAAAGTTCATCTCTTGCCTCCTTGAGTTTATGTAAGGAAAGCTATATTTTAATCTTTTGGTTCTTAATAGTCTTTCCCAATTTGTAGATTTCTAACTTCAAGATCTTATCTCCAAAGCTACCAAACTTTCCTTTCTATATAATAAAGCTTTGATACCAATTGTTTGAAATAACAATGGGAAAGTAAGTTTTGAGAGGGGGGTGGTGAATCAACACCTAAAAATTTTACCTCTAAAACATTTCACCATACATCCATTTCATAACTAAACATGTAAACTGAAATAAGTAACCATGCATCACATCCAAAGCATAAATTAAATCAACACATAAAACATAAATTTTTGGTTACCTAGAAACCCTCGAAGGAGAAGGTAAAACTTGGGTGGGATGACACCCAAAAATATTCATTACTGTAGTTGTAAGGTGAAGCCTATTATGGCTACAAAGTTTTGATCATAATCTATGATCTACCCTAAGAAAGGTTTGACTTGTTAAAGTCTTACAAGACTATTAGATTTGACCTTGATTAAAGGATTTAAACTCACAACTAAGTAAGCACTCTATTAGGAGATCTAAAAAAATTTTCTAGGACTACTTTGTATCACCTGTTAAAATGATTTATCATTTGATCCTTCAGTTAGCACCTTGTTTCTTGCTATTAGATCCCCTCTTTACTGATTCTTCATTATAGTGCAATAACATAGCTGTCATTTCCACTTTGAAATTCTCTCTATACTCTTAGCATTCCTCTCCTTGCACATGTGATGCTTCTCTTCACACCCTCTTTGCATGCATACTCTTCCTTAGGGTTTACCTATTTTTGAAGGCATTATGAAGATGAGATAGATTAAAATAAATGCTTGTGACTAATCCTTATTTCTACCTAAGTCTTCCATTTATTTGATTGGTAGCATAAAATGGCATAGGGATTTGTAATATGATTGGATCTTTATTTATTAATATCAAAAATTCATTTTCATTTTGGCCAAAAGTGGTTTACATAAAATCTTGTGTCATAACAAACATCTATATGTAAATGATTGATAACTCAACATCAATAGACTCTAATGCTCAACCTTCATTATGTTCTTTATACTAATACTTTACTTCTAAATGGCTTGGTACTCACTCTTTCTCAACACCTGAATCACTCAACACACATTGTTTTCTCAACTCTTTCTATTTTCTTGGTACCTGAGTGACTTGACTCACATTGACTACTTGAAACATACTAGCAATTAGCACTAACTATCATATTACTCAACATGTATTATCTAAAATCTTATGGTTGACATACACTTGCACTCAAATTGTACTATTCTTTGCGACATAATGACTAAGTTTTTTGTCACTACTTTTCCAAAACCACAATGAGATTAACAATATCATCCTTGTATGGGCTACATATCCTTATTTTTTAAAAATTATTAATCCTCTAATAATTGGTAAATCTAAATTCATAATACATTATTTTACTAGACACGTGGATGTGTATGTGGATTTAGGGTTCCACAATGGTCATAGAAAATATTAATTAAAATGCTAATTTAATTGATTTGGTAGATTTTATTTATTAGATTTCATTAATTTTAATTACCAACAAATTTTCCATAGTTGAATTCCAACTATCTGGAATTGATTTAGTTAATTTGGGAAATGGACCAATTAGTCTATTAAGTGATTTAATATTCTAGTTTATAAGCCACTTTAATAAAAAGTGTTTATATTAGGCAAAAATGAGTTTTATTACTCACTTCTCACTTTGTAATTTCATGTTTGGAGGACTTTTCCAAAAAACCCTCTTAAGAGGATTTGTTGTTTCTCTTCTTGCTAGAGTTTGGCTCACTAGATCTTTGTGAGAGTCCTTTCATTATGATGCAAGAGGATCTTGGGTCTTGGCGCAATCTTGCATCGACCAAAAATATTTCTTGTTTTCTTTATTAGTCTATTGTTTGTAAAGTAGCATTTTATTCTTGTAATTTTATTCTATGTGTAGTTAATGTCATGTAGAGGACCTATCTTCAATCCTCCTCCTAAGTGCACAAGCCTTATTCATTGGTTTTGTTTAAGTGTCATTCTTCGTAGTTCCTATTTCATGTGGTTCTCATTTTGTGTGGTGTGATGTTTTCTTTGGTGTGTTTCCTATGTAGACTTGGCATATTAAAAAATTAGTAGATCACTTCCAAGACACTTGTGAACCTCGCTTAAGTACAAATCACTTCATGTTTTTATTTTCTTTGGTTTTGGTTTACACCTCCAAGGTTGGACATATAATGTAATTAAATGCTTGACAACTAGCTGACTTGTGGCTTAGATGGCTATATAAGCTTGGTTAGATGTGGAAATATAATAGTTCAATAGTAGAGGATAGGAGAAGCTTCAAAAGAAGATATAATGCAATCTTGGACTCTAATTCCACAATTTCATTGTATATGGTCATAAGTTGGAAGGCCTAAGATCTAAGCATATTGTTTGATCTTTCATAATTACACTATCATGGTTTCTAGTGATCTAGTCTCATGTATATTATGTTTCTTTGATTTGATTGTTGCTTCCATGTGTAACTATAAGAAGGGGATGCTTTTAGGTTTAAATTGAGTTATTTTTTCTTGAATCCCCATGTTCCCTATGCTATGTTCTATCAAAGAAGAGTTTATTTTTATGGATTAGATCATGGAGAACTTAATTGGATTTTTTGTAAGGTGGAAGATTTGGAATTTGACCTATAACTTGCGTATGGTTACAATCTTGTAGGAATTATTATTAAGATGGTTTATGGTAGGGGAAATGTAGACAATGCTATAATTGACATGTTGAGGTAGATTTTAACCAGGTTTGAAGTTATGGAGATAACCTAGCAAAGAGGTGTACATCTTGAAGATGTTAGTCACAAAGATGAGGAAACAACTAATCCTAATCCTAAACATAAAGTTGAACAAGATGAAGAAAGGCTTCTAAGAGTTATGTCTAGGGAGAATGCTAGACCTGCTATTGAAGATTCTTTCTATGATGTAAGACTTGAAACTAATGTATTATTGGATCAAATCTCTAAAATGGAAAAATACTTTGAGTATGAAGGTACCCCTAATAATAAAAAGGTTAAGATATAAGTCACAAAATTAAAATTTTATGCTTCTGTTTGGTAGGATTATTTACAAATTGAAAGTCAAAAAAGAGGGGAAAAAAAAAATCCAAACATGGATGAAGATGCTTGGATAGATGAAGAAGAAGTTGGATATCAAATCTGCTCATGTGGATGATGAAGTGGAGAAAGTGGCTAGATACTTGAATGGCTTGAGGACATCAATTCAAGATGAGATCAACTATGCTAAAATGGGTAGTGTAGAAAAATCATATTAATATGCTTTGAAAGTTGAGGAAATATTGGCAAAGAAACAAGATCAAAGATAAAGGAAGATCTGGAATATTTTAGTGAAGTAGAGGCAGAACATATGGAAAAGGTAGTAGCTCTAATAGTGCAATGCATGATAAGGGAAAGAAAAAATGGAAGAAATAACGTGCTTGCAAAAGGTGTAATCACACTAGGGGTAGCTATACTAGTTACACCATTAATAATAATGGTGGAAAAAGAGAAGAAAGATCTTAGTTTAAAGGTACTTTTTACAAGTGTAGAGAAGAAGGACATATGACATTTGAATATACTAACTCTGGAATGAAGATTGTAGGTAGTAGAAAAAATGCTTTAGTGATACAGGAGCATCTTGGGTGTGAGAGAAATCTTGCATCAACCAAAACTATTTCATTTTAGTTGTTTGAATAAGGGTTGTCTTAATGTAGAGTTTCTCTCTATAGAGGCTTGCTACTCAATAAGTTAGTCATATGAGCTTAGAATGTCCTAATTTCAAAGATGGAGGCTCATCTTAGTCATATCACCCTACTCATTCAAGCCCAATTCCATATCATAAGTATTGGTGAAGTTATTGTGGATTTTTGGGACAAAAAAATTAGGATATGTTTTGAAGGCCTAAACGTACCCAGATGATGCCCCAAAACTCAATGGATGGGCACTTGTGTAGATTTGAGCCTCTAGATTAGAAGCTAAGGATTCTAAAAATGGGTTATAATAGAAAATTAGAGTAACGGTTTAAAATTTATGGCCTTCCAAAGTTGGGCTGACCAAAACTTCCAACACAAATGTCAATGGTGTATTTGAGTGACTCTATATGTATTATTAGGATTTATCAACCCTAGGTATTAAGTTTGAGTGTCTCAAACCTTCCTAGGAGGAATAAAACTACCTATTTAAGAAATGCTCGTAGATTGGATAGGACACCTTTGTGTTATAGTTCACATCTTTGTATTTCAAATTATTGTAAGGAAGGCATACATGTGGGTTTGCATATTGTATTTCAAACTTCTGTAATTCCATATTTGTAGCGATAATTAAAATACCATATTTTTTTCTCACCAATTTTTGTTATTTATTTGTTTCTATTATGTGTTTATCATGTTTATGGGGAGCACACTTCATCAAGTTATATCAGAGCTGGAGTTTCTGAGTGTGTGGATAGATCACTGACTCCAAGGTAGTTCATGCCAAGACTATGGTTTGGGCTGTACATGTAGATATATCACTGATGGTGAGGTTGTTTGCACTAAATTTTTAGCAAGGTGGAAGAGTTATACATGTTACCCCTAAGGGTTTTAGAGGCCTCCAAGGGAAAATACAAGCATTATAGAGGAATGAATCTTCCATAGGAGATGATGAAAGTGAGGATGGAAATTTTGATCAAGTGGTAGTAGATGAAGTTCTTAACTTAGAGGAGGAAAATATTTTTAAGGCCATTTCCAAGATTGAAAAAGACCTAAGATTGATGTCCCACATTTTTGGGAAATCTTAACCTAGAGGAATTGATTGATTGGATCAATGAATTGGAAGTGTACTTTAAGTATGAAGATATTGAAGATCCAAAAAATTTGAAGTCTATGAAGGACAAACTGAAGGGCCACACAAAGATCCGGTGGCAAGAAATCTAGTTAGACCTAAATAGAAGAGGAAAATACAAAATCACTAGATGGGATCAAATGATAGCTAAAATGAAGTGACTATTTATTTTCGTAGATTATGCATTTGATATGCTAAAGAAGATGCAAGGGTTTAAGCAAGAAAGAAGATCCATTTAGGAGTATAGAGAAGCATTCTACTAAGTTCTCATTAGAATAGGCCACACAAAAGCTTACAAGGAAAAAGTTGTCCATTATCTTAAAGGGTTGAGGGTAAGCATTCAAGATGATTTGAGTCTAATTTGAATAACCAATATTGAGGATGCATACCAGTTTTTCCTAAGAGTAGAGAAGAATCTGAGTAAGAAATATGATAACAAGAATAGTGGAAGAGGCTATGGATGGTCTTATGGAGGCTGAAATGATGAGGCTAGTAGTAGCAGTCAAAACAAGGGAAAAAATTTCCAATAATTTCCATGACCACATCAATAGAGATCAGAGAGGAAGAGGAAAAGGCAAAGGATCTGGAAGAGGAGGTTTTCATGGAAAATATTTTCACTATGGAGAAGAAGGGCATAGAGCATTTGAAAGTTCCCAACTACAAGGAAGGATAGATCAAAGAACTAAAGGTCATGCCATATATGCACATGTTGATAAAGATGCTAGATCATCACATTTTGAAGATGCTAAAAGAGGAGAGGTCCTAGTTAAAAGAAGGTTCTTGTTGAGTGATGAGAATGAACCTGATCAAAGAAGGATCTTGTTTCACACAAGGTGCAAATATGAAGATAACTTTTGTGATGTAGTCATTAATAGTGGAAGTATTGGTAATCTAGTGTTAGAAAAGATGGTCATAAAGTTGAAGCTGAAGAGATAGAAACATCCACATCCATACTATATTTCTCGGGTGTAAGATGAACACAATGTCATTGTTAGTGAGAAATTCTCAATGAACTTAAAGATTGAGAGCTACCAGGATGAGGTGTTGTGTGATATCATACCTATGGATATATATGATTTTTTTTGGGTAAGCTATGGTAGTTTGACAGGAATGTTGTACATGATGGTCTTGTAAATGCCTACACTTTGACAAAGGATGGAATGAAACCTAAGATAAATGCATTAAAGGATACAAATGAAAAGGTATATAGTGCTTCTAGAGTCTTTTTTTTTTAATGGAAAGAAGCTCCTAGAGGGTATGAGGCATGACCATATGAATTTTTCTATAATACCAAAAGATAGAAAAGAAGAAGTATAATAAGTAACTATATAAGTTGCATATTTGTTGCAAGAATTTCTAGATATTGTATCTAATAATGTGCTTGATGTATTACCACCAATAAGGAAGATTAGTCACCAGATGAAATTGATTCTAAGAACCAATTTTCCAAATAAAGCATCACATAGAATGAAACCAATAGAAAGTGAGAAGTCGAATAGATAAGTGCATGAGTTGTTGTAAAAGGGGTTGATTTGGGAGAATCTAAGTCGATGTGTTGTACCAACATTATTAGTATCTAAGAAGAACGGAGAATAGAGGATGTGCACAAATTATCGCGTTATCAAAAAAATCACAATCAAGTATAGATTTTCATTTCCAAGGATGGATGATATTATGGACTATTTGAGTGGAGCTATATATTTCAAAAAGATACATTTGAAGAGTGGATACAATCAGATTTACATTAGAGAAGGAGATGAGTGGAAGATTACCTTCAAGATAAGGGAAGTATTGTATGAGTGGTTAGTCACATCTTTTAGGATAACTAATAAATTGAGCACTTTCATGTGACTCATGAATGAGGTACTGGAGGAGTTTTTGGGTAAGTTTGTCATTATTTACCTAGATGAAATTTTGATCTTTAGTAAGATGTATGAGGAGAATTTGATGCATATTTAAAAGGTGTTTTATAAGTTGAGAGGAGAAAAGTTGTTGATAAACCTGAAGAAGTAAAATTTGTGGAGAAGGAGTTGATGTACCTTGGATTTGTAGTTTTAGTAGAAGGTCTAAATAAGACCTAGAGAAAGTGAAGGCTATCCTTGAATGGCCTACTCCAAAGAGTGTTATGGAGGTAAGATCTTTTCATGGACTGACTAGTCTTTATAGAAAGTTCATAAGAGGTTTTAGCAATATTGTGGACCCTTGACTGAAATAATAAGAGAGGATAGAAAAGAATTTAAATGGACTATAGGAGTAGATAATAGTTTTAATCTATTGAAATATAAAGTTATAGAGCAACCTATTTTAACACTTCCAAATTTTAACAAGGTGTTTCAAGTATATTATGATGCTATTGATACTACAATAATAGTTTTTTTGAGCCAAGAAGGTGGAATTTTTTCTATTTTTCGTGAGAAGTTTAATGATACCAAAAGAAAATATTCTATTTATGATCAAGAATTTTATGCTATAGTTTAGACATTGAAGAAATGGAGACACTATCTTCTTCCTAAGGAGTTTATTTTTTATAATGATCATCAAGCTTTGTAATATTTGAATAGTCAAGGAAATTTAAACCAAATAAATTTGAAGTGGGTTGAGTTTTTGTATAGTTATACATCTATTTTGAAAGAAGGAAATGGGAAGTCTAATAAATTTGTAGATGATCTTAGTAGAAGAAAAAATTTGCTGACAAAAATGTAGATTGCAAGGAACTCAATAGTTTGTATCTAGAGGATCCTAATTTTGGTGAAGTGTTGAGGACTTGTACAAAACTTGTTACAATTGATAGGATGAGGTGGTTGGATTTCATAATCTATGATGGTATGTTGTACAAAGGAAGCCATTTGTGCATTCCAAGAAGTTAAATGAGAGAGGATCTCATCAAGGAGAAGCATAGTGCAGGATTGACTAGACACTTTGGTAAAGATAAAACCACTGCTTTGGTTGCTAAGAACTATTATTGGCCAAAATTGTAACAAGATGTTAGGAAGTCTATACAAAGTTATAGAATATGTCAAATGGAAAAGGAGTAAAGTAGAATGCAGATTTTATCAGCCATTACCTATAGCAATGAAGACATAAGAGGATATCAGATTTTTTTCTTGGATTACCAATGACTCAAGGAGGGAATGATTCTAGTTTTGTTGTAGTTGACAAGTTTTCAAAGATGACACTTTTCATTTCCTACAAGAAGACAAGTGATGTTTTTTATTAGATAAACAAGTTTTACAAGGACCTTGAAACCCAAGAGTTAAAACATTAACAAGGCTGAAAATAAGTGTGAAAAGCCCAGCCAAAACCAAAGAACATAGAAAAGATCAAGAACAAAAACAACAAGAACTGACAAAGGAAAAAGCCCTGACAAAAAGCCAAAAAAAGGCATAGAAAGAAACAAAAGAACACACATTGGATTAGTCCTCATTCTTTCTCTCCAGCTCTTGCATGACCTGAGTAGCCTCATAGGCCATCTGGTTCTCCTCAGCCTCCTATTAGTGAACCCTTTAATCCTCCTGGTTTTGATCATTGTTGATGTTTTCCTTTGCAGGGTCGACCACCAATCTGGCTTTTTCCCTATCTTTTCCTTCCTCATCTTCCTTCATAACTCTATCTTTGATCTAGCTAATTAAAGATATGATGTTTTTGTTAATGGAGCTTAGAAGAAAAATCATCTAGTTCAAGAGTTTGTGATTTTAGATCTTGAGGTTGTTAATCCTTCTCTCTACTAGACTAAGCCTCTCACTATGGCCATCTCTATTATTAGAATCTGCTCCATTCATGTATTCCTCCATATGACCCATCTACTCTTTGACCTCCTCCAGCTCATGGAAAAGCCACTTGATTGATCTGAAGTTATCAATCATACTGTTGTGAGCATTGTTCAAGAGGTTTATCCCAGTTTCCCTTGCTTTATCCAAAATAGCCACAATCACCAGGTCTATGTGTTCTTCAAGCCATGGCCCTTCTTGGTTTTCCACGAGGACCTACGAGATCATGGCTTCTCTAAAAATGCCCATTTTCAAGGTCCCAACATTAAAGTTTTTCCAAGCTTTCCTCCCATCTTTAAACTGCACCTCCCCTCCCTCGGTCTGAGAATCCATTTTTTTCTCCTGAGGTTGGGCTTGAATATTGATACGAGAAAGAGGTAGCAAAGACATATCCAGTTCTTGTTGCATTCTCTCATCCTCCAGACCCTCCCTCTTGCATTTCTTCCCTCCCCAGTCTTCCTTATTTTCCTTGTACATCTCCTTTTCCTCCTCTTTCATCTCCACATCC
The DNA here is from genome assembly GCA_028749045.1 of Cupressus sempervirens. Lineage (NCBI taxonomy): Eukaryota > Viridiplantae > Streptophyta > Pinopsida > Cupressales > Cupressaceae > Cupressus > Cupressus sempervirens. The sequence goes on from CM053783.1 coordinate 425,400,095, forward strand.
TCCTCATCATCACTGTCAACTTTCTCATCCTTCACAGGTTTCTTCTGCCCATGAACCCTAGGGATTTTTCTACTAGGGGTTATGGAAGAAGGCATATTCTTGACTTGATGGGTGACTTTTTTACCAGCAGAAGAAATCTCGCCATCCTTAGAGCTTAAGCTTTGAATATCATCTGAGTCTAAAGAGAAGCTAGAACTTCCAAAGGTCACATTCTCAATCTGAAGGGGGGCATTGCTTATTATTTGAGCCTTAAAGTGCTCATAAATAAGTAGCAAGAGCCCCTCATGCAGAGCGTGGTTATCAGTGGGCTTCATTTTGAAGCTATCCACCACCTTACTCATTGAAGTTAACAAGTAAAAAGGAAAAGAAATTTTATAGCTATGTCAAAAATGATTCAAAAGAACAAAGTGGTGGGTATGAGCCTAATCAAACCTAGGGTCCAGAGTAATACACTCGATTATAGCTCTTAGAACATACCTCCACAATTTCTTCATGGTATCAGGAACATAGTGCATTTCAATCTTCTTTAGGGCCTTCAGTTCCTTTGTATCCTTCACAAAATCTTGCAGAGTGTTAGTCGAGAGCTTCTTATCCCTAAAGAACTTAAAACCCTCAATCAAGATTTCAGAAATGGTAGATATCACCTCCCCAGTGATCATGAAAGAAACCCCATTCACCTCACTTTTCCATTCTTCCATGATCCAACCATACTATTGGTTACCTCCTGATCAAATCCATGTAGTTTCTTAATGTATCTGGTAATCCCACCCTGATCTAGCTACTCCCAAAATTTGTCCCTGCTCCTCCATTTCTCTATTTCACCCATCGGCTCTTTTCTACACCTTTCGCCTACCATATCTACACTCTGCACACCCTCAATTCTCATATGCACCTCACACTATAACTGATAGGAACCTCTATGTATGAGTAGAATGCAAAAAGAATTAACCTTTCCATTGCTCCTATTACAAATGCAAAAAATGACCCACAAAGTGTGTCGAGTAGTCTATAATAAATTACAACAATTATGATTTCCCATGCTACCATTTTGGGAAGTACCCTTTCCCCTTAATCCATTGATGCTCATAATTACACATTGATCTTCTCCATACTTCCTTGGATCTTGTCTAGTTCAATCATGCTTTTGACATCTACCAGTAAACTATTTTTGAGATGCCATGTCATTATTTGGTTTGCACCGATCCCTATATTAGCAAACCTGTTGGCTATTGGGTTAGCTTCCCAGAATATATGAGTGACGTGGACTCTATTAAATTTGGCAAGAGTCTCATGTGTCTCATCAATAAGATTTGCAATCAACCATGATGGTTGAGAGTTGCCTTTAATAAATTTTATAATGTTGTTCAAATCCCCTTCAAGCCAAAAGTTAGTAACTCCAATTTCAAAAGCCAGATAGACAACATTACATGCAACATTCACTTTCGCAAAGTGGTTGGTTTGAAATCTTAGCAAGAGGGAAAAAGCTACAATACCATCACCATTTTCATTCACTATTATGCCTCCACTTCCCAAGGAGCTAGGATTTCCCCTAGAAGCTACATTGAAGTTGGTTTTATGCCATCCTTCCAAGGGGAGAAGCCATTTGGCTTCTTGTCTTTTCGTCTTTTTGTATTTTGCCTTCTCCTTTTTTCTACCACTTAATTATATATCTCTCCCTTTCCTCACTAAATAGTTTTCCTTAATGTTAGTAAATATTTTCTTCCCTATCACTATAGTCGGATCCTCTTTATCTCTAAAGATTTTGTTGTTTCTATCCTTCCAAATGCTCCAACAGAAATGACACAAGATCTAGGAACTTAATACCTAAAGATCAAACCTTTTGAACATGCATTTCCATTAACATAATAGATCCAGAAGGTTAAAAGGCACACACTAGCTGAAGCCCAAGTCCTGGGTGAGGAAAACCCAAACCTCCTTAAAGAAGGAGCAATGAATGAACAAATGATTACCGGTCTCCATCTGATCTTTACATAACAAACATCTGTTGGGAATAATAGGACCTCTTTTAATGAGGTTATCTTGGGTGAGGATTTTTTCATATAGAGCCAACAATTAGAACATATTAATTTTTGGAGTGAGGCTAGGGAGCCAAGCCCTCGACCAAGGAGGAACCTCATTTAATCTCCAAAGGGCTGAATACCCAAAGGTAGCAATATATTTCCCATTGGCATCATCTCCCCAGACCAATTCATCCTTGTTGTTATTTAGGGCCATAGAGTTTAACATTAGCATAATAGGATTAAGATCTTCAAATATTATAGAAAGGTCTATCCATCCCTGGTCATTCCTATAGTTACTAAATTTTTGCCCAAAATGGTTGATGCAGTCATTCACCCTAGCCTCATAGCTAGGGTTTTTCATAAGAGGGCCCTGAATAAGCCAACTATCGAACCAAAACTAGATATCTTCCCCATTTCCCAATTTCCAAAAACTCTAGAATTTTCTAGGTCCCTGGCCTTTAAAGAACCATTCCAAACAATAGATCCTCTTGGGATATCTTCACTGAAGATGGTAAACCATTTAGAGGGCCTCTTTATATACTTGTTTACCAAAATGTCTCTCCATTCCCTTGTGCTTCTGAAGATATGCCATATTTTATTAGCCAAAAGAGCCTTGTTGAGGTGAGTTAGCTTCCTGATGCCAAGACCAACATTTTTCTTTGGGAGGCAAACCTTTTCCCAAGCAACTAAGGGATACCTTTTATTCTTTTCATCCCCCATCCATAAGAATTCTCTCTAAATTTTTTCCATCCTCTCAACAAATTTCATAGGGATCACAAAAAGGCTCAAAGCATAAATAGGCAAGTTCTAAAGGGTGGATTTGACCAGTTGGCATTTTCTAGCTTTGCTTAGAGAGGCCCCTTTCCAACCAACCAACTTCTTACTGAATCAGGAGGATTCATGCCCAAAGGGAGCTCAAGATAGGTAGAGGAAAGCTTCCCCACACTACATCCCAGAATTTTGGAGATTTTCTTCTAATCCTTAGGAGTGTTGATAAAGAAAACAAAACTCTTATCCCAGTTGATGAGCTATCTTGACCCTCTGGAGTAGGTATCCAAGATGTCCATCATTGCCTTTTCCTCCTTAACAGAAGCCTCCCCTCCCATTATAGTATCATCAACAAATTTCTGATGCATAAAAGGGGCACTTTAAGAAGAAGGTTTAATACATTTGATTCTCCCTTCCTTCTTATTCTTCTTAATAAGTCTACCTATGCATTACACTAAGATTATGAAAAGAATAGGCAAAAGAGGATCCCCTTGATGAAGACCATGAAAAGGTTTTAAAAAAATTGAAGGGGGATCCATTAACTAAAATAGAAAGTGAGGAAGTAGTTACCAGCTAAGAAATTAGCTTACATGTTTTGTCATCAAACCCAAAAGCTTTAAGCACCATATCTAGGAAAGACCAGTCAACCCAATCATAGGCTTTTGATAGGTCCAGTTTAAGTAACAACCCTTCCCTTTTTCCAGCTTCCATAGAGTGAATCACTTCATGCACCATCATTATCTAGTCTAAAATTTGTCTACCTAGGACATAACCAGTTTGCTACTGAGATATTATCAAAGGGAGGAGCTTGAGTAACTTGGAAGTTAAAACCTTCAAAATGATCTTGTAAAAAGAATTGCATAGGCTAATTGGTCTAAACTTGTCCAAGGAATTGGCTCCAGGAACTTTGGGAATGAGAACTAAAAAAGTAAAGTTAATCTCCTTTATAATGCTTTTGGCCCCAAAGAATTCCTAAATAGCCTTCACCACATCCTTCAGCAAAAATGGCCAAAAAAATTAGAAAAAGAAAGTAGAGAAACCATCAGGGCCAAGAGATTTATTAGCCGACAGAGAGAAGAGAGCTTCCCTAACTTTTGAATTAGAGGGAATGGCCTGAAGCAATTTATTATACTAAGGATGGGTGATCTAAGGGATGTAGGAAATAATGTCATCTTGATCCACTTTGGATAGCATAGGATCCCAAGACAACAAGGAGGAGGAGAAGAAAGAAACAACTTCAACTAAGATTTTATCATCCTTGGTCAGCATACCCTGTCCTTTCTTTAAACTTGTGATTCTATTATTAGCTCAATGTTTTAGAGTAGTAAGATAAAAAAACTTCATATTCTGGTCTCCCTCTTTGAGCTAGTTAACCCTTGATCTTTGTCTCCAGAACTTCTCCTCTTTACTGATAATATTGTGTAATTATGACAGGATAGATAGCTCAACCTCCCTGTTTAACTCATCATACCCATCCTTCTAAATAGAGGCTTGGATAGAAGAAAGATTGTTAGATAGGACATCCCTCTCGAAGAATATGTGGCTAAAATTAGACTTGTTCCAAGATTTAACCATACTTTTAATGTTGCTAAGTTTTCTAGCAACCCTATACATAGTTGTGCCTTCCACATCAATACTCCACCAGAGCTTTATCTTTTCTAAAAGATTAGGGTGGGAGGTCCAAATTTTTTCAAAATGAAAAGGGGAAGGTCTTTTGGGGCCTATAGGAACAACTAAAAGGGAAATAGGGGAGTGGTCAGAACCCACTCTGGGCAAAAGAGCTAATTTGCAAGAGGAAGACTATAGCCATTCGGGAGTGATAAGAGCTCTGTCCAGTCTAACCTAAATACAGTCCTGACCAATGCATTTATTTGACCAAGTAAAGGCACCTCCCATGAGGTCCATATTCAAAAAAGATAGACCATTAATGAAGTTTGATAGGTCATGTTTACTTTCCCAATCTAGAGGCAGACCTCCCTTCTTCTCCTTATCCAACAGAGGTGTGTTAAAGTCACCCATAATAATTCCTTTCTTTAAATTGCTACTCTACACTAGACTTCAAGCTCTAATCTAGTAATTCTTTCTTTCTCTCTTATTGTTGGGAGCATATAAATTCAGCAAGAATCAACAATCATTGGAAGGGATATGAAAAAATTTACACAAAAGAATATTACCTTCATTGTAAGTAGATTCCATTCTAAAAATTTTGGTTTTAAAAAGGGTCAGCAGACCCCCAGAGGCACCATCAGAGTCTGAAGCATCCCCACTCATCAAGTTGCTAAACTTAATCTTCCCCAAAAATTCCTTTTTCATCTTAGTTTCTTGGATCATCAAGATGTCTGGTCTCTAATCTCTAATTAGGTTCCTGATAATTTCTTTTTTATGGGCTCCATTAAGGCCCCTAATATTCCATGATATGATCTTCATATTTAATTCTTGGAACACTCCTAAAGTGTTCTCTAGCGCCCATTCGCCAAGCTTCTTTTGGTCTCCTCCTCTCTAGCTTGCTTCTCTGATTTTCTACCTCTTTTGGCCATTGAGCCCACACCCAATTTGTAGCAGCTCCTAGTCTCCACCAGAGAGGCCATAGAAGGTTATCTAACAATTTTCTTCTTGGGCTTTGGGGAAAGAATAACTTCACTCTCCATGCCAAAATTCAATGACCTAGAAGCCTTGAGAGAAAACTTTGGGATGCTTGGAAGATCCTCCTACTGGTCCAGATCCTTCACCAAAACATTAATCTTTCCAGTACTGGTCCCTCCAGCTTTAGAGGAAACAAGATTTTCCTCTAGGTCTTGATAGATGATAATATTCCTATTAACTCTATCCTTCTCCTCCCCAATGGAAGCCAGGTCAAGCTCTCCCATAGAAAGTGGAGAACTTAACATCATAGCCTCCTGAACAGCCTACTGTGGGGCATCCTTGTTTTCTACATCTCCTAAAATCACTTGAGGATCCAACCTTTCCTCAACCAGAGTACCCTCAGTTAGTTGGGGTTGGACATTAATCATTTTTTGCTCCCTAATTACTAGAGAGGAATTTGGGGCTGTCTTCAACAACACATCCTAAGGAACAGTCTTTCCATCTATGCCCAAAGGCAAAGTGGAATCGAAAGGTTGCATTTGATTTACCTTCTTTGAAGCTCTTGCAACCTTCTTATTTTCCAAAAGAGGACCCTTCTGGCCCTAGTTGGTGGTCTTTTTTTCCATACTTTCTTGACCCTAAAGAGAGAAGTAGCATAAGGATTCTTCTTCTGAACTAATTTTGCTTTCGAGCATTGAAAAGCCTTATGGCCTATCTTAAAACAAGGATAACATCCAAAAGGGACACTCTCATAATCCAACTGTTGAATATGAGTGCCAAGTTTTGACTGAAAGCACACCACTTCAGGAATATCAACCCCTTCCCTAACACTTATATAGATCCTTGCATAGGTCAGTCTGCTCTTAGAAGCAGTAGTTGGGTCTATGGAGAGAAGCTCTCCAAAAAAATTGGCCACACCCATAAAAATATCCTCATTTTAGAATTCCAAGGGAGCTCAAAGAGTCTAACCCATATTGGAGCTTGCTAAAAGACAGATTAATTTAAATCCAATTTTGAAGACCATTTTTGTAGCACCACGGTAGCCCTTCCAATGATCTAGGGTCCTTTACATAGGATGTCAACCATATCCTCTTTACAAGTGAATTCAAAAGAAAGAAATCTCTTTGCCATAGCAGTGACACTGACCTGCCCTTTCAAACTCCATTTCTTCTTTGTGAAGGACCATACTACATTGATGTTTGGTCTCTGACCCATAAACTTCCCCACAAGTGTGGATTCCATTGTAGCAATACTGTGGTCAATAATTCCTTCTAGAATGGCAATCGTGCATGATCCATTTTCTAGTCCTGACACAACCTTAACCAGAGGGAAAGAGGACTTACCAAAAGGCTTAACACCAAAGAGTGAGGCCCATTTCACTAGGAGATTCCTTGACCTATCCACCTTGGATTGTATTTTTGGCTTATCCTGGGTTCCACTAGCTACACGTGTGTCTCCATCCCCAGACTCTGCCTCTCCACAGTTAGCCTAGATCCCATCCTGTGTACCTAGTTTTTGAGATCCACCTCCTTAAGATTTCCCACCCGGAACTAGGTTTGAAATTTGAACATGTGCTTCCCGATCTCTCCCCTACTTGCTCCCCTTCCCGCTGGCCATTTTCTTATTGTTACTTTTCATTAGAAGACAAGTGATGTTGTTCATGTGGCAAAATTGTTTTTTAGAGAAGTGGTGAGACTACATGGTCTACCAAAGAGTATAGTTTTAGATTGAGATACCAAGTTTGTTGGGTATTTCTAGTATACAATTTGGAAGAAGTTGAAGATAGATTTGAACTTTGTTTCATCACATCATCCACAGACCGATAGACATACAAAAGTTGTAAATTAGAGTTTGGGAAACTTTTTGAGATGTTTGGTTGGAGATAAACAAAAAGGATGGGATTTGATTTTACCACATGCATCATTTGCATATAATAATTTTGTCAACATGAGTACTGGTGATGTAGTGCAAGAAAAGAGAATCCCCAAAGGAGATGTCCTAGCCCCTAGCAAATAAAAAGGAGTGAATTAGTTACTACTAAAACAAATCCCAAATCCCTTAGATGTCAGTGCAAAAATACAATCTAAAAATTGAATACTATTGATGCCCGATAGACATAAATAAACTATTGTAACTCGGTAATTACTAAAAGTGCTTAGTAAATGCCTAACATGCAAACATCAGATGTTATCTATGATTACCATTACTTTAACCTAGTTGCAAACACATAAAAAAAAATAGCATGAACACATTTGATACCACAATTTAACGTGGAAACCCAATTTGGGAAAAACCACCAATTGCAACTAGTTACTATTTTCACTCTTTTGAAGTGAGACCTATTAGGAGCCAACCCTATTAAAGGGTACAAAACACACTATTAAGTGTGACCCTATTAAAATATTTAATCACCCTATTAGGAGTGGCCTTGTTAGAGGTCTTGAGACAATTCAATAGAATCGTCACCTTGTTAGAGAATTTACAAATATTTGTTAAGCCAAATCTTTTAAGAGATTTAGATCACTACTATAATGGTTAGAGAGTAACAATGAGATGACCTAATTTGTATACAACTAATTTTCTGATTACAAATCTTTGTTTTGGCTTGTACTTGATTCTTCTTGATCAAATATAGCTTTTCTACTCCATAGGGATATTTTTCTTATCCTTCAAATTCACTTCCTCTCTTCATTATTAAATCTTCAATACATTCATCACATCTTCATACTTACACACTTTGAAACCACACTTGACCATATGATTATATCTTTCATATTGTCAAGTCAACTCAAATACAACTTAGAATAATTAATATTCATTACCTTAGTTGATTGGAACCAACAAATAAATAAACTAAGCTTAATATGCCAAAATAAGAAAATCCTTTGTTAGCTGATCTAACTTGATAGAAACTAATTTAGAAGTGATTTTCTATGTTAAGCAATAGAAGCTCGGTTAACACTAAAAACTCACAAAAATCCTTTGGCAATTGAGTGAGCTTAGTTAGCACTGGTTCCATCCAACTTTTTTTTATTAACTGAGTTAGAACTCCCTCTGTTAGTATGAGCTCTTCCTTTCACTGGCTTAATCCTCTGTCTATAGCAACTTCTTCCAAGTTCATTCACATAACTTTCTCCCTCTTACAAAAAACTTCTCCTTCTTTTGAATGACAAAAATTTCTATGAGACATGATAGTAAACTTCTTCCTCTTTGACAACACATGCCAAAAGAAATAAATTTGTTAATATCAATGTACCTTAAGTATTGATTCATTTACAATATGCCCATGTCAATTCTGCAACAATTGATTGAACTTCAATTTAGTTCTTGTTGATGCATCACTAAACTTTATTTAGTGATCTTTAGATAGGGGAATGACCCCTAGCTTACATCTTAGATGCATAAATGCATCCTTAGGTAATAGATTCATGAATATGTTTGCAATCTATTCTTTTGTATTCACATATTCCAATCTAACTTCTTTATCCTGCACCAACTCTCTTAAGAAGTGATATTTTCTTAGCAATGTGCTTTGTTTTGGTATGCATTACTAGGTTCTTTAGTATATTGATTGCACTGGTGTTATCATAGTATATGATTATTGGATCCTTGATCTTTATCTTCATTTCTTCCAACATATGTTTGAACCAAACAATTTTAGAATAATTAACTACTACTACCACATATTCTACCTCTACTATGGATTGAGAGATGTAATTTTGTTTCTTGCTTGTCCAAGACACTAGTCTTTTACCATGAAAGAATGCTCCACCACTAGTGCTCTTCCTATCATCAAAACCTTTTGGTTGTTCAATGTAGACTTCTTCATCAAGAATTCCATTCAAGAATATAGATTTGACATCCATTTGACATACTTTAAATCCTCTATGTACTGCATATGCTAGTAAGGTTCTAACACCTTCTAGTCTTGCCGTAGGAGCAAAAGTATCACCATAGTCAATACCTTCTTCTTGAGAATAACCTTTGTACACCAATATTTTTTTGTTTCTTGAAACTTTTCCATCTTCATTTAGCTTATTTATAAATACCCAATTTGCACGAATTACATTTTTATCCTGGGGTCTAGGAATAAGAGTCCAAGTTTTTTTATTTTCTATCTATTCTATCTCTTCATTCATTGCTTCAATCCAATTTTTATTCTCCAGAGCATCTTTAACACTTCTAGGTTCAAATTTTGTAGGTAAACATGTACCTTTTAATTTTCCTCTTGTCATTATTCAATCATATTTTTCTCTAATGATCTGATCAAGTACATGATGTTGTAGACACTAAAAATTGTCCCGAATGACTATATTAATTTAATTAATAATGGTCACATTCTTCTACTTATTTAATTAAAATTATTTTAATTAAATAAGTTCATTTTTTGCCTAAGTATTTAAATTTAATTTAAATACTTCTTAGTCTTAATGTGTTAAATTTAATTTAACACATGATTCTCCATTTATTCCTTTTTTTAAAATAAATTTTATTCATTTAAATCCTCCATATCCTATTAATTTCTTCTAGACCTAAATTAAATTAAATTTCATTTAATTTAATTTTTATCCTAATCTATAAGCCTAAGAGTATGTGTACTCTTATGAGTTGTCATCATAAGGGTTTGCATTTCTTTTTAAGCACATGGTGTCTACAACTTGAGAACCTTCTACACACATGTGCCACCTCATCATTTTATCCTTCCAACTAAGGATATGAGATAAGGTTCTTAATTGTTAATCCTTATCCTTATCTTTTAGACACCCTCTAGATGTTGCCTGAGAGTCTTTAAATAGAAGCCTTGTCTCAAGCATTGCATATAGAGGATTATTGGATTACATTGACACGCCATCACTTTGAGTCTAGAATCACCTCATTGAGAGCTTGCATTATAGCTACATTTCCATATGGAGTTCATAGGCTGCATATTAGAGATTTGATAGTTGGTAAGATTTACATTTTGTATTGCATCTTAATTTTTGTTGTGCATTCATATTTAGTTTACATTCTAGTTTTAGTTTTCATTCTAGTTATTAGCTTGCATTCATAGATAGTTTTCATCATTTCATGTTCATTGCATCATAGAGTACCTTTGAGTATGACTTCCTCCATAGTCATATCTTGAAAGTATTCTTCTTATCATATAGTCTAGGATCATATTGCACATTCACTTTGCACTTACACTCACACTTGCACTTCCACACAAGGGATTTAATTATTTGTTGTGTTTGTGAGAGCATACCAAACACACCCTCCATCAAAGATACAACAACAATGGCTACACATAGCTGCCCTTGTTGATTAGTAGAGGTGGTTGGAATTTTTGTTTGTTGGTTGCTTTTGTGAATTTTTTTTAAATTAGCTTGATTCTTTAGGCTTCCAACAATTTGTACATTTTTCCAGCACACATTTTTGGCATGCCCGGTGGGACCCACGTCCCTGATCTCACTTCAGTAGTCTGCTAATAAAACTTTCTGTAGTTTGGATTAGCATTTTGTCATCTCTAATAATCACAGTGTCATCTGCGTTGCACGTCTATGCATATCAGCGTCTCCGTAGATCAGCGTCTTCAAGAAGAAGCATCTGCGTCGCCGCCAAAAAATTAGGTTCCTATTTTTTTTCAAAAAAAATTTATCGTCTCCGTCTAATTTATTCTATCGTCTAAGTTAGGGTTTTGTCGTCTACGCTGATTTCTTTGTCGTTTGCGCATTGTGATCTGTCGTCTACAATCTGAAATTGACATCTCCGATTTGTATTCTAGCATCTGCGCTCTACATTTTTTCGTCTGCGCTTTGCATCTTGGCGTCTACGCACTGCATTTTGGCATCTGCGCACTGCATTTTGGCATCTGCGCTATGCACTTTTGGCGTTTGCGCCTAATGTTTTGTCATCTTCGAATTTAAGCATCTCCGAATATTAGCGTTTGCGACTGTTGAGGTTTAAACTAACGATTAACAATTTTTTGAGCATTTTATGAGTTTGCAGGTCAAGGATTTATGTTAGAGGACGAACTAGAGTGAAAAAGGCCTGGTCACATTTGAAATTGGAGTGTTTTAAATGAGTACATTTAGTATAGAGCACATTTGGATTTGGGTCTTAAAATGAAATCACATCCAAAGCCTTAAGGAAAAGTATTTTCATTTCAGCATTTTCATTTTCAGCATTTTCTTTTAGTATTTTATTTTCTGCTATTTAAAGTTGGAAAGAACCTTGTATGCTCTAAACACGTGTGTCTTTAATTAGAGCAGCAAACTTAAATTTTTGTGGATAATGAACAGGTGTCTTTTAAACCCCAAGTCCACTTACGTATTCTCTCCGCTCGCGTCGTTGGGCGACCTTGGGTGCACAAGAAATAAGTGGATTTGTTTTTCATTTTATTAGGAGGCCTGCTTGGGGATTTCATCACCCCTTGGGACGACCTCAATTTCAGCGTTCTGGCAAAGTATAAAAATTGGGAGGTGAATCGAAAGACACCTCTCTTGGAAGTGTAAATATTGTCACTCTTGGCTAAGCCCCAAAAAACTTTATACCTTTGGAAAGTGAAGGAGGAGATTTGGGTTACCGTCTCCCCCCAGCTATGTGGTAGTATTTCCTTTCATCTACAGAATTGGGCCTCACGTACCTAGTGTATATCGAGGACACCCTTTAGCTAAGCCTTGTACAGCCTAGTATCAGCCTTATTAGGATTGTTGTTGTGTTTGGTGTGTTTGTTCAAATAATCAAAAAAAAAAACACAAAAAAAACAAAAACTTCAAACAAGCCAAAAAATGAGTGAAATTGTAAGGGAACCTTTGTAGTAAGATAGGTTAGGTGAGGTCTCTTTGACTCATAGTCATCTTTTGGAAGTTTTTGCATTAGAGTCATGTTTTGAGTTTTGGTTGAGTTTATTTTTGATGTCAAAAGGTTTGAGTCTTGTTTTGTTCTTGCCATGACCAAAAAAGTGAACCAAACCAAGCATAAGAAAGTGAAACTATCCAAACCACCTTTCTACAAAGAAAGGAAGAGACTAACCCACGGTGAAAAACAATTCAGCTACGTGATCAAGGACATTCAAAAAGAAGAAGCTAGACAAGACCGCTGCGATAGGATCACCTATAACGGAAAACTTCAGAATTGGTCTGCTTTCCTAGGTGTAAACCCAAGGTTCTTATTTCTCGTAAACAAAAATTGAATTAACCGTATAAGTGGCCATCATACATTCATCTTTCTTATACATTTCCATTTCTTCCATCTTCAAACTTTCTTCTAAGGGAGCTAAAAACCTAAAAACATCTTTTTATCATGACATTAGACCTTACATCCATAAGCAAACACCTTATCCTAATCACATTCTCTTATTTGGGACCACAAGTCAGTCTCCAAATAGCAAGCAATCCATTTAGAGTCCTATCTTGCCTATAAGATCATATTTGACTATCTTTGGTAAGAGAAAGATACTCAAGTCTTACTTATTTGGGATCACAAGTCAATCTCCAAATAGTAAGCAGTTCACTCAATACCTTACCTTGCTTATTCGGGACCACAAGTCAGTCTCCAAATAGTAAGGGATCCATTTGGTGTCTTATCTTGCCTACAAGATCATATTTGACTATCTTTGGTAAGAAAAGGCTACTATTATCTTTCAATATCCTTTTGTTTGCTAAACTAAAGTCTCTTGTTCAAATTTGGGTAGTTGACCCACTGATCATCTAAGGTTAAGAGCTCTGATTTTCATTTTCTATTTCTCTCATAAGCCTTCATTCATCATTTGGCCATTATTGTATGGTAAACACACGATCAGGAAAGTTTACATTCAACCCCAAAACACATTTGTGGGAATCAAAAAAGCAATCAGAAATGGAGAATCTTCCTCCCTCAGCTGCAACTTCATTAGGGGATGTGCTTCCCTCTAATTCGAATCTTGGTAGGCCTAATATCCAAGAGCCACAAAAACCTTTTCATAATAGCAATCCAGGTGATAATGATGAAGAAGTATACCAAGATGAAGACCCTATTGACTTCGGTGATATTTCTAGTGAGGTTAAGACCTTCCTTGCAGACCCTTACAATGTAGAGATGATGGAGAAATCCATTAAGGAAAATAAGACTGACATATTCTTAAATCTGATCAAGGATGGTGTTAACGTGCCTACAAGTTTTGATGAGAATATCCTATTTACTCAAGTCAAGAAAGGTGGTGCTCCCTTAGCACCTAGTTCAAGTGCAATGCCAACATCAAGCAAAGGAAAAGGACTTATGGTGACAACTAGTGCAATGCCCACATCTAGCACTTTACCACAACCAACGCTTCAAACCAACCCTAAAATATTTCAACAATTCATCAATGCTCTATCAAATCTTTCCACATATGCTAATGCTCCACAAAACATCTCAACAACTTCAAATGTAGGAGGCCTTAGTATTAGTCAAGCACCAAATCAACCAATAGTCATTTCTACAAAGCCTACACCTTCACCTCAGTTGCATGTGCCTACGACCATGGTAACAACATCGGCGCCAAATGCAACGAGTGCATATCGACAGGGTGGTTCAAATGGAGCAACTCCACCACCCTAGCAGTCACAAGCACAAACAAACTCTGAAGTAACACATCTCACTCAAATGTTTCGTGAACTACGAAATGAGGTGCACAACAAAAACAATAAAGGGGTAAAACACTTGTCTCTTGATGAGATTTGTCCTTTTGATAAATTTGTTCCTGTTACTCCATTCCCGGTTGGTTTTGAGATTCCAAAGTTTGACAAATATATGGGAAAAACGTGCCCTGTTGCACATGTAAGGGAGTTCTATATTTTGTGTCAAGAGGTGGCATACAGTGATGATTACCTTAAGAGACTCTTTCCACGAAGTCTTGGAGGCCCTGCATTTGAGTGGTTCATAAATCTGCCTAAGGAGTCTCATACTACCTTCAATGAATTGGCAAATAAGTTCATAGCACAATACTCTTACAACACGGACAATCAGGTTTGATTAAGTGACTTGTGTAATACTAAGCAACAAAATGGAGAAACTTTTGCCAATTTCTTGCAAAGATGGAGACATCTTGCTAGTCATATGCCATACAAAATTGAGGACTCTCATCTTGTAGATATGTTCATCAAAAATTTGATACCTGAAATGTCCTTTCACTTGAAAATGGCAAGCCCTGAGGACTTTCCTACTCTAATCAAAAAGGGTAAAAACATTGAAAGTGGACTTTTAGAAAAAGGCACCATCAAACATTATAGTTCTTCATCTGCCCATAATGAATCGAACAACGATAACAAGCCTAGATCATGGTCTAAGAATAGGGGTGTTACGCACGATGGTGTTACGAATGTCGAAAGCCTTTGAGGAAGTAGCAACAATAATTACCACAACCGTAACAACAATAACTCAAATCAAGACAACCAGGGTAATTAGCAAACTCGATTCTTTCCGCGTAACAATTACAATCATGATTATGATTGAAATAGGACATTCACCAACTTCTATGAACCATTGGAAGCCATCTTTCAAAAGGTGGTAGATCATAACTTGATGGTGTTTCCTAATACACGTCCTTTTGATGAAAATCAACCAAAACCTAGGTGGTATCAAGAAAATGAATATTGCAAATACCATCGCGTCAAAGGACATGATACCAATAAGTGTTTCAAACTCAAGGTGTTTATCCAAAACCTTGTTGATAATGGAGAAATTGAAGTAGAAGGAGGTCCTTCCTCTAAGAATTCTAAGTTGAAAATATTTCAAAAGCCATTTCCCGATCACAATGATGGTAACAATAATACGAATCAAGCCTCCACATCAAATGTTGTACCTTATGATTACTCTACTAACTACATATCAGGGTTTGACTCCTTGTGTGGTAAAATAGATACCAACGATATATGTGGTTTTGACTCCTTATGTGGTCACATCAAAAGGGAAGACACTCATGTGAATACCCTTGTCTTAAAGCAGCTGATTGTGATGCAACCACTTGACGTGGAAGAATCATTTTGCAAGCAGCTACTCCTAATAATAGGAATTCACCAGCTCCACATGCGCCTGCTGCGCCGTCCACTCCACAAAGGCCCGCTTCACACTATGATGTATTATCCCAACTAGGTAAGACTCCTACACAAATATCCATCCTTGAGCTTCTTACCACCTCACCTATACATAAGGAAATCTTGGAAAAGGCTCTTTTAGAGTCCCGTGTCCCTGATAACATCAATGCCGCCCAATTCACTACCATGATTGGAAACCTTGTCGCTCAAAAACATTTGGTCTTTACAAATAAAGATTTCCAAGCTCCCAATTCCAACCATAATATGTCGCTCTATATTGAAGTCCTTAGACAACGACATAAAATAAAAAGAGTCCTCATAGACAATGGATCCGATCTAAATCTTTGTACATTAAAGATGATTCGTTTCCTGGGAGTTCCAGGGGATCTCCTTGATTCTAGCAAAAGAATTACTATAAAAGCATATGATGAAAGAGAAAGGGAATCAAAAGGAGTTATTATGTTGCCTCTCAAAGTTGGACCAGCCATTATCAATACTGAATGTCATGTCCTAGATTTAGATTTTCCATATAACATCTTGCTTGGTAGACCATGGATACACACTCTCAAAGCAGTGCCTTCCACATATCACCAATGTTTGAAATTCCTACACCAAGGAAGAGAAGTTACAATTCTAGGGGATCCTACACCCTTTGAATTTTGTAGAAGATTGGAAGGTACTCCGGCAAATCTTTGTCCCATAAGTGAGTTTTCTGCAGTCATACCTAAGCCTCTTGTCATTAAAGAAACTGCTTCCCTTCCAGTACTAGAAACAACCCATGAGAGTTCAAATTCTCGTAAAGGAAAAGAGAAAGTTGAAGATGTTAAAGTTAGCATTACAGGGAAAAAGACTACCTTTACTAACTTTGGAATGGGAGAGTATAAGTTCGAAAATGCCTTGTGTATTGGACAATTACCACTCTCCCCTCATTCCTTTGGAAAGCCTTCACAATTGCCATCCTCTACTAATAAGGAAACCATGCAAGTTAACAAAATGACATTTGAACATTGGGGTTCCCTTAGTGATGAACACATGGAAGATAATTGTTAGAAGTTGTAATCTTTCCTTGGTGTGTTTATAAACCAAGGTTAGATCTCCTTTCTTTATTGTTGTAATATATTAGGATATAAGCCAAGGTATCCTAATATATTTCTTTTTTGTCCTTT
Organism: Cupressus sempervirens; assembly: GCA_028749045.1. Classification (NCBI taxonomy): domain Eukaryota; kingdom Viridiplantae; phylum Streptophyta; class Pinopsida; order Cupressales; family Cupressaceae; genus Cupressus; species Cupressus sempervirens. Next base: position 425,416,664 of record CM053783.1, read on the forward strand.
TTCCACTACATCTTATTTTTTCATCTAGTGGAATATGTGAGGACAAATATATATTGTAATTTTTAATTTTAGATTATTCCTCCTTAAGAGGAATCTCACACTTGGCCTCACACACTTATGAATGGTGGCATTCATAGACATGGGAGTTACATTCTAACTCCTCTCTCTCATCTCTATTTAAGAGATGACCCTCTTCTCTCATTTAACAATGAGGTTTCTTCCTCTTCTCAATTATTGTATGAGCATTGCTCTCTCTCTCTCTCTCTCTCTCTCTCTCTCTCTCTCTCTCTCTCCCTCTTCTTAGGCTTTTCATGCCTCATTCATAATGTCACAAGGGGTTTTCTTTGCTTTCCCCTTTCCAAATATCTTGTCTCATGGTGTTGGAGCTTGAAGCTTTCTCTCTCCTATTTTATGGTAATATCTTTTCATGCATTTACTCACTTAGATTCTTTCCTGGTATTGCTTATTTACAGATTTCTTTTTTCCATTTCTAATATGGTATCAGAGCTATTTAATCTTTGTTTTGAGTGTTTACATGAAGGTACAATTTGAAGGAGACTCTTGAGAGAGATTTCAATAATTCTTTTTAATCTTCTTAAGTTGGAAGAAATTGATTTTTTTTTTTGGTTTGGCTAGTTTACCGCCAAACTAGATTAACTCCTGTTTGCTCTAATTTGTGCAGGTTTGGCAGATTGCATGTTATTGTAGTGATTTTCATTATAGATTTGTGTACTTTAGAGCACTAGGGCTTATAGTTGTTGTTGATTTAAATATATTTGATTTAAAGTGATACTTTTCTTATTCATCTTTCCTTCTTGCAATTCATGTGCTTTATCAAAAGTAGTTGTCTGCATGTTATGAACAACAATGCACATTAGTTTTCTTTTTCTAGCCGTTGAACTTGCCAATATTTCAGATTTTTTTTTTCTCCAAAGTTGCTTCTCCTCCCCTGAAAGAGGTGAAGAGTTCTGTCATTTTAGTTATTATTCCGAGTTTGTGCCCCATTTGAGCTCTGATGGAGAGCTAGTGCGGCAACCTCCCATAAATAAGTAAAGTAGTTGTCTTGATAATTTGGATGCAAGGTTGCCCCTGTACTCAAAATCCGTGGTGACTGGTACTTTTTTGTTATAATACTTAGTTGAGTAAGTGACAAATTTAAGTTAGATACCTTATAAACTCTAAAGTAGTGGCTATGGCACCCCCTGTAATAGCAGTCCTTACCATCTTGTCTCTGTTGCCATTGTCAGCAAGTGAAACGACAGCTCCAGTTCAAGCACCACTCATTAAAACATTCTTCCAGTCTCACCTGCCACGAACCCTCTCTATGCCATATTCCAATCCAGTGTATAGTCCAGCTATAGCTCTGCATTGTAGTCCCTCCTTTCCCATCTTCTTGAGCGTGTGCTCCAGTTCATGCTTTGTCACCCTACCTTTATCCAAAGCACTGTAAATCTCTTCTGCAACCACGCGTAAAGCACCCACAGTTCCAATTTTGAAGAATCCATCAACTGCTCGATTAAGTAAGGAATGGCCCAGATCGTGGTGAGCAAGAGCAGAGGAAAGGCACCTACATCTCTGTCCATTACAATGCGTGGGACCTCAAATTGGGGTCTGAAGCATAATAGGAGGAGAGGACGCCCTTTGCAAGCAAGATGCGACGTCCACAATGAGGATATATTTAAAAGATTTTCTCAAATTTCCATGAATGACCCACTTGCGCTTGGGAGGCACCAGAGCTACTCACTGCAGAAACCAAAGGGGTGTTAGGTGTTGTGGCTGCACTTGGCTATGCAGCACGGGCCAATGTGCCTTTTCAGTAGGGCCTCATCCGGTCACATTATGTTGGGCGAACCTTTATTGAGCCATCACAAAAGATTAGAGATTTTGGTCTGAAGTTAAAGCTTGCCCCTGTCCGGGCAGTCTTAAATGGCAAAAAGATGGTTGTTGTGCAAGATTCTTTTTCTTTTTTTAGCTCTTGACAGAGGCGCCAAAGGTAATCATTCATTTTCAGACAAGTGCAATATTCTATTTGAAATCTCTCTTACTCATTATAAGCTTTTATTCAAACTTTTTTTAGAAAATTTTCTTAACTCTTTTTAGTATATTGTTATTTGCCAGATCTGAACTCTATCATTAATTACTAAGTTTTTTTAGTTATATCTTTCTTAATGTTTTATTTCAAAAAAAATCTTTTTTAATTACTTCCAATCTTGAAGGCATAGTATGAGAAAAATGGGGAGATCTTTTCTTGCCCCATGACTTTATGTTCTTATTACTTTGAGGTTATATTTTTGAACCAAGGTAAATATTGTGACTTTTTATAAATTGTGACTTTCCAAAATATTACGTATGGAAAGGTGATTATTTTCTTTAACCAATCTATTTCTGTATATTTATTTGAGTATATATGGGGGCCCACATATATGCCTAGATAAATATATAATTTATGACTATAATATTTCATAAATTAATATATACCTTTGCAAAATGAATTAAATACTCATGTTTACACTCAATGGAGTTTTATACCTGATATCTATATTTAGTTGATCTTCCTTAAATCATTTTACTTAATTGGATTATGAGTAATCTTACACTATTGCCTTCATTATTCAATGATTTGATTTTATTGATCTATCTGCACATGGTTGCAGTTTTATGCTTTTATAGCATCGTTCCATGCCCATGTTGGCACTTTATGGTTTTTGATATACATGATTTATATGATATTTTTTGAGTTGCATAGGGAGCCAATTTTTTCAAGGTTAACTATGTAGGTCCCCTCAGTATAACTAATACATAGTTTCCTTATCTGGCCCATGGAGTATACCTCCATCCTATATTGGTATGCACTCATTTTATATGGAGTTTCCCTCCATTTGATCCTATCTGTTCCATTTTGATAGGATAATATTTTTATGGAGTTTCCCTCCATGTTGTTCCATTTTTGTTCCTCCATGAAGAGGATGTTATTATTGGAGTTTTCCCCTCCAAATTCAGATGATTTGATCCAATTTGAAGGCAATATGTTATTATATCCTCATAATCCATTCTTTTGATTAACCTAACAAATCATGATAATTCTAATTTGATCAGCATGTCTCTCCTTTATGTTATTTTCATATATTAATGTGATAATGATCTGCATACTTTATTGCTTAGATCATGAGTCATGCATGTTATGGAGGGACGCCCCCATTAGCTTGCAGTGGGATGATTCATTAAGTGGACTATCTATATCCACGTGATTGATGCAAGATTGATGCAAGTATCATTAGTTGGCCTTGACTGTGGTCATTTGTGCATTAGTATAATATACTTTTCATGAGAGCATTGATCAAGCTTTTTACTCAATTTATCCTTGTTGACAATTTTTGAGCATATACTTTATCTTGATATCAGGTTATCTCCATTGTTTTGTGGTAACATGTTTTACTCATTGTTTCTCTATGAGAGTTTTATTATCCTTATTCAAAAGGATTTCGAATTTGCATATATGATGGCATTCTACTTGTGGATATTTGTATTGTTGTTCTCTTTTTTTTCAGGTGATCCATCAAGGAATCTTCTTCGTTTTCCACATATGAAGAGGTGTCTATGCTTCCACTTGATCACATTCAAAGGACTCATGTACTTCTCTTGGATCTACAAATGTTCCATATGGCTTGAAGAAAATCAAATTACTTCATATTGAAGATTAAATTGCAGATTTTTGTAAATTATAGGTTTAATACCCTTTGATGTAATTACCCCAAGTAAAGATTAAAAGGGGGTGTTAGAAGTTGTAATCTTTCCTTGGTGTGTTTATAAACCAAGGTTAGATCTCCTTTCTTTATTGTTGTAATATATTAGGATATAAGCCAAGGTATCCTAATATTTTTTTTTTTGTCTTGTTCCACTACATCTTATTTTGTCATCTAGTGGAATATGTGAGGACAAATATATATTGTAATTTCTAATTTTAGATTATTCCTCCTTAAGAGGAATCTCACACTTGGCCTCACACACTTATGAATGGTGGCATTCATAGACATGGGAGTTACATTCTAACTCCTCTCTCTCATCTCTATTTAAGAGATGACCCTCTTCTCTCATTTAACAAAGAGGTTTCTTCCTCTCCTCAATTATTGTATGAGCATTGCTCTCTCTCTCTCTCTCTTTCTCTTCTTAGGCTTTTCATGCCTCATTCATAATGTCACAAGGGGTTTTCTTTGCTTTCCCCTTTCCAAATATCTTGTCTCATGGTGTTGGAGCTTGAAGCTTTCTCTCTCCTATTTTATGGTAATATCTTTTCATGCATTTACTCACTTAGATTCTTTCCTGGTATTGCTTATTTACAGATTTCTTTTTTCCATTTCTAACATGGTATCAGAGCTATTACAGGGGGTGCTATTACAGGGACTGCTATTTAATCTTAGCAATGTGCTTTGTTTTGGTATGCATTACTAGGTTCTTTAGTATATTGATTGCACTAGTGTTATCATAGTATATGATTATTGGATCCTTGATCTTTATCTTCATTCCTTCCAACATATGTTTGAACCAAAAAATGTTAGAATAATTAACTACTACTACCACATATTCTACCTCTACTATGGATTGAGAGATGTAATTTTGTTTCTTGCTTGTCCAAGACACTAGTCTTTTACCATGAAAGAATGCTCCACCACTAGTGCTCTTCCTATCATCAAAACCTTTTGGTTGTTCAATGTAGACTTCTTCATCAAGAATTCCATTCAAGAATATAGATTTGACATCCATTTGACATACTTTAAATCCTCTATGTACTGCATATGCTAGTAAGGTTCTAACACCTTCTAGTCTTGCCGTAGGAGCAAAAGTATCACCATAGTCAATACCTTCTTCTTGAGAATAACCTTTGTACACCAATATTTTTTTGTTTCTTGAAACTTTTCCATCTTCATTTAGCTTATTTATAAATACCCAATTTGCACGAATTACATTTTTATCCTGGGGTCTAGGAATAAGAGTCCAAGTTTTTTTATTTTCTATCTATTCTATCTCTTCATTCATTGCTTCAATCCAACTTTTATTCTCCAGAGCATCTTTAACACTTCTAGGTTCAAATTTTGTAGGTAAACATGTACCTTTTAATTTTCCTCTTGTCATTATTCAATCATATTTTTCTCTAATGATCTGATCAAGTACATGATGTTGTAGACACTAAAAATTGTCTCGAATGACTTTATTAATTTAATTAATAATGGTCACATTCTTCTACTTATTTAATTAAAATTATTTTAATTAAATAGGTTGATTTTTGGCCTAAGTATTTAAATTTAATTTAAATACTTCCTAGTCTTAATGTGTTAAATTTAATTTAACACATGATTCTCCATTTATTCATTTTTTTAAAATAAATTTTATTTATTTAAATCCTCCATATCCTATTAATTTCTTCTAGACCTAAATTAAATTAAATTTCATTTAATTTAATTTTTATCCTAATCTATAAGCCTAAGAGTATGTGTACTCTTATGAGTTGTCATCATAAGGGTTTGCATTTCTTTTTAAGCACATGGTGTTTACAACTTGAGAACCTTCTAGACACATGTGCCACCTCATCATTTTATCCTTCCAACTAAGGATATGAGATAAGGTGATTAATTGTTAATCCTTATCCTTATCTTTTAGACACCCTCTAGATGTTTCCTGAGAGTCTTTAAATAGAAGCCTTGTCTCAAGCATCGCATATAGAGGATTATTGGATTACATTGACATGTCATCACTTTGAGTCTAGAATCACCTCATTGAGAGCTTGCATTATAGCTACATTTCCATATGGAGTTCATAGGCTGCATATTAGAGATTTGATAGTTGGTAAGATTTACATTTTGTATTGCATCTTAATTTTTGTTGTGCATTCATATTTAGTTTGCATTCTAGTTTTAGTTTTCATTCTAGTTATTAGCTTGCATTCATAGATAGTTTTCATCATTTCATGTTCATTGCATCATAGAGTACCTTTGAGTATGACTTCCTCCATAGTCATATCTTGAAAGTATTCTTCTTATCATATAGTCTAGGATCATATTGCACATTCACTTTGCACTTACACTCACACTTGCACTTCCACACAAGGGATTTAATTATTTGTTGTGTTTGTGAGAGCATACCAAACACACCCTCCATCAAAGATACACCAAAAATGGCTACACATATCTACCCTTGTTGAGTAGTAGAGGTGGTTGGAATTTTGGTTTGTTGGTTTCTTTTGTGAATTTCTTTTAAATTAGCTTGATTCCTTAGGCTTTCAGCAATTTGCACATTTTTCCAGCACATAGATGTCTTCTGACATATCTTGCTAACATAGGTTCTTTGGTCTTTGAATGAATTCCACCATCTTCTCCTTGAATTTTAGTTTCAATCTCAAGTCCTTCAGTCTATGACTCGGGTCCATTAGGCTCGATTTGAACTAGCTCAATAGCCTCTAATTATGACTTAGGTCCTTCAGTCTATAACTTAGATTGCACTATCTACAACTTGATAACTATTGGAGTTTTTGGGGACTCAGGAGATGAAGCTTCTTTTCTCTTAGATATATTTGGTAGAATATAAGGTTCATAGTAAACATATCTTTTGTAATGTTCTGGCTCCTTGTTGCTTTCTTCTTCACTCTTTTCTACAAACTCATCAATTCTAACATGTGCACTTTCTATAATTTTTTGAGTAGAAAAATTCAAACATCTGTATGCTTTACTTCTACAAGAGTATTATAGAAATATGCCTTCATCACCTTTTACATCAAATTTCCATTTTTTAGACTCTTTCAAGATATAAAATTTGTTTCCAAATACTTTTAAGTAACTTACATTAGGTTTGTAGCCATACCATAGTTGATAAGGAGTTTTGTTTGATTTTTTCTTCAATTGTACTCTGTTCAGGGTATGAATTATAGTGTTGATAGCTTCCTTCCAATATTTGAGAGAAACATTCTTTTCAATCATTAGGGTTCTTGCATAATCTATGATAGATTTGTTTCTTCTTTCAGCAATACCATTCTGTTGTGGCATACTAGGGGTTGATACTTGTCTTTTAGTTCCTTTTTCAATGTAAAAATTATTGAATTCATTGGAGATGAATTCACCACCTCTGTTTGACCTTAACCATTTCAACCATTTTCTAGTTTCCTTTTCTATTCTTGCCAAATATTACTTGAACCTTTGAAAGGCTTTTGATTTTTCTTTTAGATACATTTCAGTCATCATTCTAGAATAGTCATCAACAAAAATGAATGAAAAACTTTTTTCCACTATAACCCTCTATTCCAATAGGTCCACATAAGTCTATATGAACAATTTATAAGGCTTCTTCCGATTGATAATCTTTTCTTTTGAAGCTAGTCTTTCCCATCTTACCAATTTGACAATTCTTGCATAAACCCATATCAGGCTTCTTCAAACTAGGAATACCTCTTACTCTTTTATTTTTTCTTATCTTGACTAGATTATCAAAGTTTACATGACATATCCTTTTGTTTCATAACCATCTTTCTTCTACTTGAGCAATAAAACATGAACAATCACTAAGATGAAGATAAAATAGATTACCTTTTGGTTGCTTGCTAGATCCAACTAGATTTCTTTTTCCATCTAGTAGTTTGTCCTAATCATTCATGAATTCTACCTTGAATCCAATCTTATTCAATTGTGCCACACCTAGTAGATTATTCTTTAGTCCTTCAACCCAATAAGTATTGTCACATACAAGTTCTTTAGTCAATAGAATACATCATTTTCCTTTAATGTTACAAGGTTCATTGTTTCCAAATCTCACACTACCTATATTATAATATTCCATGTGCTCAAATTTTGTTTTCTCTTTAGTCATATTATGTGAATAACCACTATCAATAATCCATATATCATTTTTTCCAATATGAGAGATAAGTTCCATCTTATCTCCTTCATCATCAGATTCATCTTTTACAACAATATATACCATTTCATTTTCACTATTATTAGAATCTTTAGCTATAAAAGAAGATTTCTTACCTTTTTTGTTGTAGTTCTTGTATTTCTTGAAATTCCTCTTTCCTTTGTGCTTAATGCTTTTCTTTTCATCTTTGATTTCTTTATTTTGACACCTTGCAGCAATGTGACCAACTTCTTCACAGGAAAAATAGATCAGAGGAACTTTACCTTTGTATTTTCCTCTGCCTTTGGAATACTTCCTTGCAAGTAGGGCTTCAACAACTTCAAGATCAATGTCTAAATTTTTTTATGATTCTTCTTCTTCAGTTCCTAATTGATTGGACTCTGATTTCTTACCCTTTTCTTTGAGTGAGAGTTTAGCTTTAAAAGTAGACTTAATGAACTTTGAACTAGCAATATAGTCATGAAAATTATCTAGCTCAAAAGCTATTAATCTTCCAACTACAACATCCATAGATATTTTATTATTTGGATCACTATTTTTCTTTTCAATTTCTCCTCTAGATGCTTTGATTGCACTTACACTTGCTTTGATCATTTTCACATATTTTGCAATGTTCTCATCTTCTCTCATTTTAATCTGATCAAAATGGCATCTAATACATTCATCCTTAGCCCTTCTTACATTTTCATCTCTTCCATATATGTCTTTTAGCTTGATCCACATCGCATAAATTGTCTTGTAGTCATTGACTTCGTCAAATTCAGCATAACAAAGAGTAGATGCAATATCAATCATCATGATGTAATGATTCTTCTTTTCAGTAATATCTTCAATAGATAATGTTCTAGTGGGAGTCTTATATTTAGTATCAAGATCTTTTCATCTTGAATCACTAATAGTAGCCAAATGTAACTTCATAAGTCCTTGCCATGCTGCAAAATTGTGTCTATTTAGCTTGGGGATCTCTCTTCTGTAAGACATCCTAATCTTTATCTTAGTTCCTTGAAGCCTTCTCTATAAGCACCAAAAGATCTGATACCAATTGTTGTAAATATAAGAGGATTAATTGAGAGGGGAGGGATGAATTAGTTACTAGTAAAATAAATTCCAGATCCTTTAGATGTTAGTACAAAAATACAATCTAGAAATTGAATACTACTGATGCACGGTAAACATACATAAACTATTGTAACTTGGTAATTATTAAAATTGCTCGGTAATTCTTAGCATGCAAACTTTAGATGTTATATGTGACTACCATTATGTTAACTTGGTTGCAAACACATAAAAGAAAATAGCATGAACATATTTAACACTAGTATTTAACATTGAAACCCAGTTTGGGAAAAACCACCAATTGTAACTAGTTACTATTTTCACTCTTCTAAAGTGATCCCTATTAGGAGCCAAACTTGTTAAAGGTTATAAAACAAGCTATTAGGTGTGACCCTATTCATAGATTTAATCACCCTATTATGAGTGGCCTTTTTAGAGGTCTTGAGACAATTCAATAGACCTATCACCTTCTTAGAGGATTTACAAATAGCTATTAAGCCAACTCTATTAAGAGATTTAGATTACTACTACAATGGTTAGAGAGTAACAATAAGATGACCTGATTTGAATGCAATTAATTTGCTAATTATAGATCTCTATTTTGGCTTGTACTTGATCCTTCCAAATCAAATATAGCTTTTCTACTCCACAAGGATATTCTTCTTATCCTTCAAATTTGCTTCCTCTCTTCATCATTAAATCTTCAATACATTCATCATATCTTCATACTTACACACTTTGAAACCACAACCAAACCTTAACTTATATCTTTCATATTGTCAAGTCAGCTCAAATAAAACATAGAATAATTAATTTTGATCACCTGAATTGGCTGGAACCAATAGATAAATCAATTAAGCTTAATATGAAAAAATAAGAAAATCCTTTGTTAGCCAACCCGACTTGGTAGAAACTAACTCATAAGTGATTTGTTGTGTTAACCAATAAAAGCTTGGTTAACATTTCAAACTCGCAAAAATCCTTTGGCAATCAAGTGAGCTTGGTTAGCACTAATTCCATCCAACATTTCTTTATTGACCGAGTGAGCTCGGTTAACACTCATTTTTTGCATATTTTCTTTGACGGTTAAGTGAACTTGGTAGACACTACCTTTTGAACTAGGAAATTGCAAGAATTCTCAATAGACATAGAAAACTATCTTCACTACCCGAGTGAGCTCGACATATACTAACTAATAATGATATGAAATTTTTGTAATATCAAAGACAATACATAATTAATCAATTGTATCCATCAAGAGGAAGAATAAATAATAAAATAGTTAATTAAATCTAAAATAATGCTAATTTTCATAATATAATCATAAGATTTATATTCAACATGCTCAACCATAAGGCCTTCCAGATTATGGCCAAATACATAAGTAATTACAATAGTAATTTTGCAAGATCCCTCAAGATCCAATCCCAACTCTAGCTGGTCCAGATTCACACTTTGGTAGAAGTCTCCAAGGAAGATCTCAACTTGTGCTCACAAGCCCACCAAGCAATCTCTTTGTTTTCCAAGTTGCAACTACTAGCTCTTCTCAAACTTTATCCAAGATCCAAGTGTAAATTGTCTCACATTTGGTGCTCTATGCACACACTCTGGAAATCTTCTCTCACTTAGCTACTCCATATTTCATGCTCTTCTCCAAGCTGGATGATAATCACAATCCTAATATAAATTGCCTCACATTTGATCCTTTGTCTAGAGACTCAAGAAAAACTCAATCTCAGCTACTCTCCATACTCACTCCTCCAAAATGAATGAATTAATAATGACAAGACAAAGCCCTCCACTTATACCAAACCAAGCCACAAGTCAACCACTAACAAGTTACATTAAATAAACCCTCAAGCCACAAGTTATCTTAGCATGTTACATTTAATAATGTCACCTATTAAATGCCTTTTCCCTCTTTTCTCCATTTTTATTTTATTATTTTTGTAAGAATTTTTCTTATGGAAGAATTCACCCAAGACCAAAGAACTCAAACACAAGCACAATAGTAGACCAAAGAGAGTATGATCAGAATGATGATATATTCATTCAATATTCGATTAAAAGTACACTAGGAGTGCTTGTCTATAAAGGCCTCTAGAAAGCTTCTAGAATGCATGGAAGTTAGCAACATGATAAGTCATACAATAAGGCACATGTCCACCAGATATGGGTTATCCTCCATTAAGCACGAGAGTAAGTGCAACGATGAGAGTGTAAGCCTACAATGGTGTAGCACACAAAATTGTGTTCTAGACAACATGTGCTAAAAGGGGAGTGCAAATAATTGTGTTGTCTACATGACAACTCAGTTAATTATGCAAACTCTAGTGTTGTCAACATGAAAATTCATGAGAGCACACAAAATCCTAAGTGTATCACCTAAATAAATAATAAAATAATGTATTAACCTAAGTAAACTTAAGTAAAGTGTAAATAGTATATACTTATTTACACCAACACCCTCCTTAAATGCAACTTAGGGGAATGTATTTAAACTTATGAAAGCTAGAATGAAATGCATGATGGGTCCTAGCTACTAGGCCATGTTAGGTACCCATGTACATAATAAAATGTAATCCCTCATAAAGTGGAGAAAGAGGAAATACCTTATGGGAAAAACCCTCCCCCAAAAAGAGAGATTAAAAAACTAGATGCATGGATGGATGGAGTAATCCAGACCCCCCATTATAAAAAACATCAAGTATACACAATAGAGAAATGTGTGAAGAACAATATCCCAAAAGAGGAAGAGGCCCCCCCCAGAAGAGAGAAGAAGAAAATAGACAAGGTAGTCTCCCCCCAAATGAAGAGTGTTGATCAGTGATATCTACTCTGATGTAGAAGCTGATCTAGGACTATTGAATAGTGTTCCTTCCTTTGGAAGAAATAAAGGAAAAGGTACAAGCGAGATGCTTCCACTACATGTGGAAAGATTCTTGATGATTATTGATGTCTCTAAAACTTGTTCAACTATCCCTATCTAGGATGAATGGAGAACCTATCTCAAAGAACATACTATCTCCTCAAATGATAAAGAGACCTTCTTCAATTGATGTACATAAGTATCCACAATCACATCAACATGTGAAGGTTGATCATGTAGAGAATGGACATGAGGGTCAGAGTGAGACCTCACAACAACTGAAGAAGGATCTTTTCAATCAAGGAGAAGATGTATATCATCAATGATGTCCCCCAAATCTACTATGTATGACTCCACAAACAAACTTGAAATATCTGCTATGTATTCATCAACTCCAAGTATAGCTGGAAGACAAGGTGTACCCTATTGTGTTGGACCTATCACTATGGAAATATATGCATGTGGACTATACTAATGTCATGACCTCTCACTGTAACTATTGATAGAACCCCATGTATTTGAATCTTTTGAAGCACTATCACTGGTGTCACTTTTAGTTTCCACAATGTATGATGTGTGGAGAGGATTAGAGGATAAGTTGGGTGAACTTTCCTCAAAGTGTACATCCTTCTCCACAAAGATCTCATGTGTCTCAAGATCCATAAGTCTGTATGCCTTAACACTATATTCATATCTGATGAAGGTACAAGGCCTTGGTGGTGGTGCCTTGCATCCCTTGGAAGAAATGTTTGCCCATGTTGGACAACCAAAGACTCTTAAGTATGTTACTACTAATTTTCTACCACACCATACCTCAAAAGGAGTCTTTCCATCTAAAGTAGGATGAGGAGACCTATTAATTATGTGATTGGCACTAGTGATTGCTTCGACTTCAAGTGATGGATCTAGAGACTTGGCTTGTATCATGCAACTTTCCATGGACTTAAGAGTTTGGATCCTCAATTTTGTAGCATCTATCTTGTGCGAACTGAATGTTGGTGGATTATAAATATCAATACCCTCTAGTTTGCAAAAAATTTTAAGTATTTTGTTCACATATCTACTTTCATTGTCCATCCTTAGAACTTTGATGGCTTTCCTTGATTTCTGTTCAACATAAGTCTTGAAGGCTAGAAATGTATCCAACACTTCATTCTTGTGATGAAGAAAGTAGATCCAAGTGTATCTTGAATAGTCATAAAAAAAAGTAAGTATGTAGTAACCCTAGCTGACTAATGTCACTACAAAAGGACCTGTTAGTACCATGTGAACCATCTATAGAACAACTAGTGCTCTTGAATACTTCCCTTTATGTAACTTCTCTAGATGCATATCGACTAAACTTGTTGAACATTCACCTGTGGAAAAGTTGATTGTAGGTAGACCTTTGACCATTCTATTTGAGAAAAGTTGTTGAAGATAGTGGAAGGCAAGATGACCATATCACTCATGCCATAATTTGATTTTTGAATTGGATTGAGTCGACAAAGAATGTGAAGGAGACTTAGGCATAAGGTGGGAGAAATAATACAACCTTTTGTCATGATTAACTTTCCCCACAGCAATCAATAGTCATCTTTTAGACTATGGACCTTTACTAAGTTAGGAAGGAACTCAACTTTATGACCATCTCCAAGGTGATTGATATGGTAAATTGAGAGGATATTTGAACTTAGGTTTGGAACATAGAGAACATCTTTGAACTCTCCCTTTTCCATTTCCACATTTCTTTTTCCTTCAACTTCCATTTTTGTATCATCTCCCACAAAGATGTGTGGTAATTTTGACTGCTTCAATGAAGAAAAATCTCCTTTTGAAGAACCCATATGATATGAGGCACTTGAGTCCAGAATCCATTCCATTGAAGAACTTTAATTTTCCTTAAGTGCTTGCCCTTTTCCCTTTGAATCTAAAGAAGACCCTTTCTCCTTATAAGCATTAGGCACTGGAACATTATGTTTCTTTATGATGTGTGTTAACTCATCAATCTTCTTATGATAACACTCATGTTCTTCATGACCCAATTTCTTGCAATAAGCACACTTTTTCTTTTCCTTATTATTGTCTCGCTTCTTATTTGAATTTTAAGACTTTCCTTTTTTATTTGATTTTCGTGTTGTCTTTTCTACATTCTCTAATTTGTTATTCTTCCACTTCTTATTCTTGCCCTTTCCTATATTGTAAGATTGACCAGCTAAATTTTGAGAACCCTAATTATTGGCAACTGATGCCTTTGACTTAGGTGAATTGAGAATCCCCATTGATTTTAACTTCTTTTCTTCTTTATCCAATAGTTGAACATAGCGATCAAAAGACTTTTTGATAGGCAGACCCTAATGTAGTCTTTGAGGTGTTATATGTAGAAACAAATTTGGAGTACTCAGATGGTAGTTTATTATGAATGAGATAAATAAAATTTTCATCCTTAATAGAACTCCCACAATCATCAAGCTTCATTCTTAATTCATTCACCTTTATGATAAAATCCTATATGGAATCAAATGCCTTAGGATCTAAGGAGACAAGCTTATCTTCAATTTTCCAAACATCTTCCTCAAACACTTTACCATATAGATTTTGGAGGGTATCCCAAGCTTCCTTGGATGTATAAGACTTCTAAATCTAATCTATGATCTTGTCTTCAACCCCCAAACAAATAACACCTAGGGCTTTCCTATCCATTGTTTGCTAATCAATGATTTCACCAGTAGATACTTGATCACCTGTTGGTTTAGGAAGGGTACCATCTACATATTGAGAAACTCCTTTATACATTAAATGACACCATATTTTAATGGACCATGTAGCATAGTTATGTGGAGTTAACTTTGGAAACTAAAATTTTTCCATGATGCAGAAAATGAAAGAAAAATATAGAAGAAAAAAGAGGAACACAAGACCAAGAATACCCCCCTTTTCACTCAATCATGAAACCCCCCAAAAAAAAGATACTTTTGGCACTTTATATGTAGTGCATTTACAATAGCCACTTACCAATTTTGGCCTTAGTGGCCTTTAATTTTTCCTTTTTACAACTTCATTATGGAGTTCAAAACTAAAAAATTATAATGTATCTTAGATATACAACAATTCTAAAGATATATCAAAGTATTACAATGTAGAAAAGGACCTAATTCTAAAAGTGACACATTTTTTCACACAACCTTATAATTTGGTTATAGATCTGGAAAGTAGATTAAAAATAACACACTTTCAAAAAAAATTGGAACCAATTTTCGTGTCCAAATGAGCTCATACTAAGCATGTAAAGTTGCAAAATGTAGGATTGGACAAGTACAATCACCAAAAGATGCAATTTTTGACAAATCCATAAACCAAATATAGAAAAAAAATGCACCACTAAATTTTTTATATAATTCTACCCAATTTCAAAAAAAATTACACCTGATTTGGAGTCCAGATGACTAAGAGATGGCCTCCCAAAGTTCGATTGCAAAATCAAAAAGAAATATGGAGAGGGGTTGGATGAGCAAAAGATGGGGTTAAACTTGATGGTCATACAACCATCATAGTAGTTCTATTTTTCCCCAGGATAACAGTCAGACAGTCGTCAAATTTAGGTTCGTGAACTTTATGATGTCAACAAATTTTAGCACTATGATGATGTTAGCACAATGTGTCTTATATGGATGATGATGTCACTTTTATGGATTATACAAATTTTGCATGTGTTCAGTTTGCATGGTAGAAGTATGGATTAGCTGACCTGGTGCTGATGTGGGAGTCAATTTGGCTAACTAGGCATGTAGAGTCAATAGGTGCTAAGCTCTTGTAGCTTGTAGGTTTGTTGAACTCATGACAATCCACATGTGATCTCCTCTCGCCATGTGGTAGGAATAGTCTAAAATTCTATGATCACTAGAAAGTCCTTTAGTGGGGGCTAGAAACTGCTTTTGGCATTGGGAGTTTAACTGCTACTAGGTGCCCAAAAATAGGCGGGCGGCCAAAATTTTGTTTTGTGGGCTAGAGTGACATAAGAAATCATGATGTTCTTACCAATTATCCCACATTAGTGGGCATGGCATGTCAGATTTGGATTCACCTAGAAGGTATACAGTCTGATCTAATGGTATTGGATGCTAGGGCTTGTCAAATTATGCCATTAGATAGATATTAAAGTCCACTAAATTATGATAATTACCTGTGATTAATACTGATAGAATATTCCTTGTAGGGTCAAGATGTTACTACCCAATTTTACAAAAAAAAATTCTCTACAAGCCCAAATGAGAAAAAAATATTCCAATAATAGAAATTCAAAAAATAATTATAGAGAATAAAATTCAAATTTAAAAATAAAATGCATAGTTCGAATTAAATAGCCATACCCAAGTTGCAAATTGGTTCTTTCAGGTGCCAGTTTACAAAAAAAAAATTGCCTCACAATCGACTTTAGCTTGGCATAGGCAAATTTATAGCCAATTTTCACTAAATTGATATTTTTGACACAATGGAGAGGTCTAATTTGGCTCTAGACACTCCCAATTTTCATAGATTCTCTAGATTCAGGTCAAGATACTAAAGCAACAATGGTCTCAAATGGTTAGGTGAAGAGAATCTCCTCAAGCTCTGATACCATGTAAGAATTTTCCTTAGGATAGAATTCACCCAAGACCAAGGAACTCAAACACAAGAACAACAATAGACCAAAGAGAGTATGATCAGAATGATGATATATTCATTCAATATTTGATTAAAAGTACACTAGGAGTTTTTGTATATAAAGGCCTCTGGAAAACTTCTAGAATGCATAGAAGTAAACAACATGAGAAGTCATACAACTAGACACATGTCCACCAGATATGAGTTATCCTCCATTAAACATGGGAGTAAGTGTGATGATGAGAGGATAAGCTTACAATGGTGTAGCATGCAAAATTATTTTGTAGAAAACATGTGCTAAAAGGGAATTGTGAATAACTATGCTGTCTATATGACAACTTAGTCAATTATGAAAACTCTAGTGTTGTAGACACTATGTGCTAAATTAGAGTTTCTTACTCCAGTGTTGTCAACATGACAACTCATGAGAGTACACAAACTCCTAAGTGTCTCAACTAAATAAATAATAAAATAATACAAAATAATAAAATAATGCATTAACCTAAGTAAACTTAAGTAAACTATAAATAGTAAATACTTATTTATACCAACAATTTTTCTTCTAATTTTCATCACTTTCTCTCTCCTCTAGTTTTTTAAAAAAAAAACATTCTCTCTCTTTATTTTCTAATGCAAGATGCTCCTACATCAACTATTAAATCACCGTTCTAGATTTTCTATGGCAGAAGTCCCAAAAATTCTTCTCATTAATTGAGGAAGTTGGATAAATGAGACATAAGTAGTGTTGAAGCAAAAAAAAAAAATTAACATTTGAGGAACATACACGAGGAGGTGAGGAAGCACATTATAATTATTAATACACAAAAAAAATCTAAGGAAGATGTCAAAATGAGATATAAGGAATAAAAGGTTGGAGATTTAGTAATGGTTTATTTGAGGAAGGAGCATTTTCTAGTGGGTACATATAATAAGATGAAAATGAAGAATTTTGGCTTGTGCAAGATAGTGAAAAAGGTATGATTCTAGAAATTTCTATGAAGTGGAATTGCCTATTGAACTAAATATTTCACTAGTATTTAACAATTTATATTTGACAAAGTTTCATGAAGAGGTGATAGAGATGAAATTGTAGAAGCATAGCGGAGTATTCTAGTAGCTAGTTCAACTACAAAGGAAGATTAAGGAGATACTAGACAATCGTGTTGGAAAAAGTACAAGAAAAAAAGCTTATAAAGAATACTTGGTCAAATGGAAAGAGAGGCTATCAAAATATTTATCATGGCTAGCAAGGGAGGATTTTCACCATCTTGGTTTTCCCCTAAGCACTTGAGATGTGGAGGGGTCATTTCTCAAATTACCCTAGGTGTCCGATGTAGGAGCATCCTAGGTGTAAGAGAAATATTGCATCAACCAAAATTATTTCATTTCAGCTATTTAAATAAGGGTTGTCTTAATGTAGAGTTTCTATCTATGAAGGCTTTCTACTTATTAAGTTAGTTATAGAAGACTAGAATGTGCTAATTTTAGAGGTGGAGGTTCATCTCAGTCATACTAGCCTTCCATTTGAAGCCCAATGCAATATCATAAGTATTAGTGAAGTTGTTGTGGATTTTTGGTATATTGTTGGAACAAAAAAATTAGACTCATTTTTGAAGGTGTAAATATGCTCGAATGAGGCCCAAAAATTCAATGGATGGGCGCTTACGTAGATCCAAACCTATAGATTAGAAATTGAGGATTCCCAAAAGGGGTTAGAACAAAAAATTAGAGCAATGGTTTAAAAATTATGGCCTTCCAAAGTTCAAATGACCAAAAATTCAAAAATAAATGTCAAAGATGTATTTGACTAACTCTATATGTATTTTTATGGTTTGTTGGCCCTACTAATTAAGTTTGAGTGTCTAGAACCATCCTAGATGACATAAAATTGCCTATTTAAGAAATTCTCGTAGATTGTCTAGGACAACTCTGGGTGATAGTTTGTAGCTTTGTGTTGCATATTATTGTAAGGGAAGGTGCCCATGTGGGTTTTCATATTGTGTTTTAAAATTATGTAATTCTACATTTGAAGCAATAATAAAAAATCCATATTTTGTTCTCTCCAATTGCTATTATTTCTTTGTTTTTGTTATGTGCTTGTGCTATTAAGATGAACACCCTTCATCACTTAGCTTGTGAAGAAGTTGATGAAACACCTAATGAAACTAAAAATGGTGAAGACCTAATATTGAGAAGAATCTTTTGGAGTGAGGAAATTGATAGATAACCTATTTGGAAAAGAAGTCTATTCAAAACCAAATGCAAGATAGTTGGGAAATATCACAAAGTGATAATTAATAGTGGAAGCTTAGATAATTTGGCATCTCAAGAGCTAGTTAAAAAATTATAGTTGTAGATATTGAGACATCCTAATCTTTGACATGTTTCTTGGATCTAGAAGGAGCATAAATTACTTGTAAGTGAGAAATGCCTTGTTAAATTCAAAATTGGAAATTATCATGATGAAGTCTTGTGTGATATTATGCCTATGGATTGTTATTATATTCTTTTGGGTAGACCTTGGTAGTATGCTAGAAAAATTTTGTATGATGGTATTTTGAACCAATAAACTATTTGGCTAATGGAAAGAAACAAATTTTGTTGCCTTTGGTGGAAAACATAGTCAGAGTATGCTTGGTTGAGGGTAATAAGTTTGGAAGAGAAATGAAGGAAAGAATGCTTTTTTATGCTTTGATTCCTAGAAAAAGTGAGAAACTAGATGAGTTATAACATGCACCTTTAAGATTGAATCTTTATTAATTGAATTTCATGACATCATTTCTAGTAATTTACTTGGTGATTTTCCTCCTTTGAGAAATATAAGTCATTGAATGTTTTTTATACCTAGAGCTAGTTTTCCTAATAAAGCACCACACATGTTAACACTTGATGAAAAGATTGTACTGAATAGAGAAGTGCAATAATTTCTTAAGAAATGTCTAATTAGAGAATGTTTGAGTCCTTGTGTAGTACTTTCTATGTTAGCACTTAAGAAGAATGGAGAATGGCTAATGTTCATTGACATTAGAGCTATAAACAAGATAATAGTGAAGTACATATTTCCTTTTCCTAGAATGGATAATATAATAGATAGTTTAAGTGAAGAAAAATATTTTACTAAGATTAATTTGAAGAGTGGTTATCATTTGATTAGAATCAAAGAAGGGGATGAATGGAAAAATTCTTTTAAGACTAATGAAGGTTTGTATGAGTGGTTAGTTATGCTCTTTGGTCTAACTAATGCACCTAGTACTTTCACAAGATTGACGAATGAAGTGTTGAAATTCAATTGAAAATATGAAGGGAGATTATTCAGAAGAAGGGAGACTATTGATAAAGAATGTTTTCAGTCATTGTTTTGTCACTGATGTCAAACCTGCTATTTGTTGGAATGACAATTTCTTATAAGATCCAAGTACTATCACTTAGTTGATCGATGAAGATGATTTAATCAATAAGATGTAACAAAAATAACCTAAGGGAAAGGTTGAGTTATGGTTTTGTAATGAAGTACAAGGATTAGTTAAGATAGTGGTAAAATGATGTATTGATAATACATTTGAAGGTACAAAGGTTGGTCACACTTAGAAATTCTAGACGAATAAGTTGTAACAAGGCTATTTGCAATGCTTGACTAAATTCATTAGTGGGTGTCAAGCAAGTTAGTTCATGTTGAGTAGATTATAAGTAAGTTCTAAGAAAATGAAAAATCTAGTGTGTGTCGAGTGAAATAGGAGTCGAGCAAGTTCAGGTACCGAGCTAGATAAAATGTAATAGGTGTCAAGCATCATAAAAACTTAGTTGATGCTAAGTGAATCCATAGTAGGTGTCGAGCATTAGTAAAACATAAATTGATGCCGAAACACAGTATGTGCCAAGCATCATAAAGTCAATAGTGCCAAGCTACTGCATTATTTGAAAAGTCAAAGATTCACTAGATCTGAGTTGACAAGTTTGTTACCTTGAATTTTGTGAACTAGATGGAGGATATGAATGATGAGCTAGTGGCACAGAATTTTAGGTAAATCATTTTTAGGCAAATACAGATGGATTCTACAAGATGTTTCTAGAAGAATCAAGATTAAGGGTAGATTCATTGAATCTTACCTAATCCATTTGAACCAAAATTAAGAGCAAAAATATTAGATTGGGAAAAGTATTCAAAACTTCTATTTTAAAAATTTATAGATCAAGAAGCAAGAGAGGTTGGTTGGAGAGAGTATGTAGTGTCAAGGAAAAGACATCGAGAGGGAGGAACAAAGTATAGAGACTCTACTTTGAGAAGTGGCCATAAAGGAGATTGCATTGGCACAGCGAGCATGGAGACTCAAGGAGACAAAGCTTGAAAGAAGGAGAATCTATCAAAGCTACAGAGATTGAAGGCCAAGAAAATTTGTGAGCTAAACTAAGATCTAAAATTTGCAAGTTATGTTGTGAGTTGTATCAAATCAAAAGCCCTTATTGTTACTCTCTAACAATTGTATCAGTTAGGGTAAAATACTATGGAATTAGGTTGGTTTAATAGCCATTTTTGTAAATCCTTTAACCAGGTGACATTCCAAGTAAATTTTTTAAAGTCCTTCAAATAGGCCCACTTCTAACATGGTGGTTGAAATCCTTTAACTAGGTCACATTTAACAATGTGTTATAGCCTTTAATAAGGCAGGCCTTTCACAAGGCATCACTTCAAAAGAGTGAGAATTGAGTAGCATGTTACTAGTGGTTTTTCCAAAACTGGATTTCCATGTAAATCACTCTATTATGTGTTTATATTTCATGTCTTATTCTTGCATGTTGATTTTTTAGTAACTTGTTAAGAAGAATGTTTAGCTTGGATGCATGGTTAGTTTAAATGGGCTCACTAAAATTAGTGAAAATGTTTTAATAGGAAATTTAGACCTTAAATAACTAATTCACCCCCCTCTTAGTTATTCTAAAGAATTTCTAACAATTGGTATCAAAGCCATCTGCCGATTTGGTTTAAAGGTACTAGAAGCAGAAAAGATCAAGATGTCTAAGAAAGAAGTTCCAAGCTCAACATAGATAATTTTTTTGCATGGAAAAGTTTGATGAAGTTTCACCTTGGATCAATAGGTGAGCATGCACAAACCTCAATTGAACTAGAACATGTTGATCAACCTGGTGTCCCTACTATAGAAGAGATGAAGAAAAAGAAGGAGCACAATCAGGCAATGCTAGAGATTGTCTCAGCCCTCAATTATGTTGAATTTGATGTCATCAAGGGATGTAACTCTACATTCAAGATGTGGAAAGCCTTGTCATATATTTATGGAGGAGATCAGAATGTCCAAAGAGCAAAAAGAGAAAGCCTTAGAGGAAATTTTGATGAAATGAGAATGGAGGAAGGTGAGAACATTGCTCAATATGCCTCTAGAATAAAAGTAGTAAGTGCAATAAGAAGTTTGGGTGCTCATTTAGATGATGAAACTATTAATAGAAAATTCTTAAGAACCTTGCTCCCCATCTATGCTATTAGAGTATCAACCATCCAAGAGTTAAGATTTGTACCAAGAAACAAGCTAAACTCTTGAAGGTCTAGTGGGAAGACTCACTGCATTTGAGTTATCCAACTTTGATAACTATAGATCTAAGAATCTTGAATTTTCCTTCAAAGCCAAACTATTGTTGAAAAACACTGAGGAGGTGAAACCAAAGAAGAAGAAAAGAAAGACAAAATATGCATCTAGTGACAGTAGCACAAATGGAGAAGATGTGGAACAATTGGAAGCATTGCTAGCCAAAAGATTTCATAGAGGCAAAGGTAAATTCAAAGGTAAGTTGGCTATCATATCTTTCAATTGCAATGAAGTAGGATATATTGTAGCGAGATGCACATAGAAAAAGAACTATAGAGAAGGAAACAAGAATAAGAACAAAAGAGAAGATGATAGCAAAGATTACGAAGATAAAGGCAAAAAGTGTTACATTGTTGAAGAAGAGGATTCTGATGAAAATGATGATGAGGTAGTCTATGTAGCTATGAAGGATGAGTTAGATGAAGATGAGGCAATATCACTGGTAACCTATGTAAACAAGAATGGCGAATGGATCATAGATAGTGGGTGCTCACATCACATGACAAGAGACAAAAGTAAGTTTGTTACCTTTACCAATATGATGTAAATAGTGTTAGATTTAGAAATGATGCTCCTTGTCTAATGAAAGGAAAAGGTTCCATTAAGCTTACAGAGAAAATTTCATGTGATAATGCATATTATGTTAAAAGATTGAACTACAATCTGCTGAGTGTATCACAGTTAGGCAATGTAGGATGCAAAGTAGAATTTAGAAACAAAATTGCCAAAATCTATGACACTGATGGAAATATGATAGGAAAAGGAAACCAAACTAAGAGTAATCTATTTTACCTAGATATGGAGGATGTTTCCTATCTTATTGTAAGAATTGATGATGTGTGGCTATTGTGTAAAAAGCTATGTCATGTCAACTTTGATAATCTAATTAGCATCAACAAAATGAAGAAAGTTAGAGGTTTACCTAAACTGAAGAAGCCTGACAATACAATGTAAAAATAGTTTCAACTAGGAAAGGTAACTAAGTCAAGTTTCAAAAGAAAAACCATTACTTCCAAAGAAGTATTAGAGTTAGTCTATACAGATTTATGTGGCCCAATAGAAGTGTAAAGCTACAAAAGAGACAAATATATAATGTTGTTTGTAGATGACTATTCTAGGATGATGACTACCATGTTCTTAAAGAAAAAATTTGGTGCATTTTAGATGTTTAAGTGATATTTGGATAGGGTTGAAAAGGAAACAAGGAAGAGTCTAAAGTGCCTAAGATCAGAAAGAGGAGGAGAGTTCACATCAAGAGGAATTTGAAACATTTTGCAATGACAAAAGAATTAAAAGACAAATATCAGCACCTAGTACTCTGCCACATAATGAAATTGTATAAAGAAGAAATAAATCAGTGATAGACTGTGCTAGAACATTAATGATGGAGAAGAATCTTGCTCTAAAGTACTGGAGAGAATTTGTAAGTACAATTGTCTACACCTTAAATCAAGTACAAATCAAGAAAGGTACAAATGCAACACCTTTTGAATTATGGTATGGTCACTTACCCAATGTAAAATATTTCAAAGTATTTGGTTGTAAATGCTATATTCTTAAAGATTCTAGAAATGGAAAGTTTGATGTAAAGAGTGATGAAGGCATATTCCTTTGATACTCTACTAGAAGTAAAACCTATAAGAATTTAAATGCTAACACTAACAAGATTGTGGAGAGTTCAAATATAAATTTTGATGAGTATATAGAAGTTCAAGTTGATGAAACCAAGAAACCCAAAGAGTATAGATCCTTTGTATACTTCTATGAAGGAATGTCTGTTGAAGAACAAGCTGCCAATCAAGTTGGGAATTAGGAACAAGTTTTAGTATTAGCTAAGTCACAACTAGTGAATGTCAAGTTGCATTCAGAAGCTGAGTTGTAGAATGAAGATAATGCACATTCTAATTTTTAAATTAGTACACATGAAAGAGATGATGAAATAGCTAAAAGAGATGTGCATAGTGACTCTGAAGTTGAAAGACCTAACATGGAAACAAGGATAGAACCAAGGCTATCCAAGTATGTGAGAAGACATCACCCTGTAGAACAAATCATTAGTGACAAGGAAGCTAGACCAATGACAAGAATAGACTAAGAAATTAATCATGTTTACTAAGCAAGATTGAACACAAAATAGTGAAAGATGCACTACAAGATGATGATTGGCATAAAACTATGGAAGAAGAGATTGAGTAGATAGAGAAAAACAAGACTTAGACTTGAGTTCCAAGACCAATTGATAAGAATGTGATTGATACCAAGTGGGTATTTAGAAATAAGCTAGACGAGAATGGTGAGATCACAAGAAATAAGGCTAGATTAGTTTGCAAAGGTTACACACAAGAAGAAGGATTGGACTATGGGGAAACATTTTCACCTATTGTAAATCAAAGAGGAAATCATCTTATGGTAGTAAAAAGAATAATGAGGTACCTAAAAAGAATGGATGACTTAGGCTTATACTACAAGAGGACTGAAATATTTGAGTTGAATGCCTACACTGATGCAAATTGGGGAGGTAATATAGATGAGAAAAAAAGCACTAGTGGAGGAGCACTTTTCTTAGGTAAAAGATTAGTCACTTGGACTAGCAAAAAGAAAAGTTGTACCTCACAGTCCATATTTGAAGTTGAGTATGTTACTACTGCTATCAACTACACCAATGTTGTATTGATCAAGCACATGTTGAAAGGTACGAAAGAAGAGATGATTGAACCTATGATACTCTATAGTGATAATAAAAGTGCTATCAACATATCAAAGAATCTTGTGATGCATGCCAAAACAAAGCACATTGTAATTAAGTATCACAATGTAAGAGAATTGGTGAAAGACAAACAAGTGAAGATGGAATATGTCAACTCAAAGGAACAAATTGCTAACATCTTCACAAAAACATTACCTAAAGATGTGTTTGAATATCTTAGAGGTAAGTTAGGGGTGATAACCCTATCTAAGGCTATTTGTGTAATAGTAAGACTACTCTGCATCAAATGAGTTGATTGCTAAAATGATATAAATTGATGTAGAGGATACTTACTTTAGGTATTTCCTAAAGTAGTTAATCTACTAAAATTCCAAATCAGTCACAAGCAAGGTGATAGAGGGAGAAATTAGAGTTCCTACAAATGCTATATTTACATGATAAGACGCTGAAATAATATGTCTTTGGCATTTATGTGAAAGAGGGAGAAATAGAAAATCTCCAGGATCAAATGTGTAGAGGGAGAAATAGTAGAAAAATAGTAGAAAGGAAAGAGAAAGGAAACAACAGTTAAGAGGGAGAAGTAGAAGCAAATGAATCAATCAAGATGACAAGATCAAAGAGGGAGTAGAACAAAAAGGAGAAGATAGTGTATCAGCAAAAGAGATATCCCTAATACTTTGAAAGAAGGAGTTACTAACAATTTTTGAAGGGTGTTATACAAAGTTTTCTTTTTGGCATTTGACTTACTATTTTAACCTAGTTAGCATTTTTGATAAATTGGTTGATTAGTTTGGTTTACCATCAATGCCAAAGAAGGAGATTGTTGAAATCTAATTGAAAAGATGAAGGGAGATTGTTGAGAAGAAGGGAGACTATTGATAAAGAATTTTTTCAATCATTGTTTTGTCACTAATGTCAAACCTGCTATTTGTTGGAATGACAATTGCTTATAAGATCCAAGTACTATCACTTAGTTGATTGATGGAGAGGATTTAATCAATAAGATGTAAAAAAAGCACCTAAGGGATGGTTTTGTAATGAGGTAAAAGGATAAGTTAAGACACTCTTAAAATGATGTATTGATAATACATTTGAAGGTACAAAGGTTGGTCACACTTAGAAATTTTAGAACAATAAGTTGTAACAAAGTTGTTTGCAAAGCTTGACTAAATTATTTAATGGGTGTCGAGCAAGTTAGTTCATGCCGAGTAGATTATCAGTAAGTGTCAAAAAAATGCAAAATCCATTGTGTGCCGAGTGAAATAGAAGGAGCCGAGCAAGTTCGGGTGTTGAGATAGATAGAATGTAATAGGTGTCAAGCATCAAAAAAATTTAGTTGATGCCGAGTGAATCCACAGTAGGTGTCAAGCATCAGTAAAACATAAGTTGATGCCGAGTAACAATTTATGTACTCAGCATTAGAAAGTCAATGGTGTTGAGTTGCTAAATTATTTGAAAAGTCAAAGATTTGCGAGATCTGAGTCGACAAGTTTGTTACCTTGAATTTTGTGAACTAGATGGAGGATAAAAATGATGAGCTGGTGGCATAGAATTTTAAGTAAACCATTTTTAGGAAAATATAGGTGGATTCTACAAGATGTTTCTAGAAGAAACAAGATTAAGGGTAAATTCATTGAATCTTACTTAATCCATTTGAACCAAAATTAAGAGCGAAAAGATTAGAGTGAGAAAAGTATTCTAGACTTATATTTAAGGAGTTACAAATCAATAAGTAAGAGAGGTTGGTTGGAGAGAGTATGTGGTGTCAAAGAAAAAGTATCAAGAGGGAGGAACAGAGTATAGAGACTTTGCTTCAATACATGGCCATAAGGGAGATTCATTGGAACAACGAATATGGAGACTCAAGGAGACAAAGCTTGAAAGAAGGACAAACTATAAGAGCTACAGAGACTAAAGGCCAAGAAAATTTGTGAGCTGAACTGAGATTTGAAATCTACAAGTTATGTTGTGAGTTGTATTAGATCAAAATCCCTTATTGTTACTCTCTAACAATTGTATCAGTTAGGGTAAAATCCTATGGATTTAGGTTGGTTTAATAGCCATTTTGTAAATCCTTTAATAGGGTGACATTTCAGGGGAATGTTCTAAAGTCCTTTAACCAGGTCCACTCTAACAAGGTGGTTGAAATCCTTTAACCAAGTCACATTTAACAATGTGTTGTAGTTGTGATATTAATATCAGGCCTTTCATAAGGCATCACTTCAAAAGAGTGAGAATTAAGTAGCATATTATTAGTGATTTTTCTCAAATTGAGTTTCCACATAAATCACTATGTTATATGTTGATCTTTCATGTCTTATTCCTACATGTTGATTTTTTAGTAACTTGCTAAGAAGAATGTATAGCTTGGATGCATTGTTAGTTTAAATGGGCTCACTATACTTAGTGAAAAGGTTTTATAGGACATTTAGATCTTGAGTAACTGATTCACCCCCCCTCTCAATTATTCTAAAGCATTTCTAACATGAATTTTTAAATGAACTCTTAGGGAAATTTTTGATTATATATATTGATAATATTTTGATATTTAGTAAGAATAAGGAAGAGCATCCTGAACATATCAGACAAGTATTGCAGAAGTTGAAAGAAGAAAATTTGCTAATTAGTTTGAAGAAATGTTCATTCATGAAAGAAGAGATTGTGTATCTTGGTATTATAATTTTGGCTAATGGTTTGAAGATGGATCCTAAAAAGGTGAGAGTTATTCTTGATTGGCCTACACTAGAGAATGTAGGAGAGGTAAGATAATTCCATGGATTAGAAAGTTTTTAAAGGTACTTTATCTAGAATTTTAGTTCTACTTGTAACAGTATGATTGAAACTCTGAGAGGATATAAAAATATCTTAAACGGACACATGGAGTATAAAAGAGTTTTGAAACATTAAAACAAAAGATTGCAAAATTTCCTACACTTGCTTTTCCTAATTTCAATAAAGTTTTTCAAGTTGAATGTGATGCTAATGGAAGTGCAATAGGAGGTATTTTTAGTCAAGAAGGAAGACTTGTAGATTTATCTAGTGAGAAGTTGAATGGTGCTAATAGAAAATATTCATTTTATGATCAAGAATTGTATGTTATTGTTCAAGCTTTGAAGAAATGGAGACATTATTTGATGCCTAAAGATTTTTTTTTGTACACTAACCATAAAGCTTTGCAATATGTGTTGTGATGTGGAGCCTAATTAGACTCAGAGATTTATTTGGAACAATTTACCCCCCCATTATTTTTTATGGGGGTTTGGAGGCAACACCCCCAAGATAAAGTCAAGGGGCAACACCCCTTATAGGGTCCTAGGGTAGCACTACTATTGTAAAAGGTATCGGCTACTATTTTTCTATTGGACTACTTATTCTAGCACTAATTTTGTAAGAAAAAGAACCTTGTATAAAATAGCTTAGGGTTAGGGATTTCATAATGTATGGTGATATTGTGGCTTCTTGTAGCAATATTGAGCTATAAGGATTATACATTTTAATCCCTGGATAATAATAATTCTAGAATTGTTGCTAGTGGACATAGCCCAGAGATTGGGTGAATCATGTTAAATCCTTGTGTCTTGTGTTATATTCTGTGCCATTTATTATTTTTTGACATTGGTTATGTTTGCATGTAATTGTTATTTTTGTCCATGGTTAATCCTAAAAAGTGGTATCAGAGCCAAGTTTTCATCATTTTTTTAGGTAGATTGTCATCATTTTTTTAAGCTATCATCTATAGGAAGGTCTCATGGTTGAGTGGGAATGATGGAAAATGAGGGTATGTTAAAGGTTGAGAATTTTAATGGATATAAATTTTAGTTATGGAAAATGCAAATGGAGGACTATCTTTATTAGAAGGACTTATAAAATCCATTGGAAGGAAAATCCAAGAAATAGGGAACCATGATAGATGAGGACTGAGGGATTTTAGACAAAATGAAACTATGAAGTATTTGATTATGCTTGGCACCATCAGTGACATTTAATGTTACAAAAGAAAAGATGACAGAAGAGTTAATGCAAGCCCTAGCAAAATTGTATAAAAAACCCTCTACTTCAAACAAGGTATTTCTCATGAAGTGTTTATTTAATATGAAGATGATAGAAGAAATATCTAGGATAGATCATTTAAATGAGTTTAATATAGGTACTAGTACGTTATCTTCTATAAATATCAATTTTGATCAAGAAATTAAGGCTCACTTGATTTTTTGTTCTTTGCCTAAAAATTGGAATGTCTTCATAATGGTTGTGACTAATTCTATTTCTGGATCTAATACTCTAAAATTTGATGATATGATTGGTGTGATTCTAAGTGATGAAACTCATAGGAAAAACTCAATGGATCTATATTAGGAAGTCCTCTGAATGCATAAAGCAGAGGTAGAATGATAGAGAGAGGACACAATTCTAGAAATCATGGGGAATCAAGAGGAAAATCAAAGTGGAAGAGGTCTCAATCTAGAGGATCAAGAGATTGTTGGCACCATGGGAAACCAAGGCATAAGAAGAAATTTTCCTAGACTAAAAAGAATAATGGAGACAAAAAAGATGGAAACAAGGAGGCAAATGTGGTAAGTAAAAAATCCAAAGAGGATGCTTTGCTTCTTTCTTAAGAAAGTGTTTATGATTCTTGGGTTTTGGATTTTGGGGCTTCATTTCATGCTACACCCTATAGAGGTTATTTTATTGATTATGTTCAAGAGGATTTTAATTTTTTTATTTTGGAGATAATGAATCCTGTCAAACTGTTGGAAAGAGAAAAGTTAAGACTAAGTTGTAGAATGCGAATCATTGGCTACTGTATCAGTCAAGATATGTTTCAAGCCTAAGTAGGTATTTAATTTTAGTAGGACAACTCAGTGATGAGGGTTGTGTAGTTATTTATAATGATAAGAATTAGAATATTTCAAAAGGTTCCCTTGTAGTAGAAAAAGGTGTGAAAGTAAGAACCTTATATCTTTGTACAGGTCATATTGTTCCTTCTACTTTAAATTTTTCATAGAAAAATTAATGTTCAAGAATAGTTGCTACAATTGAGAAGAGAGAACAAATGGTTTCTATAGATTCTAATACAATACTATAGCACAATAGACTTGGGTATATGAGTGAGAAAGTTATGAAATTATTTCATTAAAAGAAAGTTTTACTAGGTCAGTAATATGTCAATATGCATTCTATAAAAGTTGTGTATGGGAAATAAAAGAGTTAGTTTTGTGAAGAGTGGGAAGGAAAAGAAAAATGAGAAGTTAGAGCTTGTGCATACAAATATATGGGAACTAGCTTAGGTATCTTCTATTGGTGACTCTCATTATTATGTTATATTTATTAGTGATGTGTAAGTACAAGAAGTTGGGTCTCACTTTTGGACAAAAAGTGGAAGTGTTTTTCCTATTTTTAAAATTTCTTGTCAATTGATGTCAAAATTTGAGGCTTTTAAAGATTGAATATAAAAAAACTTTAGAAATAATTTTTTTTTTTTGGTTTAAAATCTAGGTTTTGAATATGTAATTTATTTGTATACCCATATGATACATTTTATTTTTGATATGGACCTTTAAAAACCACTTTTTAAAAATGTTTGTTTCAGGACTATACCACACTCATGTATGAACACCATAATTTGACATAAATAAATGAATTTTCATAAATCCTTTTAAAGGGAGTTACCTAATACAACTAAGATTAATCACAATATTTTTCTTTAATTTTTTTTTTATTAATTATTAATTGACTATAAAGGTAAATTTTAAAACCTCTCATATACAGACACCATAATTTGATCAAAATTTTACTTTTTTCAAAAATTCTTTTTTTTAACCTCAAAAGAATTGTATGTAGATTGATGACATATAAATTAATTTAAGAAAAATTATAAAATAAGAAAGTTATTAAAGTTTTAGTGAACTTCACTATTTTACATTTAGGTACCACCTTTCATTAAAAAATAATGGAAAATAGCAAATAAAATCATAGCACTATAAAATTTATATCTATGAAATTAGGACAGTGAGAGCTCTAATGTGTTTTTGTTTCATAAAAAAAATTGATCAGGAAGACCCTCAAAAAATTATGGAAAGACATGAATTTGTTAGTTCAATGCCTTAGCCAAATCTTGAGAGGTCAAGGCATAGGCTTGGTCTCACCAAGCCTATCTCGAACCAAAATCCAAGGTAGGAGAAAAAAATCCTACCCAATGTTGTAAGAAATAGGTACCCACTATTTAAATTCAAAAAATGGGTACCCATTTTGAAAAAGTCAAATTGGCATATAAAATCCCCCCCCCCCCCCCCCAAAAAAAAAGCAAAATTTTAAATTTTTAGAAATGGGTACCCGTTTCTAAAAAATACAATTTTTTTATGTTTTCAAAAATGGGTGCCCATTTTTAAAATTTTGGATTGGGTGCCTGAGCCTAAAATGGGTATCCATTTCTAAAAGAGCATGATCTCAATCCACGAACTTCTGCAGAATTGAGACCCAACTCCTTGCTTCTACCCTGATGCAACTAGAAAAGTATGGGTTTATTTCCATAGATAGAAATCTAATGTATTTCAAACTTTTAAGAAATAGAAATGCTTGGTTGACAATGAGATTGGTAAAAAGCTAAAATATCTTAGATCTCATAATGATGGTGAATATTGTAGTTATGAATTTGAAGATTATTGCTCCACTAATGGTATTCGTAGATAGAAAATGTTTCAAAAACTCCACAAGAAAATGGAGTGGTTGAACACATGAATAAGAAAATAATGGAGTGTGCAAGGAGCATAAAGTTGCATATTGGGCTTCCCTTAAACATGTGGGTGTAGGCTTTCAATAATGTTGTATATTTGATTAATAGAGGTCTCTCTAATCCTTTGGGTTCTGGTATTCCAAAGGACAAATGGACTGGTAAGAATGTGAGTTATTCTTTTCTCAAAACTTTTATTTGCGAAGAATTTTCACATATTGATTTTGAAAATAGCACCAAGTTGAAAGCTAAGTCAAAGAAATGTATATTTTTTGGATATGGCATTGATGAATTTGGTTATAGACTTTGGAATTTTGAAAATCACAAAATTATAAGAAGTAGAGATGTCATATTCAATGAGAAAGTGTTGTACAAATATCTATGGCAACAACATGAGAAGAAAGAAAATGATTATGTAGTGCTAGAAAATACTCAAAATGAAGATATTCTAATAGTGCCTCATGCTCTACAACAATTGCAACAACAAATACCATGCACAACTCTTTCGCGGTCGCACTCTCAAGAAAACCTTATCTCCCACTGCAAACTGCGTATCAGTCCTATGAGCATCAACATACTTCTTCTGCCTATCCTATGCCATAGTCAAATGCTCGCAGATATGCACTACCTATTGCTCCATATCACGTAGCATCTCAAGACCCAACAGCATGCGATCCTCAAGGTTGTCCCAACTAAAGGGTGTACAACAAGGACGACCATATAATTCCTAAACAGGTGCCATGCCAATAGAACTATGATACCCATTGTTGTAACCAAACTCCACTAGGTAGAGATAGCCCTCCCAATATGTCTGCCTATCCATCACATACATCCATAACATATCCTCCAAAACCTGATTCACCCTCTTCGTCTGACCATCAGTCTCTGGATGATATGTCGAACTGAAGTTTAACTGCGCTCCAAGCTCATGCTGCAATGATGTCCAGAATGCAAATGTGAATACAGGATCTCTGTCAAAAATAATCTTTCTAGGAATACCATGTAATCTCACAATGTCACACATGAAGACATTAGCTACAGAAGCTACTGTGTAGGAAGACCTGATGGGTGAAAAATGTGCCACCTTAGTCAATCGATCAACAGTGACCATGATAGCATCATGACGACGAACAGTCATAGGTAATCCTACAATGAAATCCATAGAGATGATATCCCACTCCCAAGAAGGAATGAGATTTGGCTGCAAAAGTCCAGCTGGGTGCTGGTGTTCTGCCTTGACTCTCTAACACTCAAGACACCTAGCCACAAAATCAGCAATATCTCGCTTCATTCCGGACCAAAAGAACAAATGTCTCAAATCAGCATGCATCTTTTTGACACCTAGATGTGCTGAGTATGGTGTACGATGGGCTTCTGCTAGAATCAAGGTGCGAAGCTCATCTAGTAATGGCACATAAATCCTCCCCAAATGTCTCAAAAGACCGTCTGATTCTCAAACATAACCTGCAAACTTACCTTCCAAGGGTCTTCCTGAATCTATCTCTCTACACACTTCCTGATACCAAGAATCTGTAGGAAGTACCTGAAGAATCTGACTCCTCAAATCGACACTAAGAGTCATAGATGATACCACATGTCTCTTGTGACTCAAAGCATCTACCACCACATTCTCCTTACCTTGAATTCACTTAACCTCAAAATCATACTCGCATAGAAAGTCCATCCATCGTCTCTGGCGAGCATTCAAATTAGGTTGAGTAAAAAGGTACTAAAGACTGCGATGATTGCTGTGTAGCTCAAATCTGTGCCCCAACAAGAAATGTCTCCATCTTGTCAAAGCATAAACTACTACTACTAACTCAAGATCATGTGTAGGATACTTTAACTCATGATCCTTGAGCTTGTGTGATTCATACGCTATCACCCATCCATTCTGCATCAACACTGCCCCAATCCCTTCAAGAGAAGCATCTGTACACACCATGAAATCTCACTCTGGATTAGGTATTGCTAAAATTGGTGCACTAGTCAAAAGCTCCTTAAGCTTTTGAAATGCTTTCACACATTTCTCTGTCCGCACAAACTTCTTTCCTTTCCCTTTAAGAGAAGTGATAGGATGTACTATCCTAGAGAAGTTTTGGACAAATCTATGATAATAACCAGTTAAACCCATGAAACTACGAATCTCTAACACATTAGTCGGTGTCGGCCAATCTATTATCACCTAAATCTTTGCAGGATCCACTAAAATACCATCACCTGAGATGACATGCCCTAAATACTGAATCTCTAATTTGAATAATTTGCACTTAGCTGCATTAGCATAAAGTTGATTGTCTCTCAAACACTGCAATACCAACCGTAGGTGTTCCTCATGCTCCTTCTAATTCTTAAAGTATATCAATATATCATCAAGAAACACAAGTATAAACCTGTCAAGATATGATTGAAATACACCATTCATCAAACTCATGAACACTGATGGAGTGTTAGTCAACCCAAAAGGTACCACTATGAACTCATAATGCCCATAGCAAGTTCAAAAAACGGTCTTGTGAATGTCAGCTTCCTTAATGCGAAGCTGGTGGTATCCTAACTTAAGGTCAATCTTGGAGAACACTGTAGCTCCCTTGATCTGATCAAATAAGTCATCAATCCTAGGCAAAGGATACCTGTTCTTAATAGTCACCTTATTCAACTGTCTATAGTCGATACAAAGGTGCAAAGAATCATCTTTCTTCTTCACAAAGAGTACTGGAGCTCCCCATGGTGATACACTAGGTCGAATGCTCCCTTTGGCTAGAAGTTCCTCTAGCTAAAGACGTAGCTCACCCAGTTCCTATGTAGTCATGTGATAAGGAGCTTTAGAGATAGGCTCCACTCTAGGAATTAGATCAATGCTAAAATCGATATCCCTCTTTGGAGGCATGCCTAGAATCTCACTTGGAAAAACATCTGCATACTCCTGCAAAATCGTGTGATCTAAAGTCTTCCTCATAGGATCTTCTTCATCAAGATCATTTACCATAATAGCAAATATTTGACATCCCTTATGGAAACTTCGCTTCATTTGCATAGCAGAAATCATCCACAGAGATATAGGCCTTGGTATCCCAACTATCTTCACATCATTCCCTTGGTCATCTTGGCACATAATAATCTTCTTCCTACAATCTATACTAGCTCTATGAGTTCCAAGCCAATCCATGCCTAAAACCACATCATAGGAACCAAGGGGTATGACTCGAAGATCCACTACAGAAAAAAAGCTTCCTAAGCTAAGCCCACACTTATGAACTACAGAGTTCGTGGAGACCTTGATACCTGAGGCTAGTTCCACTTGCCAACCATGATCTTGCTTCACCGCATCCAGCTTACAATTAGAAACTATATATGGTGAAATAAATGAATCTGTAACTCCTGAATCAAATAATACTGAAAGAGATATACCTCGAATAGCACCTGTGGTCTCAACCATTGTTCCCTAATGATCCACTTGATGGTGATCAACTGCTGCAAATACTCTATGAGCTCTACCTGCATCACCAACTATAGGCTCTAAAGCTGTAGGCCTAGGTCCTAAAAACTGAGGTGCTCATTGTGGACACTGAGCTACATAATGACCAATCTATCCACATGAAAAACATTCTATATTCCTGCCAGATCCTCTACCCATAGGTGGTACATTTGATTGCTGACGGCTGTTCCTACTAACAAATGACTGACTACTCTGAGCTGGCTGATTGGGCTGATTTTTTTTATTGCATTGAGCATTGCGGTTGTTCTTAAAGTTAGAACCTTTTCCACCACCTTGAGCCTGAGAATTCGATCCCTTCTACTATTGCGTCTGCTAAGACTACTGCTGAAATTGTTTTCCCTTAGAAAAGAAAGGCTTCTTGTTACCACCTAAATTGAAGTTCCCTTTAGATCCTGACGCTGCTGGCACTCCTACAAAACCACCTTGACCAAGGTTGACACTTTGGTCAACAAGGATTAATCGATGTACCACATCCTTGAGGGTTTTTGGCTCA
Source organism: Cupressus sempervirens (assembly GCA_028749045.1). Lineage (NCBI taxonomy): Eukaryota > Viridiplantae > Streptophyta > Pinopsida > Cupressales > Cupressaceae > Cupressus > Cupressus sempervirens. The sequence goes on from CM053783.1 coordinate 425,452,137, forward strand.
AATAATTTGACACCCCCAATAATACGGTTGTTCAAACCCCTAATAAAGTGTTGTGTCAACTGAGCTGAATTTTCCCTGAACCCTGAAAAAGACATGAGCTCATAAAACTTACACTCATACTCAGTCACTGACATAGTGTACTACTTGAGATTATGAAATTCATCTGCCCTTTGCCATTTTCATTCCTCTAGTAGGAATCATTCATGGAAACTCTCTAAGAATAGTTCCCAAGTGACACTGCTCATATCGATCTCCAGCTTCTTCTCCTCAATTGTCCACCAAGTGGCCCCAAAATTCTCTAAATTGGTGATCACAAATCTTGCCTTAACATTGCTGTCAAAGTCTTGCATAGCAAAAATCCTATCGAGAGAAATAAGCTACTACTCAGCCACATAACTAGAACCTTTCCCATTGAAAGGCTTAACCTTGGATCTTGAAAGATCCTTCATCTGAGTGGACACAATGGACCTCTGACGATCCTTTCGAGGACTTCTAGATCTGGGTCTATGCACTTGTTCTGTCTGATGCACTTTAGGCTATTCTTGAACAGGAGGTAGACATTCTAGAATAGTTTGCATCATCTATCTTAGACCAACCTCTTCAGACTCAGCTTGGTCCTCTCTAGGACTCTCTTCCTGCTGCCTATTAGAGTGCTCTTCCTTGCTCTCTATATGAGTTGATCCCTCATGGGTAGACTCATGGGCACTGACGGCTCTGCCACGACCATGGCCTCTTCCATGGCCTCTACCACGGCCTCTAATAGAAGACCTAGTCCTAGATACCATCCTACAATAGTACAAAGTACTATTACAATCGAAAGACACATGTTTGTAATAGACTAAGTTCAGTTCTATGTTTAGGTCTAAGTAAAATTTCAGTTTTGACAAAATATACAAGTAACAGTTCAAGTTCTATTTTCAGTTCCCCTAGTTTCAAGTTGAAGAGATACACTTAATAGTTCAAGTTCTAGTTGTTCCAAAATACCCAGAGCTCCCAATGTAGAAACTCGAGCTCTGATACCAAATGTAATGCCCCGCCAAGGGATCCAAAGAATTAACCTAGAATTTCACTAAATTTGGTAACATTTTTTTTAAAAAAAAATTACATGAAAGTAAATACCACATATAACTTATTCACAATAATGGAAGCATTAGCAATGTCCATCTAAAAATAAACATAACATACTTAACAGATTACATTCTTTAAGATCCCTTAACGTGAATTACATACATGTTTCCATCGAGTACAACATCTATATGAAATAATAATGATAAGTCCAATGTTTATACATTACATTTCCAAATGCTCAATCATCCTCTGTACATGTCACAGGGTATGACAAGCTCAAAGAATATACATATGTAGAATAAGGTACATCATCCTATTCCAATCCATGATACATCAAAGTAGAGATAATCACATGATACATCATCATAGAAGACATATACATCCATCATAAAGATCAAACAAAATAAACTAAGTGCACGGTTCCTCCCAACTGTTAATAGCATCATTAGACCATCATGGGCCCTAGCCATCCCTCCATGCGTAACATCCCAAATCACCGAAGAGATCATCGGCATTAACATAGTAGGAATGTCACTCCTAATAAATACAACATCATATGTAGAAGTAATCTAACATGCAAGCATAAGATAACATCATCTAACATATGCTAATCATCAATGAAAGGATACATATCCACCATCACGAAGGATGCTTCAGCCACGATGTCTCAATGAATCTCAAATGATAAGAGTGGAAAATTCACTACCACTCGACCGCGTGGTACCTAAGTGGTCCACTCCCACCGTGCTGAGGAGATAATCTCAAGTCCCAAACAGGCTATCAAAATCACATAGCACAAGTCTCTAAAGTCCAGGAATCCTAAAAGTATACTAACTCAAAGGTTCCAATCACAAAATAGACATCTACTTCCCAGAGGCACAGAATGACATGTAGGAACCTACTATGCAAGCGGGAAAGTGTCATTGCATTTATCTCGTACAAATTACCCTGTCAGTTAGCTAAACTCCACGGGTCCATACAGATCTCATGCGGCCACTAGTATCCTCTCATACTGACAAGGCATACTATGGAATGCAAGGTCGCAACCATGCGTTCTCACTACTCCCATCCTAGCCTATACAAGCACTCAAGGCATGGGTGAGAACCAGAACTCTTATCTTTTTAGGTTCATTCAGTTAGTATTAAGTGTGAATGTTATCACTTATTAATCCAACTTACAATGAGTTACCCTGGCAGCCTCTTAGGGCCCCAGCCCCCATTGCAAGCCACTTCCCGACACTACATGCAGATATCCTACCCTAATGCTCATGGTATCATAAATCATCAAAATCACCAAAGAAAATCCATAATAAAATCATCAAATATCCACAATAAGAATCATCAAATATCCATGATAAAATCATCAAATATGCATAAAAGCATCAAATCTCAATGAGCAACATCCATAGAAAATTGTGACCACAATAGCTCTCTATTGGCAACTGAAGTATCACTGATAATCAAAGTATCCATTGGTTCTCAATAACCAAAATATGTCTCAATCATACTAATCGAAGACTCCAAAAATGGTTGAGTCAAACATGTCACAACATGACATCATCAAGAATAAATCCACATTTCAGTCCCATCATGGCGACTAGAAAACAACCAAGGATAACTGATCGATGACCAAAAATAATGGTTAAGTCAAGGGTCTCAAACATAAGAATCTCAACTTTAACAATCAGTATTCACAACCAATACATAGAGCATTCCATCACATAATCATGGTTGGGTTTATAAAGATCAAGAATAAAACATCATCATGACATCACAATCACATAACCCCCAAGCCTCTGGTAGACATCCTATACTAGTCAACACTAGTCAACCCAAAAACCCAAAACAATAGCATAAAGAATACACAATGTAAACACATGTTTTGGTTTTGCTAAGTTTCAAATTTGAATGTAAAAGTCTCAATTTACGTTTCCCAATTAATATCAAGTGGAAAAATTTCACGTTTTACCTAACCCATGTATTTGCTTGATAAATAAAAGTTCCTCCATTAGATTCAATTTTCTAATTGATCCAATAATATTTTATTTATAAAAACTTTGTTTGAAAAATAACATTTCCAATAATCAAAACTTCGATTATATATTCTAATAATTAATCTTAATTAAAACTAATGTTTAATTATTAATATCTCTTCATAACCTTAATAACAATACTTTAAATCATTAAAAGAGTGATCCATTAATTTAGAACTTTATAATAATTATTTATAATTAATTATACATATATACTTATATACATATATATATATATACATATATATACATACATAAATATATATATAATTATAATTAATAACAATGCAATCGAAATCGAAATTCATACCAAATCGTATATGAGATGATGTTGCAAGTCATTTAAACCAAACAAAAAATCGCAATGCAATTTATTAAATCGCGCGGCCATATAAGGTACCGCACCATAGGTACACTGCGGATCGCAGGTACCCTGCGATCTCGCAAGCCTGTGGTGGGTGGGGTATTAAATACCCGCCTGCCCAACATTTGCATATGTATAAAACGTTTTCAAAATGCTTCCACTGCGTGATGCGATTCGTATTTTTGATTAAAATTTAAAATTTTTTCAAAAATTTTTTTCGATTAATGATATTCGATTTTTAAACAAATACATATATATTATATACATACATATGTATGTATACATATATATAAAGGCTTATGTATATATATATGTGTATGTATGTATGTATGTATGTATGTATGTATGTATGTATATATATGTATGTATGTATGTATATATATATACAAAATTTAAAAAAATTACAGTATATGAACATATATACATATATATATATATATATGTATGTATGTATGTATGTATGTATGTATGTATAAGCAGATTTACGAATACAATTTCCAATTTTTTAGAATTTCTCTATGAAACTTGATTTTCAAAATTTCTAATAATTAACCTAATGGGTTTAACTATGAATTTTCAACCCTAGCCCCGTGTCATTTTCAGATCTAAGCATATAGAATCCTCAAATAAATTTTAATTGCCCAAATTGAAAATGCATAATGAAATATGAGATTCCTCATAAGACATATGGAAGACACGAAGAAGACAGGGAAAGCAAGATGCGGAAATGGCATAAGTGAAATCACAAGAATCTACCCGAATTCTGATGCTATATCGCTCTTTCTTAGAAAACCCGCAGAACAAGCTACCTTCTTTAGAATTCTCGAGTCCTCCAATGCTCCAATTGTTCTCCACGCTATCCATGCTATCCATGCTATCCACGCTATGTCTAAGCTTCTAGGAATGCCTGAATATAAAGAGTTCTGAGGAAACCTCTAGAATGCTTCTAGAAACAGCTGGAAGGTGTCACCAACTAAGCATGGGTCTTTTTCAACCTTTTTGATGAGCCATAGGGTTGTAGACACCATGTGCTTAATTGATGCACTAACCCTCGTGTTGTTGACACATGAGAAGTAGAGAAATGTGTTAATTCCCATGTAAGCTTATAACTCCAATTTACTTTTTAAATAATTTCCATTTTAATTTTTATAACTTTTATTTTAATTTTTATAACTTTTATTATTATTATTTGTTTATTAATTTATTAGTATTTTATAATTATTATTTATTTTAATTTCTAATTTTCTTTTATTTAATTCTTTTCTCTCAATTAATCCTCCTTTAATTAATTATAATCAAAATATCAAAGATCATGATATTTAATTTTCTCAAATAATTAATTTATTAATTAAATCTATTTGTTGAGACTTAATTAATAGAAAATTCACCATAGACCTCCAAGATAAAATATGAAAACCCATCATAGGACAATTCATACAAAATCAGTCTAAAGGATTAAAAATCATGAAATATGTCATCCGACACATTCAGTGGGTACTCAACTCTGATACTTGTCCTAACTCATTAGGACAAATGGTTTTAGGGTTTGGGATTTGGACTTGAGAATTTATCTCCCCTCTCTTATCATTGAGATAGTCTAATAGGGTACGCTCATCCTAGTAATTCAGAGAAGTTGATACCTGGTACCTGCAACTTGCAGAAAAACTATGCATGTACATACAATATATATAGTGCTAAGCTAAACAAGCAATGGCAGGAAGTGGTGCATCGTGTAGATCCTGACTAAGCAGGTGACTACGACTCCCTTCCTTAACCACATTAGAAATGCCATACAATAAGAAAAAATGCACACCATACACATGCAAGTATGGGGTAAGTATCCATAATGAAACACATGAGATAATAAACCATCTAACTAATCATCAACAATAACTAAAAACAATATAATGATCATCATACATACATGAAATGTAAAGTCTAAATGATCTCATCATATAACAACTGAATCCATAACATAATGTCTAATAGTGTCAAAACAATACCACTAATCCATTAACATAAAGCTAGTCTATCATAGTCTGATAATAATAGCAATAATATGTCCAAAAAAGATGTGAACGAGGGTAGGCACTACAAAAAAATTCCTTGTTATGAAGTTTTGTAGAGATAATAAAAATAGAAAATTGACTTTATCTTAGGTTGATTATATTGTGAAGGTGTTGCAATGCTTCTCTATGGAGAATGCTAAAGATGATAGCACACCTTTACCTAGTCATTTAAAATTGACTAAGGAGATGTGTCCCAAAACATAGGATGAGGAGGACAAAATGTCCAAGGCACCCTATACTTTAGCTATAGGAAGTTTGGTGTATGTTAGGGTATGTACTAGGCCAGATATTATACATGTAGTGGGAGTTTTTAGTAGGTATATGAGTTGTCCAAGGATTGAACATTAGAATGTAGTTAAATGGATTCTTGGATATTTGAGAGGAACATCTAGTAAGTGTTTACATTTTGGGAGCTCTACTACTAATTTACAAGGCTATGTTGACTCAGATTTGGTAGGGGACATTGATACAAGATGAAGTACTACATGTAATGTATTTACTATTGGTGAGGAAGCAATGTGATTGGTTTATTAGTTACATAAGGTAAATGCTTTATCCACTATAGAGGTACAGTATGTTGCTACTATAGAGGCTGTAGACACCTAAAAACCTTTAGAAAATAAAGTATTTTTATTTTCTAAATTTTTTTTGATGACATCATCATTTATTAATTAATTAATTATTTAATTTATTTATTTATTTTTATGCCATTAAATCTCTTTATCTTAATTAAAAATATTTAATTAAGAAATCCCTCCCAAAAATGTTTAAATCTTATTTAAACATTATTTCCTTATTTATTAATTATTTAATTAATAAATTGACCAAAAATCCCAAAATAAATAATTTATTTATTTTTTTCCCAAAAGTTGGCCAATTTCTTTAAGACCAATAACCTCTTCCAAAATCTTCTAATCCTTCTTTAATTTCGATTAAAGGCTAATCTCATCATTTCCTACCCCTAATCCCAACTCAAAATATTTAATCAAGATTAAATATTAATCCTCATGTTTATTAAAAATATTTTAATAAATATCTCCTCAACCCAAACCCTTGAAATAAATAAAACTTTATTTATTTCATAAAATCTTATCTTAGGAAGTTCTAGGCTCTTCTAGAAAGTCTTCATCCTCATCCAAAGCCTAGACTCTTCTAGAAGATGTCTTTAACCCTAATCCTAATCCCCTCCTAACCTTGTCACATTCCCTAAACATGGGTTAAGACTTGCTAACTCAAGCCAAAGTTAACAAATATCTCCTCCTTCACCCACCCTCATTAATTGCAATCCACTTGCCATCCACTTGCCTAGTCCTAAGCCATCTCTAACCCTTCCTCTAATCATTTTTACAACCCTAAGCAAGCTTCAAACCTCCCTAAACCCTCAAATTCTAATTTCATGGTATCTCTCACAAATATCTTCAACCACAAAACTTTATAAAGCCCACAAATTCATAAATGTTCTTACAAAGCACTTATGAAGGGTCTTTATGAAGATTTTATCCCTTGAGCCTCCTTTGTTGACTCATCCTTCCCCTTTCCTCCATCCTCTCACCTTGTGACATGTGTCACTCTTTGATTGGCTGTAAGGAAGCACAATCCATGTGCTCTCCTCTCATGCAATCTAAGCCCTCCATGAGCTTTTTCCCATCCTTGCATCTTAGCCCTCAATCCCTCAAGCCTCTTGCCTATAAATTGGATCCTTCCCCTTTGCAAAATAACACAATCCATGAAGTAAAGTTATAATGCTATTTTGAGAGCCAAATCCATACTAAAGCCATCTATCCACACCAAAAATCCATAATCATCCATTGAAGCCTTTGGAAGCATATTGAGCATACATCCTATCCATTTAGATAAAGCCACTCAACAAGAGAGCTTCTCATTGAGAGAGCCCATTAATGGCTCATATTTTCAATTGAGAGCTCATCTTAGTCTATCTTGAAGTTTATGAATTTTGTTTAGTTTGTAGAAGCTTTATTTAAATTTGGTTTCTATTAGCATACTAACATTGCTCATATACAGAGGCAACCAAAGAGATGATATGGCTTTATTTCTTCATGAAAGAATTGGGACACCCATAGAGGGATAATTATTTTTGTACAAATAGCTAGAGTACCATTCATCTTTCCAAGAATTCTGCTCTACATTCAAATAAAAAACACATATAGTTGTAGTACCACTTCATTCAGTCTTTTTTGGATGATGGACAATTAAAGCTAGAGATGATACATATAGTTGATAATCTAATAGATATGTTTACCAAGGCAGTAACAAGGGAGAAGTTGAACTCCTCTTCATCTTCGGTTGGTTTTCTAAACTAAAAAAATAAAAGAACAATAGAGTCTAGGGTGGTTTGATATTCTAGTGGGAGCTACAAGTTTAGTGGTACTATGATTAGTCTTGAAGTGGGAGGTTATTGTTGTGGAGTCTGATCAATCTCCAAGTGGGAGATTGTTGTGATGTGAAGCCTAATCAAACTTAGAGGTTTATTTGGCACATTTTCTCCCAAATTATTTTTTATGGGGTTTGGGGGCAATGCCCCCAAGCCAAGGTCAAGAGGAAGTGTTCCAAGTGTACTTCCTATCACAGTATAGCATGGGATTAAGGTGCAACACCCCCATGTGAGAGTTTTTAGGAGAAGTTCCCCTAAAGCCAAAAATGACTAACTATTGTAAAAGGCATCGCCTACCATTTTTCTATTGGATGACCTATTCTAGCCCTAATTTTGGAAACATAAAAATCTTGTATAAAATGGAAAAGGATTAGAGATTTCATAATGTTTGGTGATATTGTAGTTTCTTATGATGGTATTGAGATGCAAGGGATTGAAGATTGTAATTACTAGATAATAATAATATTGGAGTTTTTGTTGGTGGATGTAGCTTAGAGATTGTGTGAACCACGTTAAATCCTTGTGTCTTGTGTTCTCTTCTATGTGATTTATTATTTTTTGATATTGGTTATATTAGCATGTAATTTTTATTTTTTTTCGTGGTTAATCCTAAAAGTGTTTAGAAAGTAAGAATAAGTTAAATCAGAGATATATGCAGTAGGTTAAGCTCTTGCATAATTTTTCCTTTTCATTGAAACATAAAATAGGATAGTTGAAAAAAGTTGCTAACATAAATTAGAGTTGAGGTACTTGGGTTTGATGAATTGAAACATTAATATGAGATTGATCTTGATTTTGTTGAACCCTTGAGGAATAGTAAGGAGAAAATAATTATTGATAAGTGGACTGATTATTTCATTCAAGAAGATATGTTGTTTAAAGGAATTTAATTATGCATACCTAGAGGATCTATGAGAGATAACACAATGAAGGAAAAATATAGCATTGGACTTGTTGGACACTTTGGGATTGATAAAAAAACAAAATTGATTCTTGATAGATACTTTTGGCCACATATTTATAAGGATGTACTGAGAATGGTTAGAGGTTGTAGAATTTTTCAAAATAAGAAAAAGGAACCAGGATTGTATTGACCATTACATGTACCCGATAAACCTTGGGAAGATATCAATATGGATTTTGTTCTTGGGTTACCAAGAACCCAGAGGGATAATGATTCTATTATGGTGGTGATTAGAATATTTTTTGAAGATGGCTCATTTTATACATTGTAATAAGACATTTGATGCATTACATGTAGCTGAGTTATTCTTCAAGGAAGTGGTAAGATTGCATGGTTTTCCTAAGACTATTGTTCTAGATAGAGATACTAAGTTTATTGGTTACTTTTGGAAGACACTTTGGAAGAATATGAATATAAAATTGAAGTTTATTTCTACATTTCACCCTTGTTCATATAAAAAAATAGAAGTTGTGAACATGAGCTTAGGTAATTTGCTGAGATGTTTAGTTGGAGATAAGCCAACTAACTAGGATTTAGTTTTGGCACAAGTAGAGTTTGCATACAATAATTCTATGAATAGAAGAACTAAGAAGATACCATTTGATATTGTTACTAGATTTCATCCTAATGGAACCACAAAGTTGAGATATTTTCCTACTAAGATAACAATAAGTGTTGAAGCTAAAGATTTTGCAACTTTCATGAGAACTTTACATGATGAAGTTAAAATGAAATCAAAGGATATTATTGTGAAATATAAATAGAGAGATGATAAGAGAAAGAGTCATAAATCATTTTAAGTTGGAGATGAGGTTATGATTCATTTGAAGAAGAATATATTTCCAATTGGCACCTACAATAAGTTGAAAATGAAGAAATTTGGACCTTGTAAGGTTCTAAAAAGGTTTGAAAGTAGAAATTCTTATGAAGTGGAATTACCAAAAAATATGGGTATATCACCCATATTAAACATTATAGGTATCTTTGAGTACTATGAGTCAAATAATGAGATTGAAAATAACCTATATTATCCTAAGAAACATAAAGATGGTATTGAGAGAACCTCAAATAGTAGAATAAGAAAGAGTACAAGAGGAAAAGACTACATGGTATATCTAGTTTAGTAGAAATACAAACTATGTGAAGATAGTTCATGGATTACAAAAGATAAGTTGGATATTTATGATTTGGGTCAAAATATGAGTAGTGCATGATGTGGAAATTAGTTCTTTATGAACACTAGGTGTTTGATGTAGGAGCATCTTGGGTCTTGGAGCAATCTTGTATCAACTAAAAATATTTCTTGTTTTCTCTACTAGTCTACTATTCATAAAGTGGCCATTGCCACTTGCAATTTTTTTCTATGTGTAGTTATCATCATATAGATGACCTATCTTGGATCCTCCTCTTAAGTGCACAAGCCTTGTTCATTTATTTTTCTCAATTTCTCTATCATTCTTTGCAGTTGTTATTTCATGAAGTTCTCATCCTTCATAGTGTGATGCTTTCTTTGGTATGGTTTCCTATGTAGACTTAGCATGTTGTGAAGTTATAAGTTGACTACAAAGACATGTGTGGACCTCCTTTTAAGTGTCAATCACTTTATGTTTTTATTTTCTATGGTTTTGGTTTATACCTCCAAGGTTGGTTCTATAATGTTATTAAATGCTTAATTAGCCAACTTATCACTTAGCTGGCTATATGAGAAGCTTGGTTAGATGTAGAAATATAATAGTTTGATAGTAGAGGATAGGAGTATCTTCAAGAGAAGATAGAAGGAAATATTGGACTCTAATTTCATAATTTCATTGTATATGGATGTAACCTAGAAGGACTCATATCCTAGCATGTTTTCTAATCTTTAATAATTATAGCAACATGGTTGCTAGTGATCTAACATTGTGTACATCATGTTTCTCTAATTTGAATTCTACTTCCATGTATAACTTTGAGCAGAGGATTTTTGTAGGTTTAAGTTGAATTAATTCTTCTTGAATCTCCTTGTTACTTGCATCACATTGGATTCCTTATAGGTATCTCCTTCTATGTCGTGAACTAGTGAAAAAAATAATTTGTACTTGAAAAGTGAGTCTTAAGATAAGATATTATTGGCTGAAATATTTTTTGATGATATCATATTTGGAGAAAATTGAATAATGTATAGACCATTTTGTGATGCAATGAAGAAGAATTTCAAATGTTAATGATTGGAGAGAAAAAATTCTTCATTGGATTACAAGTTCAACTAGTCAAGGATGGAATATGTGTAACATTGTCTAAGTACATTGAAGAGATCCTTAAAAAAAATTAGATGGAGACTCAAGACTAGTTTGTACACTACTGATCACTCGATGTAAATATACCATCTTAAAATCAATGCATTTTCCTTTTAAGACATTTTAACTCCCTCTTCATAACTCACTCTATGGACTATGGATATGCATATGCTTGATCTCCTTTTTCCTCTTCCCACCCTTATCTTTTTGGAACCCACCCCTTCTTTCTGTGGGACCTAGGAATTGACCTCTAAGAATAGGTCAACTCAAGTTGACCTAGTATGGACTAGGTTGACCCAGGTTGATCTAGTCATCCTAGGTCAACCTAGTTCTAGACTATGTCAACCAAGGTTGACCTAGTCCCTGAAAGTTTTGGAGCTCAAGGCCTAAAACGCCTCAGGGGTTTAATTAGTTTTTTATTGTTATACAATCATCCTATATTGTATTATTTCCCAAAAAATCATATAGAGAGATTTGGAGGCTTCATTTTCATAATCATAATTGCAATTCAATTACAAGATTTCAAGCTCTTTTTCTCAAGTGAATATTTTTGTCTTTTGCATTCAAGGAGTTTAATTATTCAAGATTTTCAAGTGTTAAAAGAAAGAAAATTTTAATCTAGTGTTGAAGGATCCTTTGTGAGCATTTCCTCTTCAAGATATAGCTTATTGTTATACATCAAGGGAGGAGATCTACATTGAAGCATTCATCATCTTCTTCATTGATGAACTTTTATATCCATGGCACCATGATAGGATTATGGTAGATCCATTGTAAAGAATGGAGAAACACTACATTCCTAATTAAAGATCTACATTACATTAATATAAATATAAGAAAGGTGAATCCTAACATTTATCTTAATATATACATATAAGAAAGATGAATCCTAACATTTATCTTATCTTTCAATCATTTAAATTTGCATTTTTCAATTATAGTTAATTCTGTAATCTAGGACTTGACTAAAGTAAGCCTTCATTAAACCCTAACCCCCAAACCTTTCTTTTTTGTGTTAATTTGTAGGTTGGGAGAGAAAAAGATTAAAGCTTAGGAACCTACTGTATACAACATTTTTGGATTTGTTAGTTGTAGATTATTGGACTATGTCAACCTAGTTGTAAGATTTCTTTCCAAATTGACCTAGTTCTTCAGTCTTAGATTTTGAGGAGATTTCTGGATTTCATTCCTTTTTTTATTGCATTAGAAATCCATAGAAGAATATTTAGATGCAGTTCGGATCTTTAAGTTGTAGAGTGTAAATGCATCTTCCTCTACACATTTCAAGGTGAGTCATCTATATTTTATTTTCTTTCATATATTTACCCTATATTTACATCTTAATTGGGTGAATCATCTTTAGATAACATCTAGATTTACATTATTTAAGCAATTAGTTCAATTTATTTTTCACATTATCCTATGAAGGGCCAAAGAGAGTACATATTCTTATATTGCATTCCTCTTTATAATTTGAATTTAGAATTAGCTCCCTTATTCCTTTGGGTCTTAACTAATCTAATTTGGATCATAAGTGGAATCATATTTGGAAATTCTCCTTTCCCTCACACACATATTTGAATGGCTTGGTGACCCCATAAAGTGGAGACCTACATCTTATTAATGTTCTTCTATTTTACCATTAAATATTTTAGTGGACCCAATGAGTCTCCCTTTCTTTTGGTGTTAGATTATTCTAGGTGTTTACCTTCTTCTAGTGAACCCACCTTGTGCCCCTTTCTTTTTGGAGTTATATTATTTTATTTCCTTTTATAGAGTTAGATTTGGCTATCTTGTCATGGCTTGGTGACCTCATAAAGTGGTGACCTACATCTTATTAATGTTCTTCTATTTTACCATTAAACATTTCAGTGGACTCGATGAGTCTCCCTTTCTTTTGGTGTTAGATTATTCTAGGTGTTTACCTTCTTCTAGTGAACCCACCTTGTGCCCCTTTCTTTTTGGAGTTAGATCTCCCTTTTATACTCTTTATTACATTTACATGGTTAGATCTCATTATATTTTCCTTTTGCAGTCTCCTCTTTTATGAGCTTAATTACATGAAGTCCAACCTATAGCATTCTTGTTACATGAAGTAGTAGACTAATAGGCTCTTTTGATCATGATTCATGTTTTCTTCCTAGGATTCATGATGAAAGTCACACTTTAGTCATGACCTTAATCCTATAATGGATCATAAATCTTCCCACTCATCCCATGATGATGATGATTCTTTTAAGGGTTCCTCCTTCACAAGTTGATAATGTTGCTTCCTTAAGAAAATTATAATCTAGTAGTGTTGCTTCCTTTGAATTTCTTAAAAGTTGTGTTAATAATAATGATAACAATAGTTATATATTTTGTGTTATATCTCACCTTATTATTACTCATGCTAAGCATTTGATGAAATGTGCTCAAGAGATGAGACATCCTCCTCCTTCCACAACCGTTGAACCTTCCATCCTAATTTCTACCACTCTTTCTAGAATACCTACAAATGATCCACCTCTTGTAACTACTTTTACCCAAATTTCCACTCCTTTAAGTGTTGGTCTTGCTAGCCTTTCACTTCTCATGAGTGTTCCTCCTACTTCCATTCCTTCTTCATTAATTTTGTATAGGGCAGTTTTTTTTACTTAAAAATTGAACCCTTTTCCCCTTCCTTCTCATCCTTCACCAATATCACTACATATTCCTTCCACTTATTATAACTTCCTAATCCATCAAGCATACTTGTGCCTACTAGCATTTCTTCAGATCCTATTGTTAGTACATTGGTTTGAATTGGTACTTCTTTACAATAACAACTTGCTCAATTAACTCAATCTAAGTACAATATTCCTACATGTGATCTTGCTAATCCCACTTCCTTAGATATCCTTCATGCTATTATTCTATACCATGTTGAGGTACCTCACCTTGAGACTTATAATGGTAAGGGAGATCCCATAATTCATGTTAAAACTTTCCAACCTATATGTAGTGATTCTTCTCATGACTATAGGCTTATCACTAAGTTGTTCTTGTGTACTCTTAGGCATAGACCCTTGCAATTGCATTTCTCTCTACCTCCTTATTCTATTGATTCTTTTCAAAATATGTCTAATGCTTTCATTCAAGTTTTTTAGAATAATATTGTTCCCAAAAATTTCTTTGATTGATTTAATGCATTGTAAGCATAATGTTAAAAATAAAGTTACTAAATTTATTGGTAGACTTAAACATTTGTATGCTCAATTTTCTAATCATGTGCCCAATCACGATATCCAACACATAGTTATTTCTAATCTACAAAAATATATTAGGGATAAGATTCTCCTTACTGAGTATACCTCCTTTCCATACCTATGTATAGGGCTTCACTATTACCAATTACAAGTGAGTCAACTCAAGATCTCTACTTTGATGGCTCTTATTTCTAGTGATAAGAGTGATGCTACTAGAAATTCAAAAAGGTTCTCTAGATCTAAAAATTTAAGAAAAGTCAAGTCTACAAATATATTTAATGATCAATTGGATACTACATCCTGAGATGCAACTACATTTTCCTTTGTATTTCATCCTAATTGTTAGTATACTCAACTATCTAGGCCTTTGTCCAAGGTAATGACTAAGTTGATTCATGACCATGTTCTTAATATTCCTTCTATTCATCCTATTGATCATAGTAAACCATTTCCTAAGTCTTTTGACTCGATTTTTTTTTTCAATATCACCATCAACTAGGTCATGATACTCAAAACTGTGATGGTTTAAAGAATTCTATTTAGGACCTTACTGATTCTAAGACTATATATGTTGATGCTCAATTTAATAACACAAATATATTGGTTGCACCACTTAATCAAAATTTATAGATTTATACTAATCCTTTACCTTCTCACTCAATGAATGTTATTAATTAACCTTCTTCTTCTAATCACCATGAATATGTTGAGAAGATACAAGAAGTTAATCATGTGGTTAATCATGATGATTTAGCACCTCAATCTTCTATTTCTTCTCTTTCTAAACCTAAATAGGCACCTATTGTTACCTTTAGCCAATTTGATATGTTTAAGGAACCTAATGGTCCTCTTTACATTACATCTAGAGTTACTCATATTCCTTCTCATGGTACTCTGGTTGATCCTTCCTTTTCTATGAATGTTATCACCAAAAAATACCTTTTTAAAAAATGACTACATAGAAACACTTATGATTCTACTCCTATATTGATTTAAACTTGTAATGGTTTTCTCTATCATCCTCAAGGTTCTATTACTTTGACTATTACTTTATCAGTGATTTTTTTATACTAATTTTTTTGTTATTCCAACTACTAATAAATTTCAAGTTAAGCTTGGTATTCCATGGATTTCTTCCATGCAAGACATAGCATATCCTATTCATAAATATCTTAAATTTCCTCATTATGGAAACATTATTACTATTAATCATTCTCTTTATAAACCATCAGATCCTAGAGATTGTGCTAAGATTCATTTTTATTGGTCATCTTGTCCTAAAAAACCACCTACTCATCCTGATCATCTCTATAGAAACTATCAACAATATAAAGTAGCTAAGATCATAGAGCTAACTCTTCCTAAGGGTTGTTCACCTACACCTATCTTGCCTACTAATCCTTCATTTTTTGAACTTTTTCTTCCATCTATATCTACTCAACATGTTGATGTTCCTTCTTTAAAACCTATGGTAGTTGATCCTAATCATTCTACTTGTCTTGTAAGACTATTTCTAATCAACAAGCTCATTCACATCACAAGAACCGTCAAGCTAAAGCTAAGGCTAAAACTCATTCTCTTTCTTCTCAACCTTTGT
Source organism: Cupressus sempervirens (assembly GCA_028749045.1). NCBI lineage: Eukaryota > Viridiplantae > Streptophyta > Pinopsida > Cupressales > Cupressaceae > Cupressus > Cupressus sempervirens. The sequence goes on from CM053783.1 coordinate 425,468,127, forward strand.
CTTCTTCTCAACCTTTAACTTCATTTGATCAAACTATGTGTGAATCTTTGGAGGAAGATAAAAAAGGTAATATTTTTCTTATGGATAAACATGATGATTATACTCATATTTAAGATTCTATTAATCTAGATATGGAAGATACTTTATATGTTAGTAGTGATGAAGAATTAATTGATATGGATAGTGATTTGCCTAAGATTCTTTCTACATATCTTACAACCACTCCTAGTAATTAACATAGTGACTCCCAAAGTCCTTGCTTAAAACTCATTGTGATTCCTACTATAATAGAAATTGTTCCTATCATGAGTTCCCATCCTTCCCCTAGTATTTTAGACCAATATGGGGGGCAACTATACCTCTTGAAGTGGACTTTATTCATCATATTAGTCTTTGTGTTTTTTTTTTGTTTTATACCCCATGTTGTGTTCTTGTTTTATGTTTTGATTGCTTTTGACTATCCTTGTTGATTCATTGATCTCAAGAGGATAAAGTAATCATCTTGTATACATTTTATTCTATTTTTATCTCTTTTCTTCTATATATTGTTACATGTTATGCCTGTGCTATTGTTTGTACCAATGATCTTGTGTAGCCTTCTTGGTTGCTTATGATATGGTAGCATCAATCTTTTTTGGTCTCCATATTATTGGCCCAAAAAGAATCTTCTTCATAGCTATGTTGTGTCTTTTCCTTCATTGTGTCATAGTTCTACCTCCTTTGGAGAATGATGATCTTTTCATACTAGATATAATATTACATGTTATCATATAATCTTACTGACCCCAAATTTAGTAGATCCCTTTTGTGCTCCTTCTTTTTGTTATGATCTCATTTCCCTTGATATATTTCTCTTCCTAGGGGGTATGTCATAGTGAAAGAATTATTCAATGTTTTCACGTACACTTTCATTAAAGCTATTTCTCCCATTAAGGTGTTTGAAATCACTTTAACATAGGGGCATACACTCCACTCATCCTTTTTCCATGGAATACAAATCTAGCTTCTATGTATAACATGGAGAACTTCAGCCTCCAGTGTTTGGTATGATTTCTAATGTATACCCAAATCTATCCATTATTATTTCATGTTTGTTCTCTATCTTGCTTTTTTCTTCTAGTTTCTAGGATTCCTTCTTGGGGTCTTGGTATCTTTTTGTTTGGATCTCTCTCTAGACTATTGTTAGTTAGGAGGCTTGATCCTTGTTTTAACCATTGTTTTGACTACCAATAGTCTGGGAAGTCTAGTCTTGTGCTGATCCCTTAAGTACACACAGATCCTTATGCCTAGGTTTCTTTTTTACTCTTATTTTTGGGATATGGAGTTAACTTAAAGTTGAATCCTTTGATGGGATGACTAGCATGCCACACACACTTGTTGGACCATTTTGCTCATCTTCGATGGGTTGACTACAATGCTACACACACTTCCAAGACTATTCAATGCCATCCCCTTTCTTTTGTAGAGACCTTTCCCTCTTTCTTTTTCTTTTTCCTTGTGTGGTTCACAATAAGGCATACAAGCCTTATTGGGAAAGTAAATGCACCCTTTTTGTAGTTCTTATCTCTCTTATTATGATTTTGGATGTGATAAAGTCTCAAGCCTATTGGGGTCTTGATGATTTCTTCTCCTCCCAAGTCATGATAATATTTTATCATTCTCTACTTTACTACGAGTTTGATGAAATTATCACTCCCACTAAAGTGGGGGCTAAATGCATTATCTTAAAATAGACACATGCATTTTGAGACCTTATAGATCCCTCTTCATAATTCCCTGTATAGACTATGGATATACTTGTGCTCAATATATTTTTCCTCTATCTTCTTTGTCTTTCCACCCTTATCTTTTTGGCACCTTCCCCTTCTTTCTATGGCACCTAGGATTTGACCTCCAAGACTAGATCAACTTAGGTTGACCTAGTCCCTAATATTTTTAGAGCTTGAGGTCTAAAAGGCCCTAGGGTTTAATTAGTTTTTAACCATTATCTAGTTGACATGTATTATTTTCCTTTCCAAAAACTCATATATAAGGAGATTTGAAGGCTTCATTTTCATAATCATATTCACAATTCAATTCCAATATTTCAATCTCTTTCTCTCAAGTATATGTTTTTTTCTTTTTCATTCAAGGAGTTCAAGTATTCAATATTTTCAAGCATTTAAAGCAAGGGGATTTTTATCTAGTGTTGAAGGATCCTTTGTGAACATTCCCTCTTCAAGATCTAGCATATTAGTGGCCATTAAGTGAGGAGATCTGCTTTGAAGCATTCATCATCTTCTTCATTTATGAACTTTTATATCCATGGCACCATTATGGGATTATGGTAGATCTATTCCAAAGAGTGGAGATACCATAAATTTTTAATTCAAGATATACATTGCATATACATACATATAAGAAATATGAATTCTAGAATTTATCTTGTCTTTAAGTTATTTACATTTATATTTCTCAATTATAGTTAATTCCTTAACCTAGGGATTGACCAAGGAAAGACCTTATCAAACCCCAACCCCAAAAAATTAATTTTTTTTGCATTGATTTGTAAGTTGGAAGTGAAAATAATTATAGATATGCAACCTATTGTTCACAAGATTTATGGAGTCTTCGGGTGCAGATTACTGGACTAAGTCAACTTGGTTGTAAGATGTCTTCACAAGTCAACGTAGTCCTCCAGTCTCATATTTTGAGGAGATTTATGAGTTTTGTTCTTTTCATTATTTCATTCTAAGATCCATACATGAATATTCAAATACAATTTAGATCTATGAGTTTTGGAGTGAACATACATCTTCCTCTACACATTTCAAGGTGAGACATTTATATTTTATTTCCTTTCATATCTTTCCCCTAGATTTACATTACTTAAACAATTAGTTCAATTTCACATTCACATTATACTATCAAGGGCCAAAGAGAGTACATTTTCTTGTTTTTCATTCCTCTTTATAATTTGAATTTAGCATTATCTCCCTTCTCCATTCAGGTCCTAGCTAATCTAATTTGGATCATAAATGGAATCATATATGAAAATTTCCTTATTTCCCTTACACACATATTTTAATGGCTTAGTGACCTTGTAAAGTTGATACCTAATCTTATAAAAATGCTTTCATTTTAGCACTAAACAAAAAATTATCAAAGGAAGATGATTCTAAAAAGGCGAAGAAAACCCTGTATAGAGTAGTGATTAGTAAGTCACAATATGTTGTTCATAGCAAGAAAAATATTGCACATGTTTTTGGTATTATGGTAAGATTTTCTTCTAATCCTAAATATACATATCTATCTATTGTTAATATAATGTTTATATATAGAAAACAAACCAAGGACCATGTTTTATGCTATAAAAAGGATGGAGATTTTTATTTGGAGGTGTATACTAATGTTGATTAGGCATGCAATGTTGATGATATGAAAAGTAAATGTGGAGGAGCCTTCTTCTTAGGAGAAAGATTAGTGACATGAATATGTAAAAATAAAATTTGTATTTCACAATCAATTGCTGAGGTAGAATATGTTGTTGTTGTAGTCAAATTTTTGAACATTGTGTTCATCAAACAACTACTTAAAGGGATACAAGAACAAATAGTCCTATGAAAATCTACTATGATAATACCAATGTTATAAACATTTCAAAGAACCTAGTGATGTATTCCAAGACAAACCATATATCAATCAAGTATTTCTATTTGAGAGAATAGGTATAGGTGAAACAAGTTGAGCTAGAATATTTGAATTTCAAGGAATAGATTTTTTATATGTACTTAAAGATACTTGTTAGTACCTTAGAAGTAAACTAGGGGTAATTCCCCTATCTAATTTTTATTAGAGAAAGGTGAGGGTTGCATAAATTCATGCTTTATCTAATTATCTATATACGAGTTGATACAGTTATTCACTCTTTAGGAGTAGACTAAAGTTGTGAAGAAGGTAAAGGAGTGATGAAATAAAAGTAATCAATACAAGCAAGGTACAAGGTATAACTAAAAAGAAACTTAGTTTTAATTTTGCAGATGCCTTTGGCATTTTTGTTAAGGGGGGAGAAGACTAAAAAAGGGGGAGATAATTGATAAAAATTGAAGAAGACCAAAAAATTAAAAAAAAATTTAAAAACCTAAGAAGAAGGATGAGAGAACTATTGATGTGGAAAATGATTGTAAGGGGAAGAATAATAAAAGGGGGAGAACTAACATCAAAGAAGAATGAGTCTATGAGATGACCAAGAGATTGAAGACAATAAAGACCAAAGAAAAAAATATAGTTGATGAAGATTATTGGTATTGGATGGTATATTTTAGATGTGTTTCCATCAATGCCAAAGGGGGATATTGTTACTACAATTGATAATGCTACCTCAATTGACGTTGATGATGAACAAGTCAAAAAAGAGAGTAGTAAAATGTATGTAGAAGAATTGGATCAGTTGTTATATTTTCATTGATGTCAAGCCTATTGACTTACTGATTTATGTAAGTTGTCAAATCATCTAAAGGATGTAGTGTTGAGTAAAGAAATGGTTAGTAAATATAAAAGAATAAATAAAGATGTGATGTTAGAGTATGAGATTAAATGGGCAATAAATGAACAAGTCTTTCACAAGGTAATATTGGTTTGATTGTTTTACATGATTTGATGAAGTGATAATGATGCACAAGTTAGTTATATTGATTAGTAATTAAGGAATGAAGTTGTAAAGTGAAAAGACAAGGAATTAGTGTGTGATACTAAGTTTAAAATGGTGGTTAGTAAGAAAATATTTTTTTGGATTAAATTTAGGAAAATATATGTTAATAAAGTAAGGATGTGCTGAAACATAGTGCTACCAAGAACATAGTATTACCTGATTAGATAGTCTTAACTAAGAGCATGAGGTTGTTCGGTGAAACAAGAATAGAGGTTGGTAAAGAAGAACAATTTTGGAAAAATTAATTGAAGGATGACATTGAGTGATGATATCAATTAATCTAGAATGTTATAAGGAATGAAAAAATTTAGTTAGCTAAATAAATAGATGGAAAGGGTTAGGTATAGATAAATGGTGAAGAACTAGTGGTTGGTTCATGATCCAATAGAAGTTCAAGTTCCAAGGTGAGATCCAACTAGCACAATCAATAAAACATTTTTTTGAGAAAAATATTCAATGTATGTGAGTTGAGATTTGATTGAATGGATGATATCACTTCAAGGAAAGCCTAATGAATGATATTAAGAAAAAAAATATTTTCTATGTAAAGGGTAAACAAAAATTTTGATGTTTCTGCTCACCAAGAAGACACAAAAGGGTCATAGAGCATAATAAAGTTGACAAGGAAGCATAGATCAGGAGAAGTAAAGTGTTGAGATGAAGAGTGTGTATCAATCAACTAATAAAAAAAAATTTTGATGAAGAACAAAGAGGAGAAAGGAGATTTGAACATGTAAAGGTAGTTGCACATTTTATGAAGTCATTTTATTGTTACTTTCTAACCATTATAAAAAAAATCTCTTAACCGAGTGGATTTAATAGTCCTATTTGTAAATCTTTATAAGATGGCATTCTAATGAATGTCCTAATTCCACTAACTAGGATAGTCATTAAAGGGTGACAAATCTAGTTGATATTTGGTGAAAATCCCTTATTGTGGTCACAACTGAGAAATGTGTTTATATCCTTTAATAGGGTTGGCTCTTAACCAAGGTCACTTAAAAAGAGTGAATTTCTTTGTGGGTGACAATTCTTATAGTGGTTTTTACTCAAATTGGGGCTTTTCATTAAAATTAGTGCAGGGCACCAAGGGAACAATGTAGATCAAGGCATAGGATGACCTTGTGAAATATTATTAATGATCTACAATAAGATGTTTTGTATTTCAATTTGAATGTAATAAGAAATGATCTTATGTTTGGTCAAAGAATTTCAGGTGTGCTTATAAACCTAAGTTCACTTAGTCCAAAATGATCACAAAATTGCATATTTTGAGTAAATAAGAGTCTCTAATATGAAATTAAGTTCATTCTATTGGAATACTTCTATAATAATTGAGGGTGGGGGAGGGGTGAATCAGTTATCCAAGGTCCATATTTATAAAACTTTTCACAACTTAGTTAACCCATAAAACATTTATACTCATGCATGCATCCATAAGATTATTGAATCATAAACAAAAAACTTGTAGGTTACTATCAAATCAACTTGCAGAAATGTAAAGCATGAAACATAACAGATTCATCAACATACTCGATACAATGATTTATGTCAAAACCCAATCTGGCAAAAACCACCAGTAACATGCCACTGTTTTCACTCTTCTAAAGTTATGCCCTATTAAAGACCAACCCTATTAAAGGTTACAATACACACTATTAAATGTGACTATGTTAAAGGATTTCAATCACCTTGTTAGGAGTGAGCTTTGTTAGAGGAGTTTAGACCATTCACTTGGAATATCACCTAGTTAAAGAATGTATAAATGATTGTTAGGTCAACCTTAATCCAAAGGATTTACCGTAGACTAATACAAGTGTTAGAAAATAATAGTAAGTCTTTGATCTGATACAACCTACAACTCCTCTTGTAGATTATAGATCTCTTTTCATTTCTCAATTATGCTTGGCCTTCATACTTTGTAGCTCTGATAGCTTTTTCATCCTTCAAGCATTCATCTCCTTAAGCCTTCTTTCTTAGCATTCCATTGTAGACTCTTCCCTTAGGTCACTTAATGAAGCAAAATCCTTGACTGCTTGTCTCCCTCAGATTAGATCACACATGGTCCAAACTTGCTTCATGACTAGTCATTCCTATAAATAGGAAATTAAGATATTTTTTGCTCATTCTCCATCATCCAATTTAGGATTCAAATGGATTAGGTAGGATAAAATGTATCTACCCAATATCTCATATCTCTTCTAGAAAATTCTACTAGAATCCATTTTGAATTTTCCTAAAAAAGGTTTACCTAAAAATTTGCACCACTAGCTCATCAACCTTATCTTCCACCTGGTTCACACAATCAAAGAAAACAAACTTGTTGGCTTAGATTCATCGAATCCATGATCTTTTAAATAATGCAATAGCTTAACATTATCAACCTTTTGATGCTTGGCACATATTGCATTTCTTGTCATCCACTATGAAATTACTCAGCATGAACTAGAGTTTACTAGTGCTCAGCATCAACTAAACTTTACTTATCATCCACTATTCTACTTGGCATATAGTAGAATGAACTTTTACTCAGCTCCAACTAATTTTCTACTTGGCTTGTACTAAATTTTCTCAGCACTTTCTATCCACTCAGTCAAGCTTAGTAGACAAACTTTGTGTAACTTGTTCTTCTAATCTTTCTTAGTGTAACTAGCTTTTGCAACCTCAAGTAAATTATCAATACATCATGCCATCACTATCCTAACTGGTCCTTTTACTTCATTACATAATCATAACTCAACCTTTTCTCTAGGTGTTATTGTTACATATTTTTATCAAATCCTCTTCATCAATCAAATAAGTGATAATACTTGAATCTTATAAGCAGTTGTCTTACCAACAAATAGCAGGTTTGACACCAGTGACAAAACAATGATAGAAGCAAACAATCTTCTTCATTAATCTTTTAGAAATAATCTTTTCAATTAGGTCTCAACATATTCTACCTTATTAAGGTTTGTAGAAGGGAAAATGAACAAGTAATCATCTCTTAAGAGAAAAGTTGTAAAATTTGTTGATTTCAAAAGTTTTTTTGTTGACAACTTTTTGTAAAAAAGAGAAACTTTTCACCCAATGGTCCCAACCTTTCAAATTTCTATTTTGACTATTGGGGATGATGTATTTATGCATCTACACTTTGAAAATAATTAGAGGTGTGAAGTACATATGAACAAACCAAATTTAAGTAGAAATAACCAATTTTCTTGAGCATTTATTGTGTGTACAGATTTGTATGGATTGGATAACTTATTTCGATGGAATAAATTGGTAGAATTTTGAATTGTAATTCCATTACACTTTATTTCATTCATTTTTTTCAGTTTGGTGGAATATATCTCTCTTTTACTATGTTTGGATCAGTAAACCCTGAAATTGAGGGTTTCCATGGCTTTTGGGTCCTAACTTGTAACTCCATGGTTGAAATTCAATAACCTCCTCAATTTTACAAGGTTAGGAAATGTACTTATAGATTCATTAGTTGTAGATTTTCCTTAGGAAATCTAAAGGCCCCATGAGCAATCCCTATGTTGAATATTCATATGTATTCAACCAAATTGGTGAGGGTGTGTAGGGTAAACAAAGGGATAGAAGTATAGAACTTGGTAGAAGGTTTTTTCATGTTGAGATAAGTTAGAGGAAGACCTTCCACATCGATTTCTAAATCTAGGAATGTTCCAAACCTCTTAGAGAAGCTTGTACGAGTTCAGAGGTACTAGAGTAGGTTAGAAAGTTGGGGGATAGATAGAATGCTCAAAAGGGTGTCTAAAACTAATTATTTTTTACCAAGTTCTTTTGGGAATTTCCAAGTTGTTGCCCTAAAATCCATAAAAGTACTACTAGGAGCAATTAGGCCTCTTAGTGCATTTGGTGGTTGTAAGTGTTGGGGTATCCAAAATGTGGTAGGAATCTAATTCTCATGTGTCCCTTGTAGTGTTCCAAGTCTTGGTTGGAGTTAAGGAGTCATGTTGTGATAATTTCCAAGTTTGAGCCCTAGGATCCAAAGTACGCTTTTAGAGTGACTTTGAGAAAATTTGTGAAGAATATTGTGGAAGTTGTTTTAGAAGTTTATGAATAGTCAAAGTGTGGGAGAAGGGAGTGTTAGAAACCCTTGGAAGATATTGAGTTACCTTGAAGGATTGGACTCATTCACACTTTTGTTGTGAACACGTTGTACAAAAAATACTACTGTCAAATTGTGATTAAATAGTTTGCATGTTAGTTTCTAATATAAGTATTCATACTCTTTTGGTCAGTAAAATGATACTACTCTTGAATACTTAGAATTTATTAATAAGATTAATTGATGAAAGGTTTAAAGGGAAAATTGTTAAGGGACCTGGAGATAATTGATTCACCCCCTAGTTATCTAACAACTATATATGATATTTTATTGTATTGTGATATTAGAATTGTGAGCGTAAGCCAACATGATTTTCATAGGAGAATTTCTCAATATTAATTATATTGAGTAGTGAACTCTAAGATATACATCTAAATACAAATGTATTCTACATATTTTATAAGATAAAATTCTAACAAGATATTATTCTTACTGTGAGTATCATCTCCACTAGGATTTTTTCCCAATCTGGGTTTCCCCAATAAAAATTAGTGTGTTATGGTTGTCTTGTTGTTTACTCCATTTTCATGTATTATCCTATTTGGTTTAAATTTTAAGCTATGTAAATTGATCACACAAGATAAAAAAAATTTACCCCCTTCTCAATGTTCCATCTTTCCAACACCATGTCCTTCACATCCATGACATGAAAATGCTACCCATCTCCTTTACCTATCTAGAATAAAAATTAATCAAACTATCAAATTGTATCCTTGGTCTTGTTATTATCATTTTTAAAAGTCTTCATCTCAATATATTCATCATCATTGGGATTCATCATTCATATTTCTTGTGTTGTTTTAGAACATGTTATTCCCACACCCAAAATATCATATTAAACATCAATCCATCTTAATTGGGGAATAATCATGCATGAACCTTTATGTAATTGTTGTGGTCTCAAAATGCATGCTCCTTTTCTCTTAGAAATGGGGACACCCTAGTAAATTTAATTTAAATTTTTTTATCTCCTAGAATCCTAGTCTAGAATTTGGGTCAATTTTGGACTCCCCTAGGAGTCTGAGTCACTTTTGGACTCCCCCAAGAGTCTAGATCAATCCCAAGTCTCTAACTAGGGAAGTCCAGAGAGTTTGAGTTTTCAAAAATTTAAGCTTTGCATGGTTTCCATGTGCTTAAGTGTGCACTAGAACACTATCACACCTAGTCAAGGTGCACTTAATGCAAAAGTGTGCACTCATCTCCTTCCGAAGATGTGCACATGCATATGTGTGCACCTCCATATGATGTGACCTTAGAAGATGTGCACCCTTGGAGATGCACACTAAGGAGGGCCCTAGGTATATATAAGACCCCAAAACCTCTTCTTCCTCCATTTTCTTTGACTCTCAAATATCCTTGCACCTCCACACTTTCTAAACATATGCTCTTGAGTCTTCTCTGCTCCCACCTGCAGAATAAGCCTAAGGTTAGCAAAACCAAGAAGGTGGACACATGTACACCTCCTCATGATGTACATGTCCACACCTTCTCAAGACATAACTTCAACATGTCCAACTAAACCTAATAAGGACAACCTAAGGAACTTAACCTAAGACACTAAGAAGGTGCACACATAAGTTCCTTAGGTTGTCCTTATTAGGTTTAGTTAGACTTGATGAAGTTAAGTCTTGATGTTACAAAAATTTCATAATCATTATTGATCTGTATATGCCAACCTCACTTGTGCAGTAAAGACAGTTCCTAGTGTCTACCAAGCATTCGTGTGATTGTCTAGTTTAGAAGGTAGTGTCTACCGAGATCACTCGAGTGTCGAAGGAAAAGTTGTAGAAAGCAAGTGTTAACCGAACTCACTTGGGTAACAAAGGAAAGTTGGATGGAACTGGTGCTAATAGACCTCACTCTGTCACCAAAGGATTTTTCATAAGTTTATAGTGTTAACCAAGCTTCTATTGGTTAACAAAGGAAATTATTTCAGAGTTAGTTTCTACCAAGAAAGGTTGCCTAACAAAGGATTTTCTTATTTTGATGTATTGAGCTTAATTGATTTATCTATTAATTCCATCCAACTAAGGTGATGAATATTGATTATTGTAAGTTGTATTTGAGATGACTTGACAAAGTTGAACGTATAAGTATAAGGTCAAGTTGTGATTTCAAAGTGTGCAAGTGTGTGTGAAAGTGCAAGAGAATGTGCAAATTATGATGATGTAAATGAAGATCTATTGATGAGTAGAGGAAGTGAATTTGAAGGATAAATAGAATATCCTTATGGTGCAGAAAAGCCATATTCAATCAAGAAGGATCAAGTACAATCCAAAATAGAGATCTAAAATCAGCAATACAATTGCATTCAAATCAAATCATCTCATTGTTACTCTCTAACCATTGTAGTAGTGATCTAAATCTCTTAACAGAGTTGGTTTAATAGCTATTTGTAAATCCTCTAACAAGGTGGAAATTCCATTAAACTATTCTCAAGACCTCTAACTAGGCCACTCCTAATAGGGTGATTAAATCCCATAACAAGGTCACACCTAATAGTGTGTTTTGTAACCTTTAATAGGGTTGGCTCCTAATAGGGCTCACTTCAGAAGAGTGAAAATTAGTAACTAGTTGCTATTGGTGATTTTTCTCATATTGGGTTTCCACATTAAATCCTAGTATCAAATGTGTTCATGTTATTTTCTTTATGTGTTTGCAACTAAGTTAAAGCAATGGTAATTATTGATAACATCTAATGGTTTACATGTTAATCTTTTATCAAGCTAATCTAGTTATTACCAAGTTACAACATTTAGTATGACTACCGAGCTTTAGTAGTATTCAATTATCTATTTGCATTTTATACTAACATATAAAGTATCTAGGATTTATTTTTGTACTAACTAACTCACCCCTCCCCTCTTAGTTACTCATCTTATATTTCCAAAAATTGGTATCAGAGCTTTTGGTGCTTGCAAAGAAGGTTTCTAGGACCTAAGATAAAGATCAGGATGTCTTACAAAAGAGAGATTCCCAAGTTGAACAGAGACAATTTTGTAGCATGACAAGGACTTATGAGATTTCATCTAGCTACCATCAATAATTTAGGTTGCAAGTTTCTTGATGCTAAATATAAGACTCCCACTGGAACATTATTAGTTGAAGACATTGTTGAAAAGAAGAATCATAATATCATGATGATTGATATCGCATCTACTTTCAGTTATGATGAATTTGATGAGGTAAAAAATTACAAAAATGCTTTTGCAATGTGGAACAAAATGAAAGATATCTATGGAGGAGATCAAAATGTAAGAAGAGCCAAAGTAGAAAGCCTTAAAGGACAATTTGATCAAATGAGAATGAAAGAAGATGAAAACATTGAGAAATATGTGGAAAGGATCAAGGCCAATGTAAGTGCAATCAAAGCATTTGGAGGAGACATCAAGGAGGAAACTATTGTAAGTAGAGTGCTTAGAACTCTTCTTCCCATTTATGCAATTAGAGTATTTGCTACTCAAGAAATAAAATGTGATCCAGCTAATAAAATAGGGTTGGATGCTCTAGTTGGAAGATTAACAACTTTTAAGTTAGACAATTATGATAACTATGTTCCTACTTCAAAGAATATTGAATGTACATTTAAAGCTAAACTCTCATTCAAAGAAAAGGGTAAAAAGTCAAAATCTAGTCAATAAGGAAGTGAAGAAGATGTATCATCAAAGGAAAGTCAGACAGTGATCTTGAAGTTGTTGAAGCCCTACTTGCAAGAAAGTATTCCAAAGAAAGAGTGAAGTACAAAGGTAAAGTTCCTCTGATTTACTTTTCTTGTGAAGAAATTGGTCACATTTCTACTGGGTGAAAGCACAAACTTGTGTCACCATTTGTGATATTTGGAGGGGTTACGGCTGAAATACTTTCGGCCATAACAGTTATGGCCAAACAAGTTTCAGCCGTACATATGTGGCAAGTTTCTCCATCGACGTGGCATGCACAGATACGACTGAAACACTTTTGGCCGAAATGGTTCTGGTCATAACCCCCATGTTTCAAATGACTCAAAGTATCATAAAAATAGCCAAAAAGTGATTGCCGATAATTTTATACATTGGGGGGTTACGACCAAAATCCTTTTGGCCGAAATTGTTACGATCGAAACTGTTTCGGCTGGAACTACCTATGTGGCATCCTAGGTGGTAGCCACACAAGAAAAAATAAGAACTTCTGCAAACTTCTCACTTTGAAGGCCAATTTGACTTACTAAATTGAAGCTTTTTTAAAAACTAAAAATATAGTTTTGTAGGTCTCGGAGTCAAGATTATGATTATATAATTTTTTTAAAATTTTGATTATGGATAATATGTTATAATTCAAAAATAGTACAAGTAGGTATCTTAAGATTCAAGAAGATGTCTATTCAAAAATAAGAAAAAAATAGTAAATCATGTTAAAACATTATTATTTTTTAATACTGCACTAGAGAAGAGAGTCTTCTTCAAGAATATGTAATTTGTTTTAAAAAATATGTAGATTTGATGGAAAAAGTTTGATGGGAGAAAAAAACTATCAATTTCTGATAAATTTGACTTTGATCAATTATAACTTAAAAAATATTAGCTGAATTTCAATTTTTCTTTTTTGGTATTGTAGTGCCTACCCTCGTTCACATCTTTTCTGGACATTGTTGTTGCTATTATCAGACTTTGATGGACTAGTTTTATGTTGATGGATTAGTGGTATTGTTTTGAGACTATCAGACATTATGTTATGGATTCAGTAGTTATATGATGAGATCATTTAGACTTTATATTTCATGCATACATGATGATCATTATATTGTTTCCAGCTATGGTTGATGATTAGTTGATGGTTATTATCTCATGTGTTTTATTATGGATACTTACCCCATACTTGCATGTGCATGGTGTGCGTGTTTTCTTATTGTATGGCATTTCTGATGTGGTTAAAGAAGGGAGTCGCAGTCACCTACTTAGTCAGGATCTACACGATGCACCACTTCCTGCCATTGTCTATTTAACTTAGCATTATATATTATATGTACATGCATGGTTTTTCTGTAGGTTGTAGGTACTGGGTATCGACTTCCCTGAATTGCCAGGATGAGCGTACCCTATTATACTATCTCAATGATAAGAGAAGGGAGATAAATTCTCAAGTCCAAATCCCAAACCCTTAAGCCAATTGTCCTAGTGAGGTAGGACAAGTATCTGGATATTTTACCCATCGAATGTGTCGGATGACATGATTCATGATTTTTAACCCTTTAGACTGATTTTGAGTGATTTGCTCTATGATGGGTTTTCATATTTTATTTTGGAGATCTATGGTGAATTTTCTATTAATTAAGTCTTAATAAATAGATTTAATTAATAAATTAATTATTTGAGAAAATTAATATAAAATATCATGTTATTTGATATTTTGATTATAATTAATTAAATGAGACTTAATTGAGGAAAAAGAATTAAATAAAAGAAAAATAGAAATTAAAATTAATAATAATAATAAAAGTTATAAAAATTAAAATGAAAGTTATAAAGATTAAAATAGAAGTTATAAATATTTAAATAGAAATTATATAAAAGTGAATTGGAGTTATAAGCTTGTACGGGAGTTAACACACTTTTCTATTTCTCATGTGTCAACAACATGGGGGTTAGTGCATCAATTAGCACATGGTTTCTACAACCCTATGGCTCATCTTGAAGGTTGGAAAAGACCCATGCTTAGTTGGTGACACCTTCTAACTATTTTTAGAAGCATTCTAGATGTTTCCTGAAAGCTCTTTATATTCAGGCATTCATAGAGGCTTAGAGATAGTGGTTGGAGTGCAAATTGGAGCATTGGAGGACTCGAGAACTCTGAAGAAGGGAGGAGCTTGCTCTGCGGGTTTCTGAGGAAGAGCGAATTAGCATCAAAATCTAGGTAGATTCTTATGATTTTACTTATGCTATTTCCACATCATGCATTCCCTGTCTTCTTCGTGTCTTCCATATGTCTTCTGAAGAATTTCATAATTTATTGTGCATTCTCAATATGGGTAGATTAATTTATTTGAGAATTTTTATATGCATGGATCTAAAAGAAAATGGGGCTAGGGTTGAGATTCATAGTCAAACCCATTAGATTAATCATTGGAAATTTTGGGAGATCAAAAGTTTATGGAGGAATTTTGAAAATTGAAGTTGAATTGTTGTCAATTTGCTTATACTTACATATATATATATACATATATATATATATATATATATATATATATATATATATATATATATATATATATATATATATATATATATATATATATATATATATACACACAACTATATATATATATGTATATATAATATATATTTGTTAAAAATGGATAACATACTTGTGGGCAAAACATTTTAATAAACGTTTTAAACCAAATCGCAAATGGAAATCGCGTTAGCAATTTAAAAAATAATAATAATACAAACATTTTATAAACATTGAGTTGGGGGGATGAGACCCACACCCCCCACTGCAATCGTAGTGTACCCGTCGCAGGTACTGTGACGACAGTGGTACGCAGTACCACTGACATTGCAAGCCCTGCGACAGCAGGGTCCTGCGTACCGACAGTCATATCATATAATGTGTGTTGTTTTTTTTTTTTTTTTAAACGTTTCCCATATTAGTTTTGGCATTAATCAAATTTGATTAATTCGATTTTGTTAAATGATAAAATAATTTTATATATTCATATATGTATTTATATGTATATATATATATATATATATATATATATATATATATATATATATATATATATATATATAAGTATGTATATAATTTGTAAATATGATTATATGTTTTATAATTGTAAATTGATAATAGATTTATATCAAGGCTCATGATTAAAATTAATTGTATAAATATTGAATTGGTGGGGGACGTTTGGATTAAAATTAGAATTAAAGAATGGATTTGTATTCATATATAAATGTTCCTTCAAATTCTTTTTCTAAACTTGGAAACGTAAACCAAGACTTTTGCATTTAAATTCAAATTGTAAATTTAGCAAAACCAAAACATGTGTTTGCATTGTGTATTCTTTATGCTATTGTTTTGGGTTTTGGGTTGACTAGTGTTGACCAGTATAGGACTTCTACCAGAGGCTTGGGAGTTATGTGATTGTGATGTCATGATAATGTTTTAATCTCGATCTTTATAAACCCAACCATGGTTATGTGATGGAATGCTCTATGTATTGTTTGTAATTTCTAATTGTTATAAGTTGAGATTCTTATGTATGAGACACTTGACTTAACCATTATTTTTGGTCATCGATCAGTTAACCTTGGTTATTTTCTAGTCGCCATGATGGGACTATGATGTGGATCCCTTGGCGGAGCATTATAGGTGCACTAGGTATACATGTTGACTCTAACATATTCCAAAATCAGACCAAAATATGAACATTTTCATATATTTGTTTGACGGGAAAAAAACTCTATATTTTCAGCATTTTAAAAAAATTAAAAAATAGACTTTAAAAATTAAAAAATAAATAAAATTTTCACTCAATTTTTTTCAAAAAAATTGCAGACATAAACTTCATCTAATTTTACACATTTTATTAGTTTACATCATCTTCAAATTCTAAGCACAAATGCCATTTTTATGTCATTAAAGTTGAAGACTTTAAATTTTGATATCACTTCTCCTTTATAAAAGGTGACACAGGTTTGTACTTTTACCCTGCTAGGTGTCCAAATAAGGAAATGAAGGATCATAAGAAAAGAAATAAGTATAAAGGCAAGAAGGACTCCAAGAACTACAATAACTTCAAAGAAAAAGGTAAGAAATCTTGTTTCATAGCTAAAGATTATGATAACAATGAAGATGAAATGGTTTATATAGCTATGAAAGATGAATCTGATGATGAAGGAGATAAGATGACACTTATCTCTCATGTTAAAAAAAATGATATATGGATTATTGAAAATAGCTACTCACATCATATGACTTGTGAAAAAACAAAATTTGAGCATATGGAATATTATGATGGAGGTAGTGTAAGATTTGGAAATAATGAACCTTGTAACATAAAAGGAAAATGATGTCTCTTGTTGACTAAAGAACTTGTGTGTGATAAGGCTTATTGGGTTGAAGGACTAAAGCATAATCTACTAAGTTTGGCATAGCTAAATAACATTGGATTCAAGGTAGAATTCATGAATGGATAGGCCAAACTGTTGGATGGGAAAAGAAATTTGGTTGCTTCTGGTAAGCAAACAAAATGTAATCTATTTTATCTTGATCTTAGAGATTATTCATGTTTTATTGCTCAATTAGAAGAAATTTGGTTATGCAATAAAACACTATGTCATATGAATTTTGATAATTTGGTTAAGATAAGAAAACATAAAAGAGTAAGCGGTATTCCTAGTTTGAAGAACCCTGACACATGTCTATGCAAGAATTGCCAAATTGGTAAGATGGGAAAGACAAGCTTCAAAAGAAAAGATTATGAGTTAGAAGAAGTCTTGAAAATTCTTCATATAGACTTAAGTGGGTCTATTAGAATAGAGAGTTATAGTGGAGAAATTTTTTTCATTCTCTTTGTTGATGACTACTCTAAAATGATGATAGTAATGTACCTAAGAGAACAATCATAAGCCTTTCAAAAATTCAAGTGGTATCTGGAAAGAGTAGAAAAAGAAATTGGAAAGAAGTTGAAATGCCTAAGATTAGACAAAGGTGGTGATTTCATCTCCCATGAATTCAAAAATTTCTACACTAAAAGAGGAATCAAAAGACAAGTATCTACCCTTGGTACACCACAACAGAATGGTATTGTAGAAAGAAGAAATAGATCTATCATGGATTGTGCAAGAACCCTAATTATTGAAAAGAATGTTGTTCTCAAATAATGGAAGGAAGCTATTAGCACTATAGTTCATATCTTGAATAGAGTTTAGTTAAAGAAAGATTCAAACAAGACACCTTATTAGCTATGGTATGGCTACAAACCTAATGCAAGTTATTTGAAAGTATTTGGCAACAAATGTTACATATTGATAGAATCTAGAAAAGGAAAATTTGGTGTAAAAGGTGATGAAGACATATTTCTAGGATACTTTTGCAAAAGTAAAGCATTCAAATATTTGAATTTATCTACTCACAAAATTATAGAAAGTGCAAATGTTAGAATTGATGAATATGTAGAAAAGAGTGAAGAAGACAGCAACAAGGAACCTAAAGACTATAGAAGATTTGTTTACTATGAACCTAATACTCTATCTGAAAGAAAAGAAGCTTCAACGCCCAAGTCCCCTAAAACTCCAATAGCTATCAAGTTGCAGACAAGGCAACCTAAGTTGCGAGTACTGGAGTCACAATCAGAGGATACCAAGCTAGTTCAAATTGAGCTTGATTTACTCGAGTCATAGATAGAAGGACCCGAGATTGAAACTAAAATTCAAGAAGAAGATGATGGAACTCATTCAAAGACTAAGGAGATTGTATTAGAAAGATATGTTAGAAGGCATCATGCACCTAATTAGATCATTTGAGACAAATCAAATGGAACAACAACAAGAAGCAAATTTAAAAGTACATGTTTACTTGCTAAATTTGAACCTAGATGTGTTAAAGATGCTCTAGAAAATGAAAGTTGGATTGAAGCAATGAATGAAAAGATAAAATAGATAGAAAAGAACAAAACTTGGACTCTTGTTCCTAGAACCAAGGATAAAATGTAATTGGTACAAAATGGGTATTTAGAAATAAGTTGAATGAAGATGGAAAGGTATCAAGAAAGAAAGAAAAATTGGTATGCAAAGGTTACTCTCAAGAAGAAGGTATTGACTATGGTGAAACTTTTGCTCCTATAGCAAGACTTGAAGGTGTTAGAACTTTACTAGCATATGTAGCACATAAAGGATATAAAGTATACCAAATGGATGTTAAATCTGGTTTCTTGAATGGAATTCTTGATGAGGAAGTTTACATTGAACAACCTGAAAGTTTTGTAGATCCTAGAAAAGGAGACATGGTTTGAAAACTACAAAAAGCTTTTTATGGTCTCAAGCAAGCTCCTCGAGCTCGGTATGAAAGACTCCATAATTACTTGGTACAGATTGGTTTTCAAAGAACTAATGATAACAATAGTTTGTATATTAAGGAAGGACCAGATAAGAAGATTGTGTTAGCAGAAATATTTGTTGATGATACTCTATTTATAGGAAATGATGATTTATGCAAAGAATTCTCAGAAGAAATGAGTAAAGAATTTGATATGTCCATGTTTGGTGAAATAAAATTCTTGGTTGGATTGCAAATAGAGTAGAACAAGAATGGTATCTACATCACTCAATCTAAGTATATCAAGGAGATAGTGAAGACGTTTGGAATGGAATATTCAAGACCAGTTGGAACACCTATGTCTACTGGACACAAGCTTTCCAAAAATGACGATTCCAAAGAAGTAGATAAGACTACTTATAGATCAATGATTCAAAAATTGCAGTATGTAGTTCACACAAGGCATGATATTGCTCTAGCAGTTGGAATAATGGCAAGATTCTCAAAAAATCCTAAGAAAAATCACATGATGGCAATCAAGAGAATCATAAGGTATCTAAACGGTACTAAAGACTATGGTTTATGGTACAAACTTGGAGGCAATTTAGAATTGAAAGTATTTACTCATGCTAACTGGGCAAAAATTCTTAATGATAGGAAAAGCACTCATAGTGGATCATTCTTTCTTGGTAAAAGACTAGTATCTTGGACAAGCAAGAAGCAAAATTGCACTTCTTAATCCACAATAGAGGCAAAATATGTAGCAGCAATAGTCAATTTCTCTAACATTATTTGTTTCAAACAATTGTTGGAAGGAATGAAGGTAGAAAAAAAAGATCTCGTTGTCATATATTGTGATAACACTAGTACAATCAACATATCAAAGTATTTAGCAATGCATTCCAAAACAAAGCATATTGCTATAAAATATCACTTCTTAAGAGAATTGGTGCAAGATAAAGAAGTTAGATTGGAATATGTGAATATAAAGAAATAGGTTGCAGACATATTCACCAAGCCATTACCTAAGGATGCATTTTTGTATCTAAGAGGTAAGCTAGGGGTCATTGCCCTATCTAAAAATCACTAAATAAATTTTAGTGAATGCATCAACCAAAACTTGTTGAAGATCAATTAGTTGGTGTAGAATTGGCAAGGGCATATTGCAGATGAATTAGTACTTAAGGTACATTGGTATTTAAAAATTTATTGTCTTTGGCATGTGTTGTCAAAGAGAGAGAAGTTTACTATCATATCTCTGAGAAATTTTTGGAACTAGAATAAAGTTAGAAACTAGAGAGGGAGAAGTCTTCTAAAGATGAAGTATGCTAAAAGAGGGAGGATGTTCTAAATGAACTTGGTAACAACCATTGTAGATAGAATTATATGAAAGGAAGAGCTCAGACTGACAGAGGAAGTTCTCAAATTCAAAATTTCATTGTGCTATGATGTGTTGTGTTGCCATCAATGCCAAAGAGGGAGATTATTGGATATAATTGATTAATTGTGTGTTTTCTTTGATGTTACACAAATGTCTTAATCATTATCAGTTCGTATATGTCAAGCTCACTTGAGTAGTAACGATAGATCTTGGTGTCTACTAAGCATTCCTATGATTTCCTAGTTTAGAAGGAAGTGTCTACCGAGTTTACTCAAGCATCAAAGGAAAAGTTGTAGAAAGTGAGTGTTAATCTAGCTCACTTGGGTAATGAAAGAAAGTTGGATGGAACTAGTGCTAACTGATCTCACTCGATTACCAAATAATTTTCATAATTTTACAATGTTAACCAATCCTCTATTGGTTAACAAAGGAAATTGTTTTAGAGTTAGTTTCTACTAAGCAAGACCGACTAGCAAAGGATTTTTTTAATTTATTTTTTGTATTAAGCTTAACTGATCTATCTATTGATTCCATCCAACTAAGGTGATGAATATTGATTATTGTAAATTGTATTTGAGCTGACTTGACAAAGTGGAAGTCATAAGTATAAGTTCAAGTTGTGATTTCAAAGTGTGCAAGTGTGTGTGAAAGTGTAAGAGAATGTGTGAATTATGATGATGTAATTGAAGATCTATTGATGAGCATAGGAAGCAGATTTGAAGGTTATAAGAAAAATACCCTTATGGTGCAAAAAAGTCATATTTGATTAGGAAGGATCAAGTACAAGCCAAAATAGAGATTTAAAATCAACAATACCATTGCATTAAAATCAGGTCATCTCATTGTTACTCTCTAACCATTGTAGCAGTGATCTAAATATCTTAATAGAGTTGGCTTAACAACTATTTGTAAATCCTATAACAAGGTGGAAATTCCATTGAATTTTTCTCAAGACCTCTAACCAGGCCACTCCTAATAGGGTGATATAATCCTTTAATAGGGTCACACCTAATAGTGCATTTTGTAACCTTTAATAGTATTGGCTCCTAACAAGGCTCACTTCAGAAGAGTGAAAATTAGTAACTAGTTGCTATTGGTGGTTTTTCCCAAATTGGGTTTCCATGTTAAATCTTAGTGTCAAATGTGTTCATGCTATTTTCATTATGTGTTTGCAACTAAGTTAAAGTAATGGTAATCACAGATAACATCTAATGCTTTATATGTTAATATTTTACCAAGCTAATCTAGTTATTATCGAGTTCCACAATTCTATGTGGTTACTGAGCTTCAATAGTATTCATTTATCTATTTTCATTTTGTTCTAACATCTAAGGGATTTGGGATTTATTTTTGTAGTAATTGATTCACCCCTCCCCTCTTAGTTACTCTTATATTCCCAATAAGGGATAGTACAAAATTTGGAAGGGAAGCAGTTTGTACATGAGGATGCATTAGAGGATCATTGGATGAACGTGGTAGACAACTATGATATCTAAATAAGGGATTAATGTAGGATGACTCTATATCTAGAAGAGAAGGTTCTAAAGGCTATAAAAAAGGATGTTGAAGATATCTTGGGTCCTTTATATAATAGGGACAAGATCTATGACATGCCAATAATGAATGCAAAAAGGGGAGGAGAAGAAAATGTAGATATTAATCATCAAGCTAGACATATAGTCCAATTAACAAAGGAATGGATCAAGAAACCTTTCAGGTTGGATCTAGTTCCTCAAAATATTCCCCTATAAGCCATTACACAACCAATCCAAGGAAAGGGTGCATTAGTAATAGTGCCAACCTTCCTTGCTTAATCCCTAGTTAGGCTAGAAATGTTACACCAATATGAGAGGGAGGTTGAGTACTTCAAGGCTAATAAGGGCATGAACAAGAGGAAAAGAGTGCATGTGAAGGAAAAGAAGAAGATGGCTCAGGCTCAAGTCCCTCAACAAGAATAGGCACAACCTGAACAAGAAGATCCTTAAGCTGAGCCAACAACTCAAGTCCTAGCTAAAGAGCCCAAGCAAGTGCCTCAAGCACCTCCATAGTAAGAGTGGGTACAAGAAATATAGGTATAACAAGAGGAGGACGAAGAATAGAGGGTGTAACTAGTGAGCACACAAGAGGAAGACAACTCCCCCTCAACTCCTCAAAGGGAAAGGATTGAATCAACTATGGAACTAACATCATAGAGAAGGAAATTGAGAAAGAAAAGCACTTCATCACCATAGGTGCCAAAGACAATCCTAGAAGTTGACACAAAAGAAGAAGAAGGGGAGTATATTGAATATGCTCCCTTGAGTCAAAGGACTCACTCAACATGGGAAACATAAGAAGAGAGAAGAATAAGTTCAACATTGACGACTCTATTTTCTCCTAAAGAACCTATTCCAAAATCAACTTTAGATAATGAGAAGGAACAATGGATAGCTGACATGGAGGGTCAAGAAACTAATGTCTTCAATCTCTCCAATTTTGATTTCATGCTAGTAGGTACCAAGATGGTGGGAGAAAAGATAAGAGATACTCCCATGAGTGAACCCTTAAGAGAGGACTAGCATCAAATGCCACCTTTACCTCATGGACCTATGGGCATACCACCACCACTATCCTGGGACTTAACAATTTTGGATAAAGGCTCAATGACTCTAGTTTTTTAGGCCACAAAAACCAAAGAACATGTGCTAGAGGAAAGAGAACCCCATCATCTACATATCGATGAAGTATTAGAGGAAGGGAAAATACTTGAAGAGTTTCAAAAAAATCCTCATGATATAGAGATTATGACATTAGCCCAACCAAATATAGAAACCCAAAATGTAGATCTTTCTCGATGAGAAAAGACTCTAGAGAGGACCGATAAGGGGAAGGAGCCTATAGTGGAAACAACTTCTTTAGAAAAATACATGTCCCTCATGGGCACCACATCAATATGATTGAAGAGAGAAGTCATGTTCTACTAGAAAAGGTAGTTGGACCTGATAGTCAAGGAGGGAATGAAGGAATTAGTGAAAGCACTTAAGAAGCCCAAGCTACCTATGGGTGATGCATGAACATTGGACTTCATAATGAAGAACCAAGATCAAGACTTACTTGAATTTATAGCCATTCCTCCTCCACATGCTAACACTGAGGAACTCACTCTAAGGATTAATAGATCAAGGAGATCATGTTGGAAAGACCTACTATATACACCATAAAAGTAACGATCATAATGGGCATGAACAAGGGGTTTAGACATATGGACTAGGATGAGTTCAAGTTGATAGCACTTGGGAAATAAAATGAAATATTAAGAGGATATCTGCACGAAATTGTTGGCCATGTAGACTTGAATAATCAAAATATTACTCTTTTTGTGGCATTAGAGAGGAAAAGAATAGGAACAACATAGTTGGACCCATTTTTGGAGGGATGTTAGGAATGGCATGACAATCTTGAAGAGAAAAGTGTACAAATAATACTTGGTCAAAAGGCCTACATGCCTTAACATCAATAAAAGGTCAAAGGTATCATACACTCATGGAAGTATATATAGCTAAGGAGTTGGATAAACTTGATGATTTAATTGAAAATATATCATTTGACAATAAAGTCATGGAGGGACTACATGCAGATATATAAAAGATAAGGGACTAAACTCAAGAGAAAATTTTTGAAGTAGAAAGGTATTACAATGCCACTTGCCTTGAGATCTTTGAAGATGAGTCCAAATCCAAGCTCATTGTGAAACAAGAAGTAGTCCAACATTTTTGAGGAATACTCAAGAATGCTTCATTAGATGAAGAGATAAGACAAGCATTTAAAATTGAAGAGGTATTGTTGGAGCTAGATACAAAGCTTGAACATTTTGTGGATACTCAGATAAAAGTGACTACTGACAATTAGTAAAGGATAAATATGGAGCTTTGGATTTTTTAGAAGTTTCCTGAGTAATAGAGATAATAGAGAAATTAAAGAGAAAATATCCAGACATCATTTTGGTCTAAAGGGAAAGAAAACCTAGATGCTGGAAATGTAGTTTTGACACTTAAGAAAATTTTAGATTCTTGGAACCTACCATCAAGATGTGCAAGCATTTTTATCTTAGAGGTGCACTGATAGTTTTGAAGAAGAAATAATGTACTAAAATTTAACTATCAATTCCTAATTTAGAGCATTCCATGCATTGGAAACATATTTTGATGATAGTTCAACTCCCAGAAATGCCTAGAGAAGGCCAAGCTTCCATTTTTAGAGCTCTCAAAGACTCCTAGATCATTTACTGTTACATTCTTCTTATCTTCTCATTCTTTTACACATAACTTCACAAAAAGATTCTCCAAATAAGTTCACACAATGTCTTTGCATAAATACCATGCCTTTTCACAAGTTGTTGTTAGGTTAGATAGGACCAAAATAAACTTTCCCAACTTAGAGTAAATGGGTAAAAGAACAAACCTATGTCACCCTTTTATAAAGGAAAAGACTAACAAAAGTATAACAATTCATATTTAATGACATAAAAATGGTAGTATTATTTAGAAATTGATAATGAAGTAAACTAATGAAATTTGTAGAAATAGTTGAATTTTAGGATTATAATTTTTAATAATTATTGGTATTAAGATTTGATATATTTTCCTAATTTCTAAAGATAATTTTTTACTTGCTGAAAAACTCTAAAAATTAGGGGTCCAGTTCCCACTACAAAATAATGTGAAAACAAATGAATTTCCATTCAATCTTAGATTATGTTATAGATAACATATATAGCTAGAACAAACAAAAATAAAAATTGGCTTTAGACCTATATAGTTTTCATCTCCCACCACATTTTCTAAAACAAATCTTTTCTAACCAAAAGAAAAATTATACATTCTTGAAGAGGATTCTCTGCTCTAGAATGTCATCTAATTTTAATTTTTTTTAATACGATTTAATACTTTTTCCTTTCTCAAACTTGACATCTTCTTGAGTGTTAAAATACGTACTTGTATAATTTTTTACTTACAATATACTATATCTAATTAAAACACTATAAAACTATATGAGAATATTCTTGACTTTGAATTCTATGAAATGGTGTTTATATGTTATTAAAAAAATATCATAAAAAATAGTAAGAGTTATTGAAACATCAATTTTTTGAAATAATTTTATTTCTTTAGTAATTGGATGCAAACTAGTATAAAACATGTATTTAATAGACATTTTCAATTAGAAAAGTGTAAGACCATATATAATTTAGCTAGAGTGAATTTGTCTAGATTATATATTTTAATAAAATTGATTTTTAGGTAGAAATATTCAAATTTAGTAGTTCTGATAAGCCATCCTAAAAGTTGACACAGCTTTGTACTTTTACCCAAACATCTAGGATGTCATCCCTAGTTGATCAAGTAGTTATTTTGTAAGTAAAATATTTCCTTTATTTTTCATCTTGTTGTTCTATAAATCTTAAATATCTCTTTTCCATATTGTCCATACTAATGTTGGAGGTTATACACATCATCATCAACATGTATACTATTTCCATATAACTTCTCTCTCAAAAATGACATCATATAAACAAGTTACACATCAAATATTGTTCTCTGTTCTTATCTGATGAGCACATAATTGTATTTACTAGAACATGAATAAAAACTGTCAGAGTTAGTATCCTACAATGAATTCTAACCACATGTTTAAATCACATCATTCTACCTCCATGTAATTTTTCTAGTCATAATATGACATTATCAACATCTTGCATACAAAAGAATACATTGCTATAAACTAGTTTCATACTTAGACATTTTTTGAATACCAAAATGTAAAGTATTTTATTTCTAAGGTTTTTTAAAAGCATGTACATCATGTGTAGCCATTAATGACAACACTTACATATCTACATATAGCCAATTATTAAAAATCTCCTGCTTTGGCATTGATGGCAACAAAGTAGGAAAATTGGCTAAGCATCAATTTTTTTTCCAAAACTTACAACATTACTATATGTAGGGTCCCTCCTTGTATTTACTTATTAAATATGAATTTCTCTATTAAATATATTGAAGGAGATTAGAATGGATATGATGTAATGTTTTATGTTATATGTTCTAGTTGTCCTAATGAAAAAAATTGAGATTAGCAGATACATCCATGTTTTAATACTTAGTGATTGGAGAACTACTATGTTATCTTGACTATTTAAACATTAATTTGCACTAACGATGATAAAAGACTTTTTCACCTAATGATAAGGGTGTTGATTTTGGTACTTTGATGATTAGGTTTTATAGTTTAGTATTCCTTAATTGGTGATGTTTATGATGATAGGTATATACATGCTTAATGATGATTATTCTAGTATTTTAATCTAAATTAGTAGATAAGTTATATCATATTGAGTTTGAGATTTTTGAAGATTAAATCTGAGGCCTTGCCCCGACCCATCATAGCATAGTTGATACAATATTATTTTGATACTCATGACTCAATAGGTCAAGACACTATCGGATACACTAAATATACTATGTTAGTTCACATGTGTGATGTTTTATTTTTAGATATTTGATTTTGTCATTAAATACTTTATGAACATGTATACTAATGAATTAAGTAAATGAAGAATTAACACTTTGATTATGCAATTTTAATGATTAAGAGTATGTATAAAAATAAATTAAATAGTTGATTTTTTTTGAAAGATTCATGTTCTAATTTATGTAACTACCCAAATAGGTTTTAATATATATGCATATGATTTTCTTGAGCTATTGATGTGTGCAATTAGTGTTCTAGATATTTAACTAGGAAATCTAATGGAAAGATAAAATTGAACCCCTTGAACCCATTGCTATTTGTGCTAATTTGCTTTGTCTTTCTTTGAAGGTTTTTATATAGTCTTAAAATTTTCCTAGCTTTTGTTGGTTTCTATTAAGTCTTTAAGGCCTAAAAACATTAAATTTAAGTATCCTAGGGGTAAGGGTATGGGTTGGGAGTACTTTCCACCCCCTTAGCCTCTTAGGTTGACTTTTAGGGTCACTCAAAAGCCCTACTTTTGGTTGATTGAAAAAATTGATTTGTCTCCCTCATGTTTGGTGACTCAAACTCCACCTTTGGGTTACCTAAAGCCTAGTTGAGTTAGGATCATATTTAGATTCATTTTGGAGAAGGTTTTGGAGGTTACCCAATCTCTAATTTTTAGACAGAAGTTTGAAGATGGAAGGAAAGCAAGGATAAACTCTTCTCAACTTGTTCTTCACTCTTTTGATCATGTTCTTCATATTGTTCATACTTTGATTCATGCATAAGGCATTGTATTGTTCTTGTATTGCTTGCATGTGTGTTGAGGTTGTTGGGGAGGGATCTTAACTTGTTCTTGGATGTCATTCTTATGCTTTGCTTTGAAATTTTGAGGGGATCTCATGGGGATTGTTTTAGCATTACTCACCCTTGGATAGGGAAGAAGTGGCCAAGTATGGGGGAAGGGCCTTAGTTAGACCTCAATAGTGTAGAGTCTCCTCTCATGGTGAGAAGAGGGAAAGAGGCTAGGGTGTATGGGCTCCTACCTATCATCACATACCTTGTATGAAAAAAAAATTTGAATTCTTGAAGAAGGGAAGGAATGAAAACCCTTGTTATATTGGCCTCGAAAGGGCATTTGTAGAAGAACAGAAGTTCTTGAATTCTAGCCCTGAAAGGGCTATGGTATGGTATGGTGATTGACGTCTCCTATTGAGAAAATCCACCTCCCCCCCATATTTTGGTTCAATTTTGAACCTATTGTGAAAAACCAAGTTGGGAATGTAGGCTTGAATTGTTCATCATATATGTTGTTTTACCTCCGAGTCAGTTCTTGTCTTTTCCATGGTTCCCTTGATGCATTGAAGATATTGGAAAATATCTCTTGTGAAAGACCTAGAAGAGAATTCAATTGAATTGTAACATTATGTAAAAAAATGTATTTAAATTTGATGTATTTGGCAAAGATGTCAGGTTTTCTTACTGGTTCTTTCCCAATTGAGCCTTGAACTAGGTTGATTAATAGCAAAGAAAAGATTGAGTAATATTCTTGTATTGAGTCCTTTAGTATTTCAGTTCTTTACATATGTTTATTTGAAAATAGATAAAACGGTGATGTTTCACTCTTCCTATGATACTCATATGTTTTGTAATCATATTCATTTGATTGAAGTTAATTTGATAACATAGTGATATATATCAATTTAGGCAATTTAAGATTAAAATGTGTTAAGGAAATTCGCATTTTATTTGTACTTAAATTTCATAATTATACATGAGTGTGAGAAAGTTAAGTAATTCTATTTGAATACTTATGTATTACATTTAATCTGATTATCCCTTTTAAAAAAAAAATTGTGTGTTTTAGCCCCATATTGTGGGCATGACACTATAATTACCATCTATTTCAAATACTCCACCTTTATTTATTACAAATTCTACCCCTTTTAATATGACTACAAAATTTATAACTTACAATTTTCTCATACTTCTCCCCCCCCCCCTCGACATCAATGACAAAAGTTGAAATGTCCAAAAACTATCAAAAAGATGTGTCTAACTATTGTAAAAAACTATCAAAACTTCTATCTCATTTCCTTAAGATGATATCATCTTCATACAATCATGAAAATTTTCATTTAGACTATCCATACCTTTCTTCCATGTGTCCTTGACTACTTTAGCTAGAGTGAGAATTGCACATAAGGCATATGATGCAATCTCAACTACATTAAGGTCAGAATATATGAAATTGGAATAAGTGTCCTTTATTTTAACACATTCCTCAAATTTTCTCTCAATGAATGATAGTTTCAGAGCTATATATTCTCTGAAATTTGATAATCTTCTCAAAAATTTCTCTTTTTCAAGTTGCAATTTCTTGATGTCAGTGTGAATACCAGTAACTTGTCCTTCAAAATCATCAACTTTTCTAGAGGGTTGTTGTAACTAACTTGTTAGAGCTTCCATCTCACTTAGCTTCCCTTCCATGTTATTATCCTAATCTTTAGTGAACTTGTGAGATAAAGTAAATTTGATGTACAAAACCATTTCATCTTGTTGACATCTTCAGAGTTCCTTGATATAATTGTTGGAAATATTCAAGACTAAGCTAAGTTATTGAGAGGGGATGGGTGAATTAGTAACTTCTAAAACTTCAACAATTTCAACCTTTAATACAACCATTCAATTAGCCTTTAATCCATCATATAAATTCTAATTTAATTGCATGCATAAGAAACTGAAAACATGAAAGCATTCATAACACTAAGACATAAAGATTTGGTAACCTAGAAACCTTCCAAATAGAAAGTAAAACTAGGGTGGTGATGATACCCACAACTTTAGTACTACAATATAAAGTTAGCCTGTTAAAGCTTACATTAATTACTTCTGATGATTTTTCCTACTAGGAGCAATAAGTACTGCTAGGTCCACCTTTTGAAAGGATTTACAAACACACAATTAAATATGCACTCAATAAAGAGATTTACAAAAGACTATTAGGTCTTCCTTGTGAAAGGATTTGACTAATCCACTTGTTACAATGAAATAGTAGACAATCTTTAATTTGCAACTTGGCTTGCTGAATGAGATTCCTTTAAGTACTGATCACCTTGCTCTGATAGATATGACTTTGTTGCTCCTTATACTATTGTAGCCTTTGTAATTTACTCCTTTTCTCTGATTTAATTTGCATTCACATCTTCATATTTTCACACACATACATATATTGGATATGATACAATGCATTACATATATATCAATCCAATTATACAAATTATAGAGTTGGCCATAATACAAGTTACCACAAATATTACAAAGTTGGCCCACATGAAGACATTCAAGTTCTAAAGACTAACTTGGTGAGGTTCTAATAGTTGACATCCACTATCAATACTTGACATCATCATGCACTTGGTAGACATAGAAGCTCGGTCCATATTGATCACTTCTAAGTAGTCTTGAACTTGGTCTACACTAGTGACTCAATAAATATTGTGCAACTTGGCTTAAACTAAATCGCTTGTTTACCATGTCAATACTTGATAAACATTATCACCTTGAGCTCAATATAAATTGAATCATTTGGTTAACACAAAATGGCTCGGTTCACACTAGATTCACATCAACATGAATTGTGAGCTTGATAAGCACTGTACTACTCGATAACCACTAATAAACTTGGCATCAACTAAAATGCATGGTTTACACTACTAGTTTGCACATTAATTGACTTTACTTGGTAACCATTGAGATTTTTCCAAAGGACTTGATAGCAACTAAAATGCTTGGCAACAACTAAAAATGGTACAATGAGCTCAATAACCATATACAATTTGAATAAGTGTGTGTCACTAATAAAAAACTTGATGGATATGCCAACAATTTCCCCCTTTGGCATTAGTGACAAAAACACTTATCAACCAAAACTAAATACCTTATATCCATTACCATGTAATACTAGCTCGATAGAGTATACTAGTTTTGTGATTTTCCAAAATTGAATTTTTAAGATATATACAATATACTATACATCTTCTTTCTATATACAACATGTCTTTCTATACATGTCTTACTTATTGCAAGTTCTCCCCCATAACATATTTCTCCCCCATACTATCTTCTATCTTTTTCTTCAAACTATGTGTCTCTCTCCCCTTGTTTGATAGTAATGCCAAAGATTTATTCTATTTTATTTATAAAGGGACACCAAAATGAGATAAAAATTTAGAATGTATCTTGAGAATGATTGCCAAGGTTTTATCCCAATTTTCCTACAAGGCCTTACATGTATGAAGTGCAATTTGTACCTTTTCTAACAATTCTATCATATGGTCTGTAATAGAGAAGTTATTATCACGGATTAGAGTTTTTGAATATGTAATATATTTTTGCAATGCATCCATGTTGGGAAGGATCATGTTCTACATGTCAATCAATGTGGATTTGATCCTTGCTTCTTCCCTTAGCAATTCTGCTTGCATATCTGATCAAAATCTTATTTTCTTGAAGTGTACAAAGCTTGAACTAGGTTCAAGTTGCAACTATTGAGCATGGCATTTATATCTTCATCTATTTTGGACGATTTTTCCTTTTTTTCCTTTGTAAACTCAAAAACATCACATAGTTTCCCAAATAGTGATGACACATTTGAACATAATGCATCTAAATTGCCCAAAATTGTAGAAAGCTCTACTTGATGAATGGCTATCGACTAAGCAATGTGCTCTAGCACTTTATTGTCAAACTTCTTTTTAGCCTTCTACACCGGCTTATCTTGTCCATCTGTGTCTTCATTAAATTTTTGGACTACTTTTGCTAGCTGATACAAGATAGGTTGAGAAGAATCAACCTCAATACCTATGGCCTCTACAAAAATGTTCTTGTCATCTTTAATTATCTTGTACTCTTTATCTCTCTCCTCTCTTAGCCTTTTTTGTTTAGCCTTCTTCTAGAGGATTTCACCAAATGTCTACATTTGGTCTGGAGTAAGCTTTTAAATATCCCAATTGGGGATTACTATTTCCTCATCTAAATCAATGCCTTCCTCTACCTCCTTTCCTGTCCCCAAAAATTTTGTGCTCAATTGAACCTTAGGCTTAACTATCCTTACACTTATTTCTTTTGTATCCAAAATAGAAACAATTGTAAATATGCTAGGACTAGCTATGAAAATTGATATTGTACTTATTGAAGGAATATTTATAGAAATACTCGAAAAACCCAAAATTGGTGTACTCAAAATTGAAGAAGTCAAAACTAGAGAAGTAAAAAATAAAGTACTCAACTTGGTAGATGAAGGAGGAATCTGTTTCTTAGTAGATGAAGTGGAACTCACTTTTTTCAATGATGTGTCAAGCTGAGTAGGAGCAAAGAGTGATTGAATGATTGGATTGGCACTGGTGGTTACAATCAAACTTATTGATGCTATCTCCACACTTGATGTTGACACTAGCTTTCTTGGAGAGTAAGGAAGTGAGGCAATGATTGTTGTAGCTAGCTTGACTAGATCATTCTCCTCATCATTTGGTTTTGCTTCCTCAATAGCCTCTTGTCCTTGATCCTCTTCATCTTCTTCATTGTCAAAGTGAGTTACTTCTTCAACATTCTCTTCTTCATCTTTTTTTTTATCTTCATCATCATCATCATCATCATTTTTGAAATTGACTGGAAAACCACTTGGTTTAACAAACAAATAAATATTCTTCCAAGTATTAAACTTTAGAGTCAATTTTTCTTCATTTTTCTTCAATGACTATTTTACCTGAGCATCTAATATGCTCATTAATAGCTGCCTCAAGGTTTTCCCATCTATGTCCTTGATAGTTTGCATAACAAAATCCCATCTTGGATTTATCTTTTCTAATAACTCACTAGGAACTTGAGAGGTGAGCTGATCTAGTGAGTATTTCCACTTACCCATTTTATTCAACACCAGCTCTTCAATTTGCTTCTGCTCCTCTGCTATCCTAGTCTCATATTTTAATGATTAGGAATTTTTATGCCTGCCTCTACTTCTAGATCTTTTAGTCTATCTTGGAAGGTGGGTGGAGGTTTTCTAAATATAATGTCTCCTCCTTCCTTATCAGACTTCTTCCTTGAAGATCTCCTTGAGAAAACTACAGCAGATGGCTTTGTTGGCTAGGTGATAATCACTTTTCCTTTCTTCTTTAGTGGCTCTTCTTCTTTAGATTTTTCCTCCTTTGCTTCCATATTCTTTGCTTCCTCATCTTCTCCTTTACCTTCAATTAACAAATGGGTTTAACTAGATTTCAGTTTTGCAATTCTTTTCTTCCCTTTGTTTACCACCTAAAGAAGTTTGATCTCAAGTTCAATCATGGCCTTTGCTTCACCATACATTCTAAAGTATGCAACCTTAGGATCAATTGGTTCATTGATAAGAGCTTCAATGATATCCTTTGTTTCATCAATGTTGACCTCATACCAAGAGGTTTTACCCTCACAATTATAGGCTTAGTTGCCTAAATATACACCTTGTCACTATCCACCATGAAACATATATCATCTTTATAGTCTTCAACTAGCTTCTTGGGGATTCAGAACCTATTGTTCATTTTCTCTTTGAATACATCAAAATAATTTTCCATGATGCTATTATAATTTTCACCCATTTCTGCAATATACTCATTTATCTGATAAAGCATAGGTACATCTTTTCTCCATACTACAGTACCTATAGAGGGAAAGAATTTTTGAACATAAAAGAATAGGCAAGTTAACAAAGTACCAAACTTACATGATTTTTTCTTTGATGTTCTTATGTCTTCCATGTTCTTGTTGAGCTACTTCAACAATAGGTTGGAAAAGTAGTATGATAAATTGTTCTTAACCACCGTGTATGCCATGTCCATGGCTTCACATGACATAATATTTATCTTTTTGAACTATATATCTTATGCAAAATAATGTGAATCCAAACTTTAATTGTGCATCAGTGACACTATTAATTTTCATTCCTTTTCCATCCCATTTAGCTAAGGTTTTATTTTCCAATTTTTCCCAACCTAGGGTTTTTGTCATTTTGGCTTTGTCTAGCATTGGGAGGCCAGTGATTCAATGAATCATCTTCTTAGTTATCAGAATTTGTTGTTCTAACCATAGTTGCCCATTATGCACTTGACTAAGGATAAACCTAATCCATTTCATTTGAAATTCATAGGGCATGTCAGGGATGTGTGTCAACCCTTTGGTTTCCACATGTTGATGTTTGGGTTTTAGGACTCCATTCACAAATAGCTAACCTAGGGCATCATCCATTTCTAGTGTACCAATCTCTTAAATAACGCATTTGAAATGAGTGCAAATATCATTGATAAGAAGTACCTTTGGTGGAATTTGGGATTGTGCACTGCTTGGATCTAGGGTTTTGACAACCACAGGAGTGAGCTTAAAATATGGCACCTTCCACTCAACTCCATGAACCAACATGTCAAATCCTTGCTTAACCTTTCTACTATTGGATTTCATTTTCACTCAATAGATTGAGAGAATTCAA
Source organism: Cupressus sempervirens (assembly GCA_028749045.1). Lineage (NCBI taxonomy): Eukaryota > Viridiplantae > Streptophyta > Pinopsida > Cupressales > Cupressaceae > Cupressus > Cupressus sempervirens. The sequence goes on from CM053783.1 coordinate 425,502,349, forward strand.
AAAAAAAATTGTTGGAAATTTTCTCAAATCACTTTGGTCACATTGAAAACCACTCTTGACAATAGCACTCAAAATTTCATGCTAAGAAATAATTTTGATTTCATACCTTTTATTGAAATATTGTCACTAATGCATGGTAGATAAGTAGATATGTTGACAGACTGTCATCCACTACTTTGCATTGATCACTCAGCTACGTCTTTATGACTTGGTAACCATAGGTATCTTTATTACTTTCGACCTTGCTCGGTAGAGTCTATGACCCAACCTCACTTAGTAGAAAAGGTAACTTGGTAATAACTAATACCAATCTCACTCAGTTATCCCTTTGTATCCTAAATATAGATTTGGATCTTTGTCACCTTTCAATTGGAACCAATTTAGATGTCATCTTTGATAGCATAGTTCCAATTCTCCCTTGAGAACTTAATTAGAAATGGTAAAGTCACCCAATTCTTGAGTGACTTGACCATCATTACTTGGACTTGTATCCTTGATAGATTTAGGAATCCATTTTTGTCTCATCTACTTTTAGATGTTGTTAGCCTTTTCCTTCTTTTCATCTTAAATTCTACTAGTTTTCATATAGTTCTTGGCAAGATGACCAAGTTCTATACAAATGAAACATCTCTTGGTAGTATCTTTTTTCCTCATATGATGTTTAACACAATTCATACTAGTGTGTCCAAATTCTCCACAGTAATGACATCTACACTAGGTATTGTAGTCCCAACAAAATATTACTTTCACAATTTTCTTTGTTGGATTTAATACCTTGGTTTTGCATTCTGATGACTTTTGTCCATGTTTCTTACATTTGTGACATTTTACTTCAAATCTTGGTTTCTCTTTATATTCATTAGCATTATGAACATGTTAATTGCAATTGTAGTATTTTCCATTGAATTTTTCTTTTCCATTACTCCAACATTTGTTTGATGTATGACATATCTTACCATAGTGATTGCAAGTAGATCTTTGGTTTTTTTGAGCTCCTTGCTTGGATGATTCTTCTTCTTCTATATATCCAATTCTTGCTTTTCTTTTTTGCCTATATAGGTTTTGCTCATTTAATTGATTCATGTCTACTTGAGATTTCATCATTCTTTCATTGATTTTCTTCTCTAAGTTTAGATCATTCCTCAATCTTTCATTAATTTGTCTTTCAAAATTTAGATCATTCATCATTCTTTCATTGATTTTCCTTTCAGAATTTAGATCATTCGTCATTCTTTCATTTTCAAATCTTAAGCTCATGATTTCTTCATTTTCATTGGAGAGCTGATCAATAAGGTCTTCTTGCTGAAGGGATTGGTTTTGGATTGCATTGTTCCTTTCATCTATCTCTTATTTTATCTTGTTTCTTTGTTCCAAGACTTCACAGAACCTTAGCGACTGAATTTCTTGTTCTCTTCTTAGCTTTCTTACTTCTTCTTGTAGGGAACCTTTCTAGGAGTTCTTTGATTGCTTTATTGGCTTCATCTAGATTTCTTGAATGAAGGTCTTTAATTCTTTCTTCAATGTAGAGATGATCATTCATTTGAATTGCAAGTTCTTTTCTTCTTTTCAAGGATTGAGAGAGTTGCTCCTTTTCTTTCTTGAGTTGGGTAATAACCATTTCTAAATCTAGCTTCTCATTATCAATAGCATTGTCAAGTGTGAAAATCTCCATGGCCTTGATCTTTACTCAAGTCATTAAGCTTTCTCCTAAGAACCACAATTCTTTGATACCAATTGTTAGAAATATTCAAGACTAAGCTAAGTTACTAAGAGGGGAGGGGTGAATCAGTAACTTTTAAAACTTCAACAATCTCAACTTTTAATACAACCATTCAATTAGCATTTAATCCATCATATAAATCCTAATGTAATTGCATGCATAAGAAACTAAAAACATGAAATCATTCATAACACTGAGACACAAAGATTTGGTGACCCAGAAACCTTCCAAATAGAAAGTAAAATTGGGGTGGGATGTTACCCACAACTTTAGTACTATAGTATAAAGTTAGCAAGTTAAAGCTTACACTGATCACTTTTGATCATCTACCCTATTAGGAGCAATAAGGACTGCTAGGTCCACCTTGTGAAAGGATTTACAAACATACAATTAAGTATGCACTTGATAAAGAGATTTTAAAAAAAAGACTATTAGGTCTACCTTGTGAAAGGATTTGATTGATCCACCTATTAGGATGAAATAATAGATGATCTCTCATTTTCAACTTGGCTTGCTAAATGAGATTCCTTTAAGTACTAATCACCTTGCTATGATAAATATGACTTTGCTGCTCCTTATACTATTGTAGCCTTTGTAATACACTCCTGATTTTCTCTTATTTAAGTCACATTCACATCTTCATATTTTCACACACACATATATATATTGGATATGATACAATGCATTACATATATATATCAATTCAATTATATAAATTACAGAGTCGACCACAATACAAGTTACCAAAAATATTACAAATTCAACCCACATGAAGACATTTGGGTTCTGAAGACTAACTTGGTGAGGTTTTGATACTTAGTATCCACTGTCAATACTTGACATCATCATGCACTTCATAGACATAGAAGCTCAATCCATACTAATCACTTCTAAGTAGTCTTGAACTTGGTTTGTATTGGTGACTCAATAAATATCTTGCAACTTGGCTTAAACTGAATCACTTGTTTACCATGTCAATACTCAATAAACACTATCACCTTGAGCTTGGTATAAATTGAATCATTTGGTTAACACAGAATGACCCGGTTAACACTAGATTTGCATCATATGAACTATGATCTTAGTAAGCACTGTACTACTCAATAACCACTGATAAACTCGACATCAAGTAAAATGCACAGTTTACACTGCTGCTCTGCACATTAACCAACTCTACTTGATAACCACTGGGATTTGTCCAAAGGACTTAGTAGCAACTTAAATTCTTGGCAACAACTAAAAATGGTACAATGAGCTCGATAACCATATACAATCTAAATAAGTGTATGTCACTAATAACAAAATTGACTAATATGTCAACAATAAGTATCAAGACTCAACAAATAATTATTTATGTTTCAAAAAACAATGGTAAAAAGACTAGCATCATGAGAAATTTGAGCCTTAGACTCAACAACACTTAAAAAACCTATAAATTCATCATCAAAATATTTCACTACTACTTTGGCTCTCTATTTGGGGTTTGCTTCCATATGTTTGGATGCCAAAGTGCTATGCAATTTGTTAGTCACCTCCATTAATGTCCTTTGTAGACTCTTGACTTTCTTTTTCTTCTTAATCAACTTGGTAAAAGATGATATCAAGTCAGATTGATCACCATCATCACCTGTAAGGTTGGAAAGAGATAGTGAGGTGGATGAGCTAGATGCTTTAGTCTCATCTTCCTTTTATTTCTTCTTTGTTTTCTACCTTGTTTTTTTGTCTTCTTCTTCCTTCTCTTTTCCCTTCCTTTCTTGTTCTTTCTTTTTTTTTTCTAGCTTATTCTCTTCTTCCTCTTCTCTCCTCTTCTTTTCTTCTTTCTACTTATTTTCCTCCTCAAGAAACTTCAACTTTTCTTCTTCAATCTTTTTCATTTCCTCTTCTAAATGTCTTTTCTCCTCTTCAATCAATTTTAATTGATCTAGAATGTTTTTAGAATGGGACTCAGGCTGATAAAAAGGACCATCTTCAATATTAATAGTAATATTAGTTTTATTAATTTGCATTGTATCACAACTTACTAACAGTTCCAAAGTTTTCTCCATAGTGGTTAGCTCAAGCATCATTGTTTTGATGGCTTTAATTGTTTCACTTCTTATGACATTCTTCTCACCTCCCATAAATAGAAATGGCCTCATCTTACTTTTTAAGTAAGGTGCTAGATTGTTCATCAATTTCCCGATTTCTTCTTTATCATCAATTTTGCACATAGTTCTTATCATGGATTTCCAAAATTTCATGCCTTCTTCATGAACTGGTGCCTTCTTTTCTATAAGTCTATCATAAAATTTTTGATTCACAATGCCTTCAATATCTTCAAGTTTTAAACTGTTGAGAATCATATATCTCATAGTAGAGATATTAATCTATTCTTTCTCAATATCATTGTACAAATCATAAAACTTATTCATTTGCAAAAAGTTCCCCTCATTGACAATAGCTATGTTAATCTTTTCTATCTTCAGTTTCCAAGGTTGCCTTGTTTTACCTATTGTCTTATTAGAAGCAATAACTTTTTTAGGTTGTTTAACTTCTTATTCCTCACTAGAATATAAAATTTTCGACAATGTTTTCTTCCTTTTCTTAGGTTCAGTAGCTTGCTACTTAACTCATTTTGAATTTTAAGTCTCAACTTCTACTAGCCTTTCAGACTTCCTTTTGGGCTCACTTGGTTGCTTAGCTAATACAACAACATATGGGATTCTTTTTTTTGTAGGAATCACTACAATGGATACACCTGATGCTTGACCAACTAATAGAGGTGGCACATACATCACACCTTGTTCACCAATTTGTTTTAGTGTAGGTATTATTTGTCTAACTTCCTATGATTCTCTTTCTATCATACTCACCTCAATCAATGCTTTCTTCATCATAGTCTCAACCTTCTTATGAGATGCTTGGTAAGCTAATTGAGCTATTTCTTTATATGTTCCAAATTTTTATGAGGATTTATCCTTTCTAGAGTTCAACAATAGATCACTGTAACCAATAGCTACATCATCACTCAATTCATAACCTAAGGGTTCAAGAAATGTTTCCCTTGGTTCTACTGCTTCAACATAAGTAAGGTCTATATCTACCATATAGCATATGTCATCCTTAAATCTATCAACAATTGCTAGTGCAATTTTGAATCTTTGTTTTATTTCATTTTGGAATTTTCTCATAATTAGATTGCCACTATCCAAGATTTTATCTATGAGATGCCTTCTACATACATTTGTTATCTTATCCATAGTACATATTTCACTATCATGATTTCTATAGTTGATAGGAATGGAAATATTTTAAGTACATGAAAGAAGATATGATTTATTAGTGACTAAAATTTGAATACACCATTCTTAGTTCTCTTAATCTTCTCGAAATTCTCAAGGAGTTGTACTCTCAAAATCTCACTCAGATTTACATACTCTTTCTCAATACAAATTTTGTAGGCTACATAGATAAAGCCTACTAATAACTCATCACACTTAGAACTTGTACAAATAGAATATACAATGATTCCACTCAAGAATCTCATATCATGTTGTCTAATGGTGTTGATCACCATTGCCTTACCATTATAAATTACTTTAGTTTTGAGTTCAACCTTCTTCTTGAGTAATTTCTCACTAATGGGTATGTTGCCTTGTTTTCTAAGACCAATAAATTCATGAATAAGGTTGGTATATGTGTCAACTACATTATATCCCATCCAAAACTTCCCATTATGAATTCTACTTAATATAATTTGAGTCCATTCTTCGTTATCAAGTTCATGGTAGAAGTAATATTTGACTAAATTAAAATCTTTTAGATGTCCAAATTTGGGCTTTATAGTCATATCATGGTTGAAAAAAAATTCCATATCCTTGTTCATAAGTTCACCTCCAACTATTTAAAACTTGCTAGACAAGTAACTTCCTAAGTCTTCCAAGTGAACTATGTTGTTCAGAGTTGTTGATAGAGCTTAACTAAGGTTTCATTCTAAGGGTTTCACAAGGACAACCTTCAATTTAGGTCTCTTAATATTCTCAACCTTGTGAACTACTTTCATATCCATGATTTCACCAAATACAAATTTATCAAAGAAATTATGCATGAAAAATGATAGAATACCTTTTTCAAAGTAGGGTTTTTCTTGAATTATCTTTGAAAATTTGCTTCTAGGTTCTCTAAGCTTCTGAGATAATCACAATGTGGAAGTAATCAAGTTGTTAATATATTTATTTATCCAACTTGAACTTGCATTAATTTCATATTTTTCTAAATCAAAAAGTTGATAATTTCATTCAAAAATCAAATATTTTCTCAAAATTATCTATCCAATCTTCAAATGGTACCCAAGGTTAACCATAACTCCCTTTCATTATGAAAATTCTCCACAGGACTTCACTTCACAAAATTTACTATGAAAACATAGATTTCATCTTCTATCATAGAATAAAATTTCTCTATTTTAACAGTAACCATTATTTTCTTTGTAACTTGTTCTGATAAGCTCCAAATTGCAAGAAAGATTACCTACAGCCTAAACTCATCTAGATACATCTTTTCCCAACCTCTATATGCATAGTTCAATCTCTAAATGAAGTTTAAAATTTTGGTGTTGTGAACAAGCTTAATTCAACTTGGTTGAATCAAAATCAATTACTAACTTCAATCTTCCTTTCTCTGCATCATCTAAACTTTTCTTCAAATCCAATAGTTAATCCCTTTATAAAATGTCTCATCAAGTTCTTCTCAAATTTCACTAACTACATTTCTTTGATCTTCATTATCTTTGTTAGTTCCAAAGTTTCTTTCATGATTCCTTTTGTCATTTATGAAGTTTATTTCATTGTTCCTTTTTTTTCTGAAGTTTCTTCCATTATTCCTTCTATCCATTATGTAATATTTTTCTATATGTCCAAAGTTATTGCATAATTGACATACTAGGGTTTTGCTTCTATGATTCTACTGATCAACAAGTGTTTGACAATTTTGGGCTATGTGTCCAAAGTTGTTACACTTATAACACACGATATTCTTTCTTCACAAGGTCTTTATTCTCTTGATGTCCTCTAATTAGATCTTCTTCTATCTATAGGGTTAGTATTTCCAAACATTCTACTATTCCTCTTATCATTATCATATTTAGGTTTCTTATAATCAGTTTCTTTATAACCAATACCATGATAATTATGACAATAAAAATCTGTAACATGATTAAATGACTTATTTGTACAATCTTTTTTCATATGACCTATTTCATTACATGAAAAACACTTACCTCTAAATTCATACCTAGTTTCTTTAGGAGATTTAACTTGCCTAGGTTCATCTAATTCTTAGTTTCCTTGTCTTGTCAAACTTCTTTAGTTTTATCAAAAGAATGATTGGATCCAATCTTATCATCAGATTTATCTTTTTCTTTAAGATCTGTTCCACTCTCAAGTTACTTTGCAAACATGTTAAATAGGTAACCAAGACCAATCTTATCATAAGTAGGTCTTTGTACTAACATTTGTTCATCAAGATTTTCTTTGCTAGAACAAAAATTTTCAAGTCATATCTTGCTTTAAGTTAGTTCATCTTTCACAATAGTGTTGTACTTTTTAAGTTCTTCATGATTTTCTTTTAATGCTTCAAGTTTAGATGTCCTCTTTGCTAGATTGTCTCTAACATCTGAATTTTCAATCTTCAAATTAGATTCAACTTTTCTAGGATCATTCTTCAAACTCAACTTTATATTTTTAATCTTCTATTCATGCTTCAAGATCTTGTACTCTATTTTTAGCTTTGAATATTCATCATCACTAGTTTTAGATTCAATAGATTTAGGCTTGGATTTGAGATGTTTAATCCTATCCTTCATTTGTCCAATGTACACTTTGGAGTCTTCATATCTATCTTTCAACTTATCTCCTTCTTTAATAAGGATATCAATTTGTTCAAGTGCCTCTTCAATTTTTTTCATCAACTATTCCATTTCCATAGGGATCATACTCAAGCTTTTAAGCCTCTTTTGAGTAACTAAGCTCTGATACCCATTGTTAGACATAGTGAATAGTAAGAGGGGGAGTGAATCAGTATTCTATAAATTTTTTTTAGAAAATAGATATTATTTATTATTTTGAACCACACATAAGAAAGTAAACAAGTAATGTTGAATAGTAAGAGAAACCATGCACATAGAGAAATCATAACACCATATTTTGTTAACTAGGGAAACCCTAGCTAGGGGAAAACCTTAGTGGAAATGATGCCCACAAAGATATACTAATATATATATTCCTTGTTAGAGGATGGACCCTATTTGGAGTCTATAAACAAATTTAGTACATAAGAGTCCCTATTAGGAGACTTTGAATCCCTATTAGGAGTTGTGGTACAATGTATGCAAGAAGAGCTCACCACTCAAACATGTACTTTCAATTACAAGAAGAGATCACTACCCAAACAAGTAATTCATCCTCTAGATTCCTCAAATATAGAAGTATATATGTTGTACCTTCTTTCTAGTTGATCTGAAACCTCAACTTGATCTCAAATCACTAAATCAAGTTATCAAAAACTTTTCTTCTAGATATGATACAAAACTTCACATTCATATCTTTTGCACATAACTTCATAGAAAAATTCTCCAAATAATTTCACAAGATGTATTTGCATAAATAACATGCCTTTCCACAAATTTCACCTAGGTTGGCTAGGACCAAAATAAACTTTCCCAACTTAGAGTAAAAGTCTAGGATGTCATCTCTAATTGATCAATTAACTATTTTGTAAAAAAAATAATTCTATTACCTTTCCCTACTATCCATATTGATGTTTGACATTATACACATCATCATAAACATGTATACTATTTCCATATAACTTCTCTATAAAAAATAACATCATATAAACAAGTTATACTTCAAATACTATTCTCTATTCCTATTTGATGAACACATAACTGTATTTACTAAAACATGAATAACAACTATTAGAGTTACTATTCCTTCAATAAATGTTAACCACATGTTCAACTCACTTCATTCTACCTCCATGTAACCTTGCTAGTCATAATATGACATTATCAATGGCTTGCATACAAAACAATACACTTTTGTAAACTAGTTTCATCCTTAGACAATTTTTTGAGTACCAAAATGCAAAGTATCTTTATTTCAAGGTTTTATACAAGCATGTACATAATGTGTTGACATTAATGACAAAATTTAGATATATTCATATAGACAATTGTCAACAAGTGACACTTTTCACCATGTTATGGATTTTAGAAAGCACAATCCATGTTATTTCTTCAAAAATATATCTCAACCCTTCTTAAGATTTGAATTGCAACCCTTCATTTTACCATCCATTTGCCTACAAATTGAAGGTTCTATCAGAATGACCATATTTTTTATAGAACTAAAATTTTGACCTATAGTGCCTCTCTCGTTTGGTTTCTATATGCCATCTTGATGGATGTTGTTAATCCTTAAGTCATGTTGTATATTAGTGTCAAACACTTAGTCATTTACAAGGCATGATTGTTCAGTCATCACTATGACTAAGTCATCCTATATAGGCCAAGCAAAGGAATGAAGATTTGTAAATATTCTAAGTCAAGTGTTGAGCAGTAGTTACTATTGAGTGTGCTAATAGTCGTGAAGTACTCACATGATTGCTGAGAAAATTAGAGATGATAGTGGATGCCAAGTTAGTTAGAGTTTAGTTGAAGCTGAGTGTTGTATAGACTGAGTTATTCAATATATGTTGAGCATAGTGAAGGCCAAGGGATATCATGAAGAAATAGCTTATGCTGAGCACCAATATGTTGTAAGTGTTGAGTAACACAATTTTACATTTTTGTTTGGAATGGCACTAGAATCTATGTTGACCATTTTTGTTGAGATGGAAGAATATTTTGGAGATCAAGGAGTTAATCAAGGAAGTGATTATGCATTTTTTTGAGGATCATTAATCCCTAGGAAAAGGATTCCACCAATCATAACATTGGAAGGTCTAAAAGATAAAAGGATTGATTCTAGATCATTGATTTGGATCTAGGGAGTTCACCCAATCATCTATTTAAGGAGGGTCTATGACCTAATTCATAAGATTGTTGTGTTGTGAAGTGTGAAGGATTGGATTCATGCAAGGGTGAAGGTGGATCATACATAGTATAAAGACCAACTAGAGAATTGAAGTGCATAGATAGAGACATATCATATCAGAGAAGTGATCAATTAATGAAATGAGGAAATCTATTATCAACATACTAGTGTAAAATGAAGGATTAGGTACTGATAAATTTTGACATGTATAATTAGGGTTTAAATATCTTAATAGAGTGGTCTTAACATACCTTTGTAAATATATTATTAAAGTACTTAGTTGTAGGTTAAATCCTTTAATAAAGGTAGACTTTATGAGTCTAGTAAACTCTTAATAGGGAAGACCCCTCATAGGGTAGATAATCAAAAACTTGTAGCCCTAATAGAAAAAATTTTCATCCCCATTGTAGCTTTACCTTCACATTGGAGGGTTTCTATGTAAGAAAATCTTTTTGTTCATGTGTTATGAGTTACTTGACATATTTGTGATTTATTCATGCTATAGATGCTAGATATGATTATGCATTATAGTAAATATTCATTTAATTTAAAATATTGTTGAGATAAGGGTTTATGGTTAAGCTATTAGATTTGATACTTGTTTCAAGTATTAAAGTTAATTTATAGATCCTAATTCATCTCCACTCTTAGTATCTTTCTTTTCCCATTAGATTTCCAATAGATGTGACCTTTATGTTCTTTCTTTTTGAATGATCATGTTGGGCTTGATGAGTGGTCTATACCCTTGGGGTGATTTGATTTATGTAGATATAACACTAGAATGATTATGCATTATGCTCAACTTATGATACTTATGATGTATTTAGTGGTTTCATTGAGGAGGTATGGTATTATAATGATATTACTCAAGTACCCTTGTGATATAAATAATTGTTGCACTATGAGATGCATTAAATTATTATTCTTGATTCTAGATCCTACACTAGTGTTGACTCATATGTTTGATTAAGCTATTAGTAGCATTTTGGCCTAATTTGTATGTTAATTTCATATGATGTTAGCTATTGTGTTTCAAATTTGAGATTGTTGATGTTTCCTTAGGATGACCATCTAGGATTTTATGCTATTCCATGCCATACATGTTTTTGAGTAATTAAGTTAGTTGTGTTCATTGATATATGATTACAATAAGTGGGAAATGATTTATCTATATTTGGCTTTGGGATTATGGATTACATTTTCATTTTGAGATGCTTTAACGAACATACATTATTTTGATTATGAATATCATAGTAGTTAGATGTTAGATGATGTTTCTATTTATTTTGATCATATTTTCATTGATGAGGCATACTAATATCTTAATTTTGATATAGTTTTCATAGTTTGGACTTACTCTTTGTGCTTTGTCAAAAATATTTCCAAAAAAATTGTGTAAATATCTTGTAACTTATGCTAGAGATAGTTAGAACTTACTAAACTTATGGGTAGTGTGTATGACATACTTTGCTTAATATTATACATAGAATGTAGTATTTCATATAAATATCTTAAGCTATGTTCTAATATCTAAATAAGAGTAGGAAGGTTATCTTGCATATATATTCTAGATGTTTCTAACTTTCAAGAAAATGAAGAGCGATGCAAATGGAGATGTTTACTACATTAGAGGAAGAGGATGATGGAGACCGATTGTGGCAAGGAAAGCATAGTTCAGTTCCTATGGATAAGCTATGCTTGTAGAGGAGTTACTATTCCAAAAAATGTAGGAGACACAACTTGCTATATTTCCTTCAAGTTGTTATTTTGTTTCTTAGTAATAAATGTACTATGTCATGGTTGATCTTTGACTTCTTTTCTACTGATATTTTTTCAAGACTTTTATATCATGATTTTAATAAGTATCCAATCCTCTATATAATGGATTTGAATCATATTAGTAAGAAAAGGAGAAAATAGACAATTTTGGTTTAAGTTTTAGAAGTTACTCTTTTTCTTTTCTTCATGAATTATTTAATTGATGTAATCAAAGAAGGATTTTAATGAAAGAGTGATTTTGAAATACTTGTTGTGTTCATAGTTATTTAAAACCAACCAAGGGGGCCCTCTTGGGAGGTGGAATAGATTTAGGTAGAGTAGATTCATTCTTTGCAATTTCCTATTTTCAAGATAGATTTACTATATTAGTCCTGCAGTATTGTTACTATGAAAGTTCCTACAACACTTGCAAAAAATGATCATGGTGGATGTTTTGAGTTGTTAAATAGTTTAGGTTCATTTTCCAAAGCTTTATACACTTATCTATTGTTAGCCCAAGTGTGTTTACTATTTTTTAATAGTAGTATAGATTTTTTTCATGCATTTTACTTTTATGTAGCATAGGCGTTAAGACACTTAAAGGAACTTAGTGCACATATGATGTTGACCCATTTCAAGTCCTACATTTTTGGGTTGAAAATTCAAGTGTATTTCATTATGGAATAGGTAGTCTTTAGAATAGATATAGTATCCTTGAGAGAGACAATAGTGTGATTATCTTCATCTATTATGAAACTCTACATTTTTGGCACCGTTGTCAAGGATGTTGTCAATCTAGGAATGTCTTTTTGGGTCATAGTTTTTTTTGTTAACTTTTTGTGGAAATTTGCAATCCTAAAAGTTTCTTTAGAAGTGTGAAGAATTAAATTGCATGCATTGAAGAGGAAGAAAAAAAGATGAATATGGCATATTTCTTCCATGGGATTCTATTAATTTGAACGAAGAAATTGAAGAAGAAGTTGAGTTGCCTTCTGAGGACACAACTCCTAATTTTCCAACAAGATCTGCCTCTAGAGCAGAAACCTTGGACACAAGTGGTCTTTAGCCTATTGCTGAAATTTTGGACAGCTTTCTTGATAGTTTTGGTCCAAATTGACTTGTTGTTAAAAATCCAATAGCCAACACTCCTTTTCAATAGCAACCCCATAATCAAATAGCTCTAGTAATGGCACAACCTACTTTTCTATTTCCTCTCTTGAGCCTCATAACAAATGCTAATCTCAAAAATATACCCACAACTACTCTTTCAAAGTTTTATGGACTTGTAACTAAGGATCTTGATACTTTCTTTTGAGTTTGACATGCTCTATTGTAGCTTTGACTATAACACTAATGCCCATAAGCTCAAGTCATTTCCAACAACACTAAAAGAATTAGCCTTATGATGGTTCATGGGCTTAGGAGCCAATGTAGTAGGTACCTAGGATGAAATGTAAATTTTTTGTCTAGAGAAGTACAAAGAGTATTGCAAGGGGAATGATCCATGAGGAGGATTCACGTTTCTTGTATACACTACAAAAGAACCCCCAGAATGTACTAGTAGAGGATTCATAGAAAATAGTCTTCTTGAGAGGGGTAAATGATAATTTTCTGGAAATACTAGACCTAATGGCTAGTGGTGATGTATATCAATCCTCTTGAGATGACCTCAAGAAAATTTTTCGTAACTACTCAAGGTATACTATGAAGAAAGGTAGAGGATACTAGTCTATAGCCGTTAAAGGAATCAATCAAGGTATTTCAAATCTTGAGATATCTAATCTACTCTTATATTTCAAGTAAGCTATCATAAATGATGTTGCTACACTTATCAATACAATGACTAAAAAGAAGAAGCATGCATAAGCTGAATTGCGATTAGCAGAGTACATGAAGATAGATGGGGACAAGGATCAAGTGTTCTTTGTTGCTCAACATTGACCATGGGATTCAAGAAAAGGTATTCCTCAAGATCCTTTACAATTTTCAAATCCTTAAAATAGTCAATGACAACACCAACACTATCAAAAACCTTCTTAGTACTCCCAACCTTCTTGGCAAAACCAACAAAACAACTAGTGGCATAACTACCAAAATAACTAGTGGAAAAACTAGCAAAATAACTAATGGTAGAATTAGTAGAATCAATGGCAACCACTATAAGGAAATTGGCAGCCTAACAAACAATGGAGGTGGTCTCTACAATGGCCTAACCAAAATCTTGGTAACCCACAACTTCTATTTCCAGTCCAACAATCTACAATAATACCACCTCTTGCAGCAAATAATGCTAATCCTAAACTAACCCAATTGCCTACTTAGCCTTAGCCAAATCTGAACAACAAGCAACAATAGAAGAAAATGTATACTATTGATACTCAAAAGTTCCCTACATATTCATTAGAGGTATTTGACATCCATTTAAGATCGAGTACAACTTTTCCTAGACTAGAGTACCCTATTATCATGGAAGTTGTAGACACTCCTACAACACCCCTTCCAGAAGTTACATTGCCAAATGTCAACATGCCAACTGATGTACCCAAAAGGACTATTGACCATACCACCATGAATCCTCCCTTTCCACATAGGCTAAATAAAGAGAAATCTATATCCCAAGAGGAAGAGACATTTGACATTATTGAGCAGCCAAAAAACATGCACATCCAAATTCCTTTCTTTCAAGCTATCAAGGATGTCCCTCTTTATGGATAGGTTATTAAGGAAGCATGCCTTAAAAAGCCAAGGCAAAAGAAGAAAGATCTAAAATAGTCCATGTCACTGGTCAATTAGCAGATATCATGTTAGGGAAGGTAGTGATACCAAAGTATTCAAACCTTGGTAGTCTAGTATTTAACCTAATTATAAATGGATAGGCTATACAAAAATGCTTTAGTTGATCTAGGAGCAGCAATAAATGTGATGAGTAAAGATACAATACATAGGTTATGTATGGAAGGCCTAAGAACAACACCCACAATGTTACAACTTGTAGATAGTTCAATTTTCACTCTAGACGGTCTCATAGAAGATGTGATTGTGACTTTAGATTAATGGGACTACCTTATTGATTTTCTTATCTTATCACCCAAAGTCAAACTTGCTGGCTATCCTATCATATTATGGAGACCTTGGTTAGCCACCAGTAATGCTAAAATTAGTTGTAGATTAGATAGTATGATAAGTTCAAATGGTCAAACCATAAGGAAGCTAGAGTTGTATCCACCTGCCTAACCCCAACTAGACTTGGGAGAACTTATTTGGTCAGATTTAAGAGATGAAGAGGAAGAATTGAATTCTATAGCTTAGCTTATGATGTTGCATAGATAGTCTTTTCTAAATCTTCAGGAGGAGGATTTGACAATTCATAGTATTCTTAATAATACTTGTGTGGTAGAAAAGGATGTATTTGACAGTTCTGTGTTGGAACTAGCTACATATGAGGAAAGTAGTGAGAATTATTTTTTGCCCAAGGATCTAGACATTATCCATCAGCTTTTACCATGTGAACTAGATACAAGTCCAATCTATGAATTTGTTATGGTTGATCTCACAACTACTGTTGAGTTGTCAAAAGGTCATAATCTCCATGTCAATAACAAACTAGCTCCCAAACAGATGAAATAGTTAACAAAGCTTGTTCAAAAACCTAAAAAGGCTTTTATATGAGACTATGGGGATATGAAAGGGTTAATTCCTACATTGTGCACTCATAGAATATATATATATCAATGAAAAATGCCTACCACTCTACCAACTCTAGAGGAGAATTAATCCAACTCTCAAAGAAAGAGTTAAAATTGAACTGCAAAAGTTTCTTGATGTTGGTTTTATATCCCCTATATCAAATAGTAAATGGGTCTCACCTCTGGTTATAGTACCTAAAAAGGGAGGGAAATGGTGGATTTGTGTAGATTATAGAAAATTGAATAAGTTATCTATCAAGTTCTAGACACTTTGGTTGATAAGAAATATTTTTCTTTTTTTGATCGGTATTGTGGTTATAATCAGATAAGTATGGCTCCAAAAGATTAGGATAAAACTATATTTACATGCCCATGGGGTACTTTTTCATATTCTATCTTGCCATTTGGCCTGTGTAAGGCTCCTGCGACATTTCAAAGATCTATAATCAACATTTTTGCTAATATATCACATGACTACGTGAAAATATACATGGATGATTTCACAACATTTGAAGTCACCTTTGAGGAAGCCTTGATAAATCTTGAAAAGCTCCTTTTCTAATGCAAAGAACATAATCTATCACTCAATAGTGAGAAATGTTTCATGCTCATGCAGTAAGGAGTGGTGCTTGGTCATTTTATATTAGCTGTAGGGATACAAGTGGACTTGGCTAAGATAGAGGTAATTCTAACATTGCACATACCTAAAAAACCAAAGGATGTAAGGTCTTTTTTAGGTCATGCTGGCTATTATAGGCATTTCATAAAATATTTTAGTAAAATAGCTAGTCCTTTGTATACACTATTGACTAAAGAAGCTAAATTCATTTGGACACCTAGATGTAATGAAGCCTTCCTACAGCTTAAGAAATTCCTCACCATAGTACCAATTTTGAAGGGACTAGATTGGTCAATTCCATTTCATATCCATATTGATGCATTAGAGTATGTTGTAGGTGTTGTATTAGGACAAAAGCCTACTAACCTTGAAAATGCAATCCACTATATTAGTAAAAGCCTCCATGGTCCTAAACTAAACTACATAGTAACTAAGAAAGAACTTTTAGTTGTGTTTTATGCATTGAACAAATTTAGACATTATGTAATTAGATATCCTATTTTTGTTCATACTAACCACTTATTTATAAAGTACTTAATAAACAAACCTATTGTAACTAGTAGATTGGCAAGATGACTCTTGTTGTTGTAGGAATTTGATATTACCATTATTGATAAGCTAGGAAATTCCAATGTAGTTGCTAATTATTTTTCCATACTACACATTGCTAATGAAGATCCAACTCCAATTGAATATACCTTTCCAGATGAGCATTTTTTCCACATAGTAACTTATACACCATGGTATTTAGACATAAAAAACTATCCTGCTACAAATAGAATGCCCCAAAACTTCTCTCACAAAAATAGGAGAAAGCTAGAAGAGAAAAGTTTTCATTATTTATAGATAGATAAAAATCTCTTCTATATTGGACCAGATCAAATCATGAGGAGATGTGTTAGGGAGGATGAGATATATGACATACTACATGCCTATCATGATGAACCATGTGGAGGCCATTTTGCAGGAAAAAGAACAACACTGAAGGTACTTACAATTAGATATTATTGGCCAACATTACATAAGGATGTAGCAAATTATACAACCAAATGCAACAAATGCCAAAGGATGGACTGACCAACCAAGTTAGATGAGATGCCACTCAATCCATAGATTGTTGTAACACCCTTTGAAAAGTAGGGTATGGACTTCATAGGTCCAATTGACCCACCATCAAATGGCGAATCCTATATCTTAGTATGCATAGATTATTCAACTAACTGGGTGGAAGTTAGGGCAATGAAAAATGCAAGAGATTAGAAAGTAGCTAAATTATTATATGAGGAAATATTCACATGCTATGGAGTTCCTAGAGAACTTGTTATAGATCAAGGAGCCTAGTTCACATCAAAATTAATTACTAAACTTATGAAAGAATATAGCATAAGGCACCAGGAATCCAATCCTTATCAACCTCAGACAAATGGGTAAGTAGAGGTCAACAATAGAGAAATTTAGGCCATTTTGTACAAGATAATGCAAATACATAGGAATGATTGGAGCAATAGGGTAACTGAAGCTGTATGGGCATACCAAACTAAATGGAAGACAAGAACTAGATTCGCTCCATTTGAACTTGTGTATAAAAAAGAAGCAATGTTTCCTATTGAATTTGAACATAAAACACTATGCACTACTTTACAATTGAACATCAATCTTCCTACAACACAAGAAGAGAGACTTTTCCACTTAAACTCAATAGATGAAATAAGAAAGATAGCTTTAGAAATAATAGAGATCATTTAGTAGTAGTGAAAGAAGTGGCATGACACACATATCAGTAATAAAAAATTCCAAGAGGGAGATTGGACTCTCCTTTATGATTCTCATTTCAAAGTAAATCTAAGGAAGTTGCAGACTTGATGGCTAGGGCCTTATGAAATTTAGTATGTATTTGACAATGGAGTAGTCCAGTTGACAATCATTGATCCTATCTAGTTCAAATTTCTTGTAAATGGCTATAGGTTGCAACTCTATCATAAACCAAAGACCAAAGATAAGTTCATGCAATAGTCCAACCAAATAGTTTACCAACTCCTAAGGATACAATTCCTACAATGGAGGGTGCAAACCTTCTTCTTGCAGCTATACCATGAAAAACCTTCAACGAGCACTCATAATAAAACCTCATTTAATTTGAGGTCCATTCTTTCATTCATTTTTATTTTTCTTCATATCAACTCATCTCATTTCTATATCTATCATCCACTCACACTCCACATCACCCACAAATTCTATTTTTTTTCTTTCAATAAAACATACCATCATCACCTTTTTTGTGGTCACCAAACTTTGCCACCTCATAAATTTACATGCAGAAGTATGCTCTAAAATTTTTAGGTACAACATTTTTACTCTTTATTCATTTTTAGTGCATAGGTTTCAATATTTATATATAATATTGCATTAAATGTATTGTATAAGCCTTAAGCTAGTTTCTCATTCCTATACCAAAATTTTTAAGCGTGGACACTTGTCAAAAAAATTTGGGGGGCTGAGAAAGTGTGTTAATTTCCAAATGTCATCTCCATGTCACCCTAGTTATGTCCACATTATAGGTTGTACTTTGGTGGAAATCTGATTTTAATTGTAAAATATTTTTTAAGCTATCATACCTTTTCATTGTAATTTTGGGAAAGATCTCTTGTGTTTGACATGACTAAAAAGGACTATGATTTATTATGAGAACACTACATTTAAACCTTGATGTCTTTCATAAATAATTGCATAATTATTTTACATGCCAAACATAATGGAGTCTTGTTAAGAGAATGTGGTATCGACATTTTTCAAAAAGATCAATTTGAAATTCTAAGAAGAGGGTAGTTGCAGAAGTGTTAAAGAGGTAAAACTTATTAGGGTGGTGAGAATAGAAAAAAATGAGGCTAGGCATTTTGAAGATGGGAGGAAATTTGTTGAGATATGAGCTAGTTGTTCATAGTATTCTACTTGTGGATGTGGAAGCAATCTGACAATTTAATGCCTATGAATGGCTTGGCTACTTCTTGTAGTTAACTAAGCTCAATGAATAAGTAGCAATGGAGTTTATGAAGACATTTGATGAAGGGGAAGTCATAGTATGGGGATTAATAGTAATTTCTACTAAGGAGAAGATGGAAAAAGTCATAGGACTACTAGCTAATGGGGAGCATTATCTGAATGAACATGATGCTAGGTTGTCATGGGCATAGTTTTCTTTTCTGGGTGACCCTCTACTAGAAATTTCAAAGCAAGGGTGTAAAAGACTCTCTCTCCCAACTCCATATCTATAACTAGAAACTGATATCATTAGGTATTTGACCTACGAAAGTAGGTATTCAAACTTGCACACTCACCATTTTAAGCTACTCAGTTGTGTAAGACATAACATTCAAGTTAATTTCCCTAATTTCATTTATAATATGTTGTGCATTAGCACTAAAAAACTTAGAAAGGAAATGCAAATTCTATTTCTCATCATGCCCTCATCAAACTTTTAGTTGAAAGGTCTCTTAGGGATTCCTCCCCTGTAGCATGGGTAGAATTTTTTGAATTTAAAACCTTGTAGTCTCAAGCCAACCTTATTCTACAAAATTTAGGGAATGAGGAAGAAATTACAAAGCCTAGTTAGAATCTGGCTGAAATAGAAAAAGAACTAGCATTACCCTCTCCTAATAAACCTATTGGGCCTATTTTAGAGGGTGATATACCTAGCTCTTCCAAAGACAAAGGAAAGAATAAGGTTGGCAAAGAGAGCCCTAATCTTGAAAAGGAAGTCCAAAATCCTTCTATTAAAGTGATAAAGAGAAAAAGGTCTATTCCTACAGTAACCACTCATGTAGTGTCTACACCAATAGCACCTAAACCAAAGTGGACCCACAAAATAGTAGGAGTTAAATAGGTTTCTGTGCATCAAAGCCCTCATATGCAAGGTCAAGTATCCCAAATTTCCACTAAAAAACCTATATGTTTCATCCAAGGTCAAGTATGCCTAATTTCCACTAAAAACCTATATGTTTCAATCTCAAAATCTCATACAGAATCAGTGGTTGATAATATTCCAGATGACTCTCATGTATGGTTGGAACCCCAAAATGTGGAAACAAATGAAAATGAACCTGTTAATGAAATGCCATAGAGAAACCAAGAAATATGTGAGTCAAACCCTACTATTTTCCTAGAAAGAGCCCCTAAAAATGATCAACCTACTTCACCACCAGTCCCTATATATTCTAATGTTTCTATCACACCTTAATCATTATTTGGTCTATACAATCACTTCATTTTTCAAAAGTACTTATGGAGGCAAGAAAGAGACCAAATGTAGAAAGTAATATTTGACAATGATGAGGAAATTGAGTCATTGAAAGAGAAACTTGAGAAATAGAAATAATGAATGAATAAGGATTTAAAATTAACTAACCAGGTAATGACCTATAGGCCACTACCAAGGGTGTATTCCATTTGTCTAAAGGATAATTTTCTTCTATTTCAAATGATGATGACAATAAGGGATGTTGATTGTGAATTTGAAAATGCTCAAGATTTCTACAATGTATATCAAATTTTGCATTCATGGTAGAATAATTTGTTGTGTGAACTTTATTTACAAAATTCCATAATTCCACATGAGATAGAGTGAAACCCTTTGCTTTACATAGGGGATGTTCAACTTAGAGCTTTAATGTCTTGGATGCATAAAGAGACAAACTATGATAGGTAGTTAAATTCCTATAGGGATCTTGAGAAATATGAACCATTACCACTATGGGCTAAATCATGCAAGCATGATGACCTTTAAGAGACTAGTTTAGACCAACCTATGGGAAACCAAAACCAAAGATTAGGGAGAAAGTGTTTGAAGAAAGAGAAAATGTTTATAGAGATTACTAGATACTCCTAAACTTTATGCAACAAAGAGTTATTGCAAGGCTTAGGAACTGATGGAACCAACTGACAAAAGCTTTCAAAAAGGTAGAACCACATAGCCCTATCAATTATGAGGTAGTTTTTAATATGGTGGCCAAGTATATACAACTAGGAAGACAAATTAGAAAGGAACTATGGATGTCATTGACTTTTCAACCTCCTATCCTTCTTTGGCCTCTTTATGGTAATGATGCTACCAAATTGGATCCATTGGTTGAGGAACACATGGGTGAACACTGGAAGTACACCAGAAGATTCTTCTACACTTTCAAAAGTGGGAAGGGAAAACCACAATGGGAGACTTCAAAGCAATGGCAAGGAAGTATAATGCTTGAGGACAAGCATTTGAATAGTGGGGGGTAGATGATCAAGCATATTAATGTCTTAATTTTGATATAGTTTTCATAGTTTAGGTTTACTCTTTGTTCTTTGTCAAAAACATTTCCTAAACATTTGTGTAAATATCTTGTGAACTTATGCCAAAGACAGCTAGAACTTACTAAAGCTATGGGTAGCGTGCATGACATACTTTTCTCAGTATTATACATAGAATGTAGTATTTCATATAAATATCTTAAGATATGTTCTAATATTTGAATAAGAGTAGGAATGTTATCCTATTACTACATTAAAAGAAGAAGATGATAGAGACCGATCGTGGCAAGGAAAGCACAGTTCAATTCCTATGGATAAGTCATGCCTGCAGAGGAGTTACTATTCCAGAAAATCTAGGAGGCAATATTTGCTATATTTCATGCAAGTTGTTATTTGGTTGCTTAGTAATAAATGTACTATGTCATGGTTGATCTTCCACCTTCTTTTCTGGCAATGTTTGTTCAAGAATTTTATGTCATGTTTTTAATAAATAACCAATCCTCTATATAATGAATTTGGATCATCTTAGTAAGTGAAGGAGGAAATAGACAATGGTGGTTTGAGTTTCAAAAGTTACTCTTTTTCTATTCTTCATGAATTATTCAGTTGATGTAATCAAAGAAGGATTTTAATGAAATAGTGATTTTGGAATACTTGTTGCGTTTATAGTTATTTGAAACCAACCAAGGGGGCACACTTGGGAGGTGGAATAGATTTAAGTACAGTATATTCATTCCTTGCAATTTCCTTTCAAGATAGATTTACTGTATTAGTCCTACAACATTGTTATTGTGAAAGTTCCTACATCACTTGTAGAAAATGAGCATGGTGGATGTTTTGAGTTGTTAACTAGTTTAGGTTCATTTTCCAAAGCTTTCTACAATTATCTATTGTTAGCCTAAGTGTTTACTATTTTTTAACAATAGTATAGATTATTTTCATGCATTTTACTTTCCTACAGCATAGCTGTTAAAACTCTTAAAGGAACTTAGTGCACATACCATGATGACCCATTTCAAGTTCTATGTCCCTAGGTTGACAATTCAAGTGTATTTCATGATGGAATATGTAGTCTTTAGAATAGATATAGTATCCTTGAGAGAGGCAATGGTGTGATTATCTTCATCTATTATGAAATCATACATGCATGATAATACCAGTGATGTGAAACAATTTTTTATGTTGATATGTAGTTTATTTTGTATTAAGACATGTATTATGATTAATGTGATATCAGATTTATGTTATTATATTTATTACTATTATACTTTACTACTATGGATATTTTTCTTTTAGCTTTAGTAAGTATATGCTCAAATGATGAATAATGATTGTTTAAATACTTTACCATGTGGTTATATATTATTATGTTGTACAACACTACTGTTATACATGGATTTCTTGTTGGTGCTATTATGAAGAAGAAATAGAGTTGTAGTCACTTGCTTGGGAGACTTGTATGGTGTCTCATTATCCTTCACATTACTATGTGTCTTTATGTTTTTTGTCTATTTATATATTGAGCATTTTCACTTGATGTTTTCTTTTTTACTAAACATATACTAGGTAAATTCACCCTAAATTTAGGATCTGAGTGTGTACTTATATCCTGATAGTGGGCGCTAGGAGATAGTGAATTTTACCTTTCATATGGATCCACTATCATCTCTATATGGAGCAACGCATCCTTATACCTTTTATTACTAACCCTTAAATAATTGGTAGGTCTAGGTTCATAATGCATTATGTGATTCGACTTGTGAGTGTGTATATGGATATAGTGTTTCGTAGAGGTAATAGGAAATATTAATTAAAATGCTGATTTAATTGATTTGGTAGATTTTATTTATTTGATTTCATTCATTTTAATTATAGGCTAATTTTCCATAGTTGAATTCCAAATATCTGGATTTGATTTATCAAATTTTGGAAAGGATCCAATTAGTCCATTAACTCATTGCATTTTCTAATTTATAAGCCACTTTAATAAAAATTCTTATATTAGGAAAAAGAGAGCTTTATTACTCACTTCTCACTATGCAATTTCATGTTTGGAGGACTTTGTTCAAAAACACTCTTAAGAGGATTTATTGTTTTTCTTGTTGTTAGAGTTTCTCTTGTCAGATCTTTGTGAGAGTGGTCTCTTTGGATTCATTTAAGGGATTTCCTTCTATACTATGACCTTCAACATTTTCAAACCTCTCTTAGATATGTTCTTTTACTCCCTGGCTTTCAACTTTTGGCTTGTGATAGGGTTCTTGTGATTTAATTAAATACTTAGTTATTTTTATTTCTTTCACTATCTAAATTTCTTGAGGTTGAAAATTAGTGTTCCCCTATGCTTTTATGCAATTCCATAATCTGGTTGGATGGGAATAAGTATTTTGATTTGGTATAGTTATGTTGTTAGATTTTTTGTGTATGGCTATAATGGGTTTTTTATTAGACATTTTAGAGTTTTCAATAATTTTAGAAGCATGTTTTCAATTTAGATGAAGTCTAAGATGTTTTAATTTTGATTGGTTTTGATATTTCCTTTTCTTGTACCATGACACCTTGTTTGGATTGACCTGGTTTATATTCTAGTAGCATTTTCTATAAAACATAGGATCATATAGTTAAAATGAATAGAGCACATTATGAGGTATTCTATATCCCAATTTGAAAGAGTGCTATTAGTTGTAGATATGGACTTTTTGTTCTTGCTAGATTTTTCTTGTGAACTAAGTTTGGGAATTTTATTAGACCTTGTTAGTTTTACCGCATTTTGAAAGTTGGGTTTTCAATTTTGTTGAAATATGAGAAGCTGGAATTTTGAATTTTTTTATCTTTGCCTCATTTTTTGTGCCACCCATTTTATTGGGATTTTGATAGAACATGTTTAGATAATTAAAATAGATTGCAGTCCATGTTTCCATACATTCTTGTATTTGATATTATGGAATTTGGGATTTGTTGTCAAATTTGTACTCCTAAAAAGATGCATTGTTGAGGGAATTTTTGTACTTGATTCTTTTGTTGCATTTCTTAAATCCAAATCTTGCATTTCTACTATCATTTTTATTTTTTAGAGTTGGTTGTGCCTACCCATGAGCACATGTACATACTTATGGAAGGATCTTGTGAGACCTGAACTCTCAAATTTAGTTTGGCTGAGTGTTTGTTCTTTTTGGGGTTGGGTTGGGATGTGAAATTTTATTTCCTATGTGCACTCATTGTGTGATGAGCATGGGTGTGTAGGGTAGATATGTGGAGTGGCTTCTCATGGTTACCTTGACCTAGTATTAGCCAACAAGGTAGTGTGAAAGGGTTGTAATAAGTGATAACCAAATAGTTATATAAGAAATAATTAAAACTAATGAAATATAAGATAATAGAACACTTGGCCTCTTGAGAGAGTTGGAATGAAAATTTAGTTCCAAGCCTCTTGTAGAAGTTGGAATAATGGCACAATGTCTAGCCTTCTAAGGGAGTTGGAATGGGGAAACTGTAACTTTCCTCTTGAGGGAGTTGTAATGAAGATACATTCTGAGTTTCACCTTGTATGTGAGTCATAATGAAGGCTCAATTCTACTTGTTCTACTCAAGACAATTAATGGCACTCCACTAGAGTCTCTACATAGTTATCCTATAGTGTATCTGGTTAGTAACATGAAGTATTGCATTGCATTTGTGTTCATTGAGTTACTATGCCATGCTCTTCTTGGTGTATGAATTAGCCTTGGATGCCTTTTTCCATTGTGACTATGGTCACTTGAGTCATTATCTCCATGACCAGGACATGTCAGGCCTATGGATTTTATGTAAGAGGCAAATCTACCCATACCACTTCTAGGGATCAAAGAATAGAGATATTCTTCCTCTAGCTTCATGATCAGAGATTAATGATCACTTAATTGATCTTCTCTTGATGTCTGTTTTAATTGATGTTTATGCAGTTACTTGATGTACATGTTATGTATTGAAAAAGAAGATTTTTGAAGTATATAAATGAGGGAGATTGTTGAAACCTATCATGTGAACAATCATTATTTAGTCACTAATATCAAGCCTGCTACTTATTGGTAAGACAATTGCTAACTTTGGTTAGAATGTTATCATTTGATTGATTGGTGAAGAGGATTTGAAAAGAAATGATAACAAGAGAACCTAGAGAAAAGTTGAATTATATGGTGTATAAAAGGAGCACTGAGACCAAATAAAACATTGATGATATAGTGTATTGTTTATCTACTTAAGGATACAATGAAATGATACTTGAGAAAAGACAAGAAGAATACTAAGATAAAAGAATGTGTTTTCCAAGTATGACTGAGAAAATAGTGGAAACTGAGTAATTTAATTCAAGATGAATAGGAAGTTAGTTGCAACTGAGAAAGTTCAGCATGTACCGAGCATTAGAAGATAGTAGTAATGACCAAGTGAAGACTTAGTGTATGTCGAGAAACCTAGTGTTGACTGTTGTCACTTAGGTTTGCACCCTTGTCCAAGGCCTATGCGCGAGGACAACCTAGTGAAACATGGAAACAACCTCCAAGCTGTGGGACTTGAACTACGAGGTTGAGTCTCCAGAGAAGGCCGGCTTCCTCTTACTATCAGGGTGCACCTATCTATTCTTAGAAGGGAAAGGGAGAAAGAGAGCATCAAAGCAAATCTACCTAGTCTAATCTAAGGCGGTGATGCACCAAGACAGAGTGTTCAGATTCATTCTTGCACATATATATACTACAAAACCAGAATAACATACAAAAGTCATACACATCTAGACTTATATCGATCAATAATCACATACAGATCAGAAGAAACCAACCGAATGACATTAGGAAAAGGAGATTTCACTTATGTATTATTTGATAGGCCAAAGATAGATACAGTATGCAGATCATTGATCTCAACAATACACCAATGGGAGGCAAAGTGATGCACATTCACACTGATGGCTGAAAGAGATGATACAGGCTATTACATGGCTCAGAGATAAAGGGGTTTTACACTGCAAGTCTGCAAGCAGTAGCAGAGAAAATCAGGAAGAATTGACCTTTAGAATAGATCATGAAACTGCCTTTATAGATCAGGCACAACTGAATATTTCCACGTTACATTCACTTCTTACCTACTAGCATTAACTTCCTATCTTGAGAATCCAATTGGGGATCTGGATTGAAATCCTGGCCTGCATACCGAGAAATCTCATTTCTTCTGAGAAGAGCCTGGAGAAGATAGAAACGGTGCCACAACATTCCCTAACATGGTAGATGGGCCGAACGGATGGGTGGAGTGTCCTTATGTCCTGCATTCATTCCTGGTAGGTCGAAAATGATCACGAAGATCAGATCGCAAGATACATCGATCGCCTCTGCATCTTGGTTCATGAATCAAACTGGCATATTTGCCGACCCGATTTCTTATATGCCGACTAGGCCACGCAGGCCAATCGTAATCCTTTGTCTTGCCACTTGAAAAGTCCTTCCGTGGTTGACCACCTTCATCGAACTAACCGCGCCACCTTATCACCTAACCGCTGGCCGTCAGCTAATTGCCACATTGAAAACTGAAACACGAGGACACGTGTCTTCCGAGCGCTAACTCGCTATTGTAAAATCCGTGTAGTTCCTCCATGGCGAGATAGCGCCGACCCTAGATTCCTGCAGATCTGATGGTGGAGAATCCACCCCTTAATGCGCTGATTGTATCAGGAAATTTGGCCCCTCAACATATCTGCGTTCTGACTTGGCACACGTGGTTGTTTTTGACTCGCCGTGGACTCTCTTTCCTGTGACTAGGCCCCATCCAAATTGGCGACACCTCAATGATGCATCCGGCGAGACCTGACCCCACCGACATGTGTCAGTCGGGCACGATGTCACCATGGTAAAAATCTCACAGCTTCACTAAGGTGACATGGCGCCTACCGTTGATCTCTTCAAATCTGACAGTGGAGATCGCAAACCTTCTGTAACCCTCCGTTCCTATTGATTCGTTGGGCCCGCTAACACATGGTGTCCCTCCTGTTGGTTTGTCAGTCACCCTACCCTATCTACCTCTAACGGCATGAAACGCAGCCTCGCCAGGACACGTGGCGCACGGGTGCTATGTCCCTGATGCTAAAGTCTGGGAAGCACCTGATGGCGAGATAGCACCGACCGTAGATCTTGCAAATCTGACGATCAGAGCGACATCGCACTTCACTCGCCGTCCCTCCTAAAAACTACACGGCCCAAGGTTGTAGTGTCTTGACATATACACATGGCATCATCCGATTGGTGAACCCGAGACTTGATCCGTAGAATGGCTACGCGACGGATGGGCGCTATGTCGCCATGATAATGCCTGCGCATCTCCGCCATAGCGAGATGGTGCCATCCGTTGATGCAATCAAATCTGAAGGTGGAGATTACAAACCTTGACTGTGCCAACCGTACTGATAGAGACTCCAGCCTGGTTACACGCGGCGGTTCCTCACTGGCCCATCGGAACACCACTGGGCAATCTTGCGACTTGGCCTCACAAGGTGACCACGTGTCGACCAGGCTCCATGTCGCTATGGGAAAATCGAGGTTAAATTTCCATAGCACCATAGCGCCCAACCAATGACGTGTCCCTATCTGTGCATGTTTCTTTTGATTCACTGCCATGACATGAGCTCCGCCAACTGGGCAGATGAGGTATGCAATGGGGCCCAATATTTGTCTGAAGTTCTCACCGTTTATTTTTTCCAGCCCGCCAAACTTTACCCGATCGTCACAACATTTTTTCGGCAATGTGACCCACCCGCCGATCTGAGCATCTCCACCGGGCGCTATGTCACAATGGAAATTTTTCGGTTGGCGTACGATAGCGCCATAGTGCCTATGGCGCCGAAAAACTTTTCGACCACCCTCCGTTGTGACCCACCCATAGGGCCCACCAAACACATGTCGTTCGGGCGCGATGTCGCCGATACTATCTCCCGTGCAACTTTCGATGACGAGATCACGCCGACCGTCGATCCATCTAAAATCTGACAGAGAGAAAACTTGGCGATTTGGGCATTAAAATAAATTTTTTTTGGCTAACCGTTGAACAGGCCGCAAATTTGAATTTAAACCTTTTGGCGGCAAAACCAGAGGTAACACTTCTAGCGACTCGCAGGGGGCATGAGCCTGCTCAATGCATGACCAGTGCCTAAGAATGATCCGTTGGGCAATGGAGTCAGAAAGAGGACCAGGAGTCACAAGCTGAGAGCTGCAAGAACCCTAACCCTTAAAGCGGAAATCAAAACATTAAAAACCCTTAAGGTTCTAACTCTGCTTCTATGATTGGAAACAAAAAAAAAAAATGGGACCTCCTCATTAGCGTGAGATATGTCAAAAATGACTCACGAAGAGAGCCATGTGCTCGTGCACTTATTGCAAAATAGAAACAAGAAGGAAGCAACTAGATTAACTATGTACATAGATTCACAACCCTTCAGAAATAGGGCTTTAGATAGATCCCATTGACTGGAATGGGTAGAACTTGACCACTTGGCCTGCTTAGTTGGAATGCGTTGGCCTGTTTGCAACTGGAAATCAGATAAGGGCCAATCCATAATGGGTCAAATTTGGAGTGCCTTCCTGGTTTTGCTCTGTTTGAGTCCCACTTGAGAACTAAATCCCCCTCTCTGAAGATTTTGGCCCTTGCCTTCTTGTCAAAATTCCTCTTCATCTGTTGCTGGTGAATCTCTAGAGTTTTCATGGCTTTGTTTCTCTTTTCTTCCAACTCAATTAGTTCTGCCATTCTTACTGACATGGCATCATCTTCAACCAGTTCCAGTTGATGAGCCAACTCCAAGGATGGGAACTCCAATGAGATTGGGAGTCTAGCTTCCCTACCATATACTAGCACAAAAGGTGAAATCCCAATAGATCTCTTGGGTGTTATCCTATCAGCCCACAGAGCAGTCCTTAATTTCTTGTGCCAGATCCTCTGATTGTCTTCTATTGTCCTCTTCATAATTCTGATCAGATTCTTGTTGGAAGATTTAGCCAAACCATTACCCTGAGGATAGTAGTTTGATGATGTGCTCAGGTAGATATTGTGATCCATGGCCCACGCACAAATTTGGGTTCCAACAAAAGACTTGGCATTATCTGAGATAATAGTAGAAGGAGCACCAAATCTAGATACAATTCCATCAAGGAATTCAACAACTGATGGCTCTGTGGCATCCTTCAAGGCAACTGCCTCTGTCCACCTAGTGAAATAATCAGTAGCAGCCAAGATCCATTTATGACCTGCACTAGATGGAGGATTAATGGGGCCTATAAAATCCAACCCCCACTGAGTGAAGGGCTGATCCACCTGAATAGGATGAAGAGGAAGAGCTGCAAGTCTCTATTTGCCTGAGAAAAAAGCACATTTCTCACATTTCCTCACATACCTTAAACAATCATCAAACAAAGATGGCCAATAATATCCAGCCCTCATGATCTTCATAGTGGTTGTTCTGGCAGAGAAGTGGCTGCCATCAGGGCCATCATGGAGTTCTCTAATCACCCTTTCAGCCTGATTCACTTCAACACACCTCAACAGGGTCCCATTAAAATCCCTCCTGAAGAGGATATTGTCAATCACAACATAGGGAATGGATTGTAGTCTATATTGTCTTCTTTTAGTTCTGTCCAATCCCTGAGGGTATCCATTCCCTAATAAGAAATTCTTCATGTCATTTATCCAGCTCCTTGGACCATCAGCATACCTTTCCTCCTGCTGCTCCGCTATCACCATGGCAACTTCTTCATCTGAGTTCTGATCTGATAACATTTCTTTACATAATCCTCTTCCTCTTACCAATTTGGTAATCTAAATGTCAACATCATATTCCATTACCCTAGTGATCCATCCAGCTCTCTTCTCACTGACATCTTTGTTTAACAGGAAGTCTTTTACACTTGCATGGGGCACCAACAAATGGATCTTATTATGGGATAAGAGGTGTCTAAATTTCTTCAAGGCTCTAATGACTGCAAGGGCTTGCTTCTCAACGAAGCTATACTTATCTTCATATTCCTTAAGCCCTTCACTAAAGAAGGCTATGGGCTGCTCCTCATTCCTATCATTTGTTTGGGTCAAGACAGTAGAGATACTTGACTTACCACCTAAAGTGTAGAGGATGAAATCTTTCTCAAATTTTGGGTTCATGAGGGTAGGGGCCAATGCTATGGCTGCCTTGATCTTTTCAAAACTCTCCTTCCCCTCCTTGGTCCATGAGAAGACCATATCTTTCTTGAGCATGGCTGGAAGGGGTTTCAACATGGTGGCAAGATTAGGAATAAACCTTCTTACAAAATTTATCCTACCAAGGAAACTTTGTAGCCCTTTCTTGTGTTTAGGGAGAGGAAGGGCAAGTATTGCTTTTGTCCTTTCTGGATCAACAGTCAATCCATCCTTAGATACAATGTGTCCCAATAGTTTTCCCTGGTTTGTAGCAAAGACACATTTGGCTGGGTTGAGAGATACCCCAAACTCTCTACATCTTAGAAATACCTGTCTCAAATGATCACGATGATCCTCCACATTCTTGGAATACACAGTTATATCATCGAGGTATAGCAAGACAAACTTGCCAATTAATCTTCTGAAAGCTACCTCCATTGCCTTTTGGATTGTGGCACCTGCATTTGTTAATCCAAATGGCATTTTGCAATAAGAATAGGTGCCCCATTTAGTAGTAAATGTTGTCTTGTATCTATTAGAATCTTTAACCAGCACTTGGTTATAACCAAAAAACCCATCAAGAAAAGAGAATCTCCTTGACCCACTGACCTTGGACAGAATTTGCTCCATAGAAGGGAGAGGATGGTGATCTTTAAGGGAAGCCTGATTGAGATCCCTAAAGTCCACACACAATCTGATTTCTCCATTCTTCTTCCTCACAGGGACAAGGTTAGCTACCCATGATGAGTGTTTGATAGGAAAAATTATGTTAGCCTCAATTAGTTTGGATAGTTCTTTCCTCATTAAAGGTTCAATCTTGGGATTCACTGGCCTCTATTTTTGCCTTACTGGTTTGACCCTATCGACTAAATCTATGGTATGCTGAAACAAACTAGGGTCAAACCCTTTTAAATCATCATATGTCCAAGCAAATACATCACTAAATTCTTGACATAGATGAATGAAATCTTCTTGCTTAGTTTTAGAACATACCTTTCCCATGTTAAGAGATCTTCCATCAACAATAGTAACTGGGGCATGGTCATCCTTTTCTGCAACTAGATTCATCCCTTTGCCTCTTGTTTGATCATCAGGATTAAAGATGCCCTCCAAGGTAATGAGACCCTTGGGTATCTTGTTGGAACTGAGATGAATGATCTGATCACCATATTGATCTTGTAGTCTTAGCTGACTTCTCTCTGAAAATTCTACTTCATTCTGCAAGAAGCTCACAATTTGCTCATCAGACTCGAACACTTGCCAGTGAGTATTATTATCAAGAATAGCAAGCCTCACCACTACCCTTATTTTTTGTTTCTTTTCTTCCTCAAGATTCCCTGGCACATCATAAGATGCACCCACTGCTGCAAGTCTATCAGCATGTTTATTTTCCTTCCTAGGAATGCTCTGAATGTTAAATGCATTGAAACCCTCAAGCAAATCCCAGACTCTATGTTTATAAGACTTGAGCAAGCCATTTTTGGTGATATTCTAATTTCTCACTTGGTTCACTACCAACTCACTATCTCCATATACTTTCAAGGCTCAAATTCCCCTCTTTTGGGCAAGTAGGAGACCTTGGATCAAGGATTCATACTTGGCCACATTATTGGTACAACTGAATTGGAACCTAAAGGAGAAGTAGTATCTTATTTGTGTAGGAGAGATCAACATAACACCAACCCCTAATCCATTTTTATTCCTTGAGCCATCAAAGTACATTCTCCATACTCCATTTATGTCATCATTAGTCCTAACAAGGTCAAGAACTTGAACCTCCTTCTCTATTATGCAATATGTACTAAGGCCTGTCTCAAGGGTTTCCGACATAGGTTCAAACTGACATGTATTTTCCCACTCATCCAAGAAGAAATCAGGAATCCCTGCTATGGAAGTGACAGGCTCGTTTACTACGTTATTTTCGTTCACCTCTAGGATAGGGCAATTCATATTGATGAAGTTGGGAGTGTAGGGTTCAGTGTGGTGAAGGGCTTGAGGTTCTGCTCTTATTGAAGCATTGGCCCCATATTTGGTCTTAAATGACATGTAAGACCAATCAGCAGATATGAATCCACCAATTTGAGCAGTGAAGTCTCTCGAAAGACAAATGGCAAAATAGGGCTTAACCTCAGCCACAGATACGTCTTGAATCACAATACAACTAGGGTATGCATGTAGGGCCATTTCCACACTTCTAAGGATGCCTACGGTTTTGACAGTACTCCCATCTAGTTGTAACACATCCCTAACAATGGGCTCATATTTCATCCCTAAAGCATTAGCAACACACCTAGGCATTACTGAGCTGCTAGCCCCTGAATCTATCATGCAATTATGGACTAATTTTCCCCCTATAATCAAAGAAACATAAAATGGAGGAGGTCTAACCTTTTTATTTGCCTCCACATCTCCCACTGGTTGTACTAAACTGGTGGCACTCTCCATGGTAGATGATTGATCCTTGGGCTCAATCCTTTCCAATTCTTGTTGCAGCATCTTCCTCTGCATTGGTATGGTAGCAACAACATCCCATATGGAAATGTTTACATTGGTCTTCTTTATTTGCTCTACCACACTCAATGGTGCACTAGGAATTTTGGTAGAAACTTTGGGGGCTGCACTTATAAGAGGTTGAGATGGGGCAACAAAAGGATCACTTGCATCCTCATTTCTTGGACCTTGCTTTTGCTGTTGTGAAGTGTTCGTCTGCTCATTTTCTGTTTGTGTCTTAGGTATAACACTTGAAGTTGAGGCCTGCTTAGGAGAAGGAGGGGCAACATGTTCCATAGCTCTCTTCTTGCTTCTTGTGTTATGAGCAATGGAGTCCTTGCTTACATTACAATGTTCCTCCATTTGGTGATTCATAAAAGAGCAATCACCCTGCCTCTGAACACATGGGGCCTCCTTGGGATGATCTTCTTTGTGTGATTGCTTTAATGTGGACTCCTGGACAGTTAGGGCCAAATACGATTCTGCTTTCTGACATAGGCAGTAGGTATAAGAATAGTTGCATGAGGGACAAAAATCTTGGTCTTGGGCCAAGTTATTTTGAGGAACCATAGCTCTGTTCTGATTTGAGCTTGAAGCAGAAGCATGACTATTCTACCTATTCTGATCAAAAAAGCTATTCCACTGATTAGGAGGCCTACCACTGCTTGGAGCCTGATATTGCAATTGGGGAGGCTTGCCACCTTGAGCCTGCTGTCTTTCTAAGGCCACCACCTTGTTACTCATCTTTTGTATTAGAGAAAAACTATCCTCTAGTCTCTTCCCTTGGTCCTTCAACTCCCTCCCCTGCTCTTGTAATTTTTTATCCAAGGTCTTTTCTCTTTTATCTGCATTCAATACTAGACCTTGGAGCATTTCCTTGAGTTCATCTATTCCGTTTGAGGATGTGGAAGCTTGGGGAACTGGAGTAAGGGCTTGTGATGTAGAGATTGTAGGGAGAGGGGCTATTGCTGGTTGATGGTTGGGAACATCAGGAAAGAAAGGCATAGGAGGCCTTGGAGCCAACTTTCCCCCTTGTATTAGAATGTTCTCAGCTTTTATGGCTATCTCATAAGCATTAGGTAATGTATCTCCTCCCATAGTTTGGATTGTGGTGGCAATATCACTGTTAAAAGCTCTAAGGTAATGCAAGAAAGCATTACCAGGGGTAGGTTTCACTATAGTAGGTATTCTATCCCATGTCTTTTGGAATCTGTAATTAAAATCAGTCATACATTCATGGGGGGCTCTTTTTATTGTAGTCAGCTGCTCTAATAGTGACAGATGGTCACTCTTATCCTCAAAATGTTTGCACAATCCTGCTCCTAGTCCATCCCAATCAGCTATGGAACCATGAGCTAAGCCTCTATACCAATGTAATGCTTTTCCTTTTAAAGATGAGGCTAGAAGTTTGACAGAAACATCATCTTCTATAATACCATGAATATTGCAGACATTCGCTACCTCTTGGATATGCTCTAGGGGGGAAATAGAAGTTTCACCAGTAAAATCAGGTATGCTTTTTAGTGCAGCTACTGGTATATCATGTCTTTGGGCTAACAACAGAGGACTTCCACAATTAAAGGTGGAAAAAGGATGAACTCTTGGTTGTGCCATATAAACAAGTGTTCTATTGATGTGTGTTGATGGCAATCTAGGCTGAGTTCGGACAGTAGGAGTAGAGACAGATCTCACAGGTATGTTCATTGTTACTCCACCTCTAACTGGTGATAATGAAGCTCTAGCCCTCCTTCTTCTAGGACTTGAAAGTGAGAGTTCTTGATATTGAAAATTACCTCTAGAAGATGCCCTTGTTTCAGCTCTGGGCATGAATTTTTGCAACTTTGGCCTGAAACTAGATTTGTTGATGCTCAGAGTCGCCAAGTACTTGATGAATCAGCCTCTTGAAGGCTTGAATACTGAAGCCAGCACTACTTCTTCAACATTAATCTCAGAAGCTCTTTCTTCTTTTGACACCAGTAGACATGAAATCTTTTGATATTAGTCCCACCGGGCGTGCCAAAAATTGTTGTCACTTAGGTTTGCACCCTTGTCCAAGGCCTATGCGCGAGGACAACCTAGTGAAACATGGAAACAACCTCCAAGTTGTGGGACTTGAACTACGAAGTTGAGTCTCCGGAGAAGGCCAGCTTCCTCTTACTATTAGGGCGCACCTATCTATTCTCAGAAGGGAAAGGGAGAAAGAGAGCATCAAAGCAAATCTACCTAGTCTAATCTAAGGCGGTGATGCACCAAGACAGAGTGTTCAGATTCATTCCTACCCATATATATACTACAAAACCAGAATAACATACAAAAGTCGTACACATCTAGACTTATATCGATCAATAATCACATACAGATCAGAAGAAACCAACCGAATGACACTAGGAAAAGGAGATTTCACTTATGTATTATTCGATAGGCCAAAGATAGATATAGTATGCAGATCGTTGATCTCAACAATACACCAATGGGAGGCAAAGTGATGCACATTCACACTGATGGATGAAAGAGATGATATAGGCTATTACATGGCTCAGAGATAAAGGGGTTTTACACTGTAAGTCTGCAAGCAGTAGCAGAGAAAATCAGGAAGAATTGACCTTTAGAAAAGATCACGAAACTGCCTTTATAGATCAGGCACAACTGAAGATTTCCACATTACATTCACTTCTTACCTACTGGCATTAACTTCTTGTCTTGAGAATCCAATCGGGGATCTGGATTGAAATCCTAGCCTGCATATCGAGAAATCTCATTTCTTCTAAGAAGAGCCTGGAGAAGATAGAAACGGCACCACAACATTCCCTGACATGGTAGATGGGCCGACCGGATGGGTGGAGTGTCCTTATGTCCTGCATTCATTCCTGGTAGGTCAGAAATGATCGCGAAGATCAGATCGCAAGATACGTCGATCGCCTCTGCATCTTGGTTCATGAATCAAACTGGCCTATTTGCCGACCCGATTTCTTATATGCCGACTAGGCCACGAGGGCCAATCATAATCCTTTGTCTTACCACTTGGAAAGTCCTTCTGCGGTTGACTGCCTTCATCAAACTAACCGTACCACCTTATCACCTAACCGCTGGCCATCAGCTAATTGCCACATCGAAAACTGAAACGCGAGGACACGTGTCTTTCAAGCGCTAACTCGCTATTGTAAAATCCGCGCAGTTCCTCCATGGTGAGATAGCGCCGACCCTAGATTCCTGCAGATCTGATGATGGAGAATCCACCCCTTAATGTGCTGATTGTATTAGGAAATTTGACCGCTCAACATATCTATGTTCTGACTCGGCACACGTGGTTGTTTCTGACTCGCCGTGGACTCTCTTTCCTGTGACTGGGCCCCATTCGAATCGGTGCCACCTCAATGATGCATCCGGTGAGACCTGACCCCACCAACATGTGTCAGTCAGGCGTAATGTCGCCATGGTAAAAATCTCGCAGCTTCACTAAGGCAACATGGTGCCTACCGTTGATCTCTTCAAATCTGACGGTGGAGATTGCAAACCTTCTGTAACCCTCCGTTCCTATTGATTTTTCGAGCCCGCTAACACGTGGCGTCCCTCCTGTTGGTTTGTCAGTCACCCCACCCTATCTGCCTCTGATGGCATGAAACGCAGCCTCGCCAGGACACATGGCGCACGGGCGCTATGTCGCTGATGCTAAAGTCCAGGCAGCTCCTGATGGCGAGATAGCGCCGACCGTAGATCTTGCAGATCTGACGATCAGAGCGACATCGCACTTCACTCGCCGTCCCTCCTGAAAACTACTGGGCCCGTGGTTGCAGTGTCCTGACATATACACATGGCATCATCTAGTTGGTGAACCCGAGACTTGATCCGTAGAATGGCCACGTGGCAGATGGGTGCTATGTCGCCATGATAATACCTGTGCATCTCTGCCATAGTGAGATGGTGCCATCCGTCGATGCAATCAAATCTGACGGTGGAGATCGCAAACCTTTACTGTGCCAACCGTACTGATAGAGACTCCAGCCTGGTTACACGCGGCAGTTCCTCACTGGCCCATCGAAACACCACTGGGCAATCTTGCGACTTGGCCTCATAGGGTGACCATGTGTTGACCAGGCGCCATGTCGCTATGGGAAAATTGAGGTTAAATTTCCATAGCACCATAGCACCCAACCAATGACGTGTCCCTATCTGTGCATGTTTCTTTTGATTCGCTGCCGTGACACGGGCTCCGCCAACTGGGGAGATGAGGTACGCAATGGGGACCAATATTTGTCTGAAGTTCTCGCCATTTATTTTCTCCGGCTTGCCAAACTTTACCCGATCGTCGCAACATTTTTTTGGCAATGTGACCCACCCGCCGACGTGAGCATCTCCGCCGGGCGCTATGTCACCATGGAGATTTTCCAGTTGGCGTGCGATAGCGCCATAGCACCTGCAGTGCTAGAAAAATTTTTGACTTCCCTCCGTTGTGACCCACCCGCAAGGCCCACCAAACACGTGTCATTCGGGCACGATGTTGTCGATACTATCTCCTGTGCAACTTTCGATGACGAGATCACGCCGACCGTTGATCCATCTAAAATCTGACGGAGAGAAACCTTGGCGAGTTGGGCATTAAAATAACAATTTTTTGGCTAACCGTTGAACAAGCCGTGGATTTGAATTTAAACCTTTTGGCAGCAAAACCAGAGGTAACATTGACCAAGCATAAGAAGATTGTTATTGTTGAGTACCAACATGTTACTATCGAGTGATAGTATAAAGAGTTTGATTGAAGATTTGTTGAATCTGAGTTGATAGTTGTTTTCTTGAATTGTACATGAAGCATGTTGAAGATAATTATGATGAGTTGGTGGCACAAAATTCAAGATAAACTATTTTGAGATGAATTTGAAGAGGATTGTAAGAGAATTTTCTAAACGGAACAAAATAGAAAGAAGGGAGGATTCAATTAATCTAACCTAACCCTAAGATGAATGATTGTGATGAAATGGCAAAAGATCAAAATTATCTATGCAAGGAGATTCAAGGCTAGAAGAAAAGTGTGAAGTTTGTGAGGAAAAAATAAAATGAATTTGGAGTTGTTGCTTCATGTGGTGGCTAAAGGAATGAACCTATAGTTGGCATACTAAGCATGGAGGCTTAAGGAGGTGAAGGCTTGAAGGGTGAACAAGTAGTTAGAGATGAAGGAAAATGAATGCTAAGAAGAATGGATAGCTAAATGAGAGATCTATAATGTGCAAGTGAGTTTTTTTATTATTAGATCAAGTCATACCATTACTTTCTAGCAATTATATCAGTCTAGATAAATCCTTTGGATTAAGATTGACCTAATAGTCATGAGTAAATCCTTTAACCAAGTGACATTCTAATGGAATGTTCTAAAGTCCTCTAACAAAGCTAAATTTCAATTGGGTGAATGAAATCCTTTAATTAAGGTCACATTTAAGAGTGTGTATTGTAACCTTGAACAAGATTGAATCCTCATAGGGTTCACTTTAGAAGAGTGAAAATTGGTATCATGTTACTAGTGGTTTTTCCCAAATTGGGTTTCCATATTAAATCCTTATGTCAAATTATGTGATTAATTTTGTGGTATTTCATGTTTATATTTATGATAAGTTCATTTGACCTAGGACAGTAATATAGTAAGGCATGAGATATTGGATGATCTAATAAATGCATGGCTGAGTACTGAAAAGTTTTATTTGTACATTTAGACCTTGGATAATTGATTCAACCCTCTTCTCAGTTATTCTAAATTATTCCAATGTACTATTTATCTAAGGTTT
Organism: Cupressus sempervirens; assembly: GCA_028749045.1. Taxonomy (NCBI): domain Eukaryota; kingdom Viridiplantae; phylum Streptophyta; class Pinopsida; order Cupressales; family Cupressaceae; genus Cupressus; species Cupressus sempervirens. The sequence goes on from CM053783.1 coordinate 425,540,931, forward strand.
TTATTCTCATGGTGATATTGGATTATAATTATAACTAAGAGGATAATTTTTTAGATAATAGTACTTGTTTTGTTTTGATATATTGATCCTATCGAGTGTCTATCTTATCAATATGCATGTTTTTAATACTCTCCAATGTAAAGGTTTCCCTTATGTTTTGTCTTTGGTTAGTGACATAAGATTGAGATGGGTACATCATTATACCCCTTTAGTACATAATGTTTTACAATGAAATACTAGATAGTGTCTCATCATGGTTAGTAACAATTTTCATTGTGTGCAATTCTAGATTGTATTATGCAATACTAGAGTTCATCATCCACCATTCAAAATTGTGTTACATGACAAGGAGTTATATCGCATGTCATATCTCCATTTTATTGCATTTTATCTATAGTTCTATCATACAATACTATAGGATAAATATTGTACCTCAAGCAATGAGTACTTCCCTACTTTTTTGCAAGTTGTAACTTGATGTTTTAGATACTCATTTGAAAGTTGTAGTTTACTAAGCCAAAATAGATTGATTATCATACACTTTTAGATTGGTTATATAAGTTGTCATGATTCCTTTACAGTTTAATCATAAATGAACTTGTATTTATAATCATGAAGGAATTTGTATTTGGGCATTAAAATGAATGTTGCATTTAATTTTAATATGGTTAAATGGAATGAACCTTGCATGCTTAATCAACTAAATAGAAATGTATGCATTTTGTGGTAATATAATTCTTGGGGATATTTTCTTAGTTGGTTAAGTATTATGTTGTGATATTTATGATTTATGTATGCATGTATCTATGTATTACCTCAAAAAAATGTGGTCAATGTTATATCATTGTTTCCAAGGATTCCTAGGAGGGGCATTACATGGCCTACTAATGCTTGATACAACCAATAATCTTATATAACCACAAGAGGAAGTTAACCTATGTAGTAAATCCCATGAGATACATTTTCCCAATACTAGTAATCTCCCTCTCAATATCACTTAGCATGACCTATGTGGATTCAAACCTGTGACCAAGCTCTGATACCACTTTTTAGAATGGTTAGTGTTACTATTACACCAAAAGGTCAAATCGTCAATGCTTAATAAAACCAATAGCCTCATAGAGCCATGGGAGGGGGTAAAAGATAGATTGTTAATCCTACAAGGGATGATGCCACATTACAAACAATCTCTTTTCCTTAATTTTTTATCCACCTTTAACACATTATTATAATATCATTTTTGAGCCCAAGCCATATAAGGTATACCCTAATAATGGACAAATCTTCCCAAATATATGAATCTTGAGAGACATATTTAGAGAACACATCCAAAAATACTTGAAAATATCTACTCATCTAAGGAAAGATTATTATGTTTGTAGAGGTTTGAAAATATTGTTACTGGTATTTTAAAATTTCTTCTTCAACTAATAATATATGTGGTTTTGGTCTTGTGTTTTGAGTTCTTTTATTGTCATTGTATTTTCTTAAATATATTTTCAAAGAAATTTTTTGCCATGCTCAATAGGACACACCTCATAGGTCATTTTTATTACCAACCTTCTAATGGATATGATCAACATGTATGCATGGTAATGAATGGAACCCATATAAATGAGCATGTTCCAAATATGACCAAATCTAAATAAGTGATCCACCATATGTCACACATGAACTAGAACCACTACAAAAATGTATATGGATAAATATATTTATAGTACATCCTTTGGATAACACCTTTACCAATATATCAAGGTTGTTGGTACACAAAAACTAAATCATATATATACCACAAATATGCATCATAAATGTTGTCATCAATGAGAAGTGTCAATGATAACAAAGTGAACATTATCAACTTCACATTCTAAAAAGTTTCAAATCTATTGAATTCTACCTTATCTTTCATCTTAGTGGAAATAGATATACTTAAAGGCCTCCTTCCATAAATATCACTCAAAACTTTGAATGGATTCTATATAAAAAATTGGATTATGGAGGGATTCCATTTAGATGGAGAAGATTGTTCCAACTGGAACATATGGTTACCTATTTTTAAAATAGAGAATGGTTGTGGTAGGTTCTTGGTGCAATTATGTATCACACTATTACTATATGGTGGAGAAGAAGGGGAGTGAAAAATGAGTTATTCTTTGGTAATGAATGGGGAGATATCACAATAACACTGGAGGGATATGAGTTGTGATGCTCCTTTCTTTTTGGCCTATACTAAAGTAGAAATAGGAAATTATGAAAAGTTGGAGACATGTAAAAATGACACTACTATGCTAAAAGGAAGAGACAAAAAAAGACCTATAGGGTCTCAAGACAAAGAGAATGAGCTTTAGATGAAAATTAAAATCAACATGGCAAAAACTTGTTGGTAATTAGAAATAGGTCAAGACAATTTGATGAAATGGAAAAATGAGGCATAAAAGGTGGAAGATGGTCTAGAAACTATGAAAGGAAAAAGGGGAAAAGACAAAGAATTTCTTTGATATGGTTCTTTGCTCTTATATTAAGGAAGACAAGAGAAAATCTTTATGGTTATTTTATATCATGATTTTAGGAGATTTCTATTTTGGACCTATCAATGTGTCTCTTGGGGTTTTCCTTTCATTGTGGAGATGGATCCCCTTAATGTATCCATCCCTAGTTCAAGCTAGGATCTTTCCTGATTACATAATTACAATATAATCTAATTAATGATAAACATACATATTCTTTTAGTATAGATCTATATTTAAAACCAACCTTTCAATTAGCCATTACATTAAAACCAAAAACACACAATGCTTGACTTGCATGCTTGAATTTATATACAAGAACCAACCAAAATTTATTTGAATGTAATCTAGTCTAGATAATTTTTTATTTATTGCTTTCTTCAAAAAAGATACTAAACACTATCCTCGGGGTTTAATAAAAGTGAAACAAAATCCTTTCTAGTAGAAATCCTTCAAAGCATTTTAAAACACCATCAATTGAATAATATAAATTACATACATTGAAGTAAACTAAAAAAAATAAAAATAGAATTTAGGAAAGTGCATATCAATGGGCCAAAATTTTAATCTAAAAAAATTAACCAATTCGAGTACCACATTAATCACTAGTGTACTAATAAATTTACCTACAATAACTAATAACAAATGTTTTGATTTTAATATTGACCTCAGTTTGGTTTTGACAATTGAGTGTCAACACACTTAAGACATTTACTTAGTTCATGTCAAACTAGTAATGCATACCAAGTATAATATGTAAATACAAGACCATGTTGAGTTGCAATGAGTGTCAAGTCACTCATGTGTTGAGTTACTCAAGTGCTTAGTAGTTCAAGTGTTGAGTCAAAAGTAGAATTATAGTATATGTTGAGCATCAGTAACTACATATCCTGAGTAACACAGATTGGACATATTTATTTGTTATGGCACAACAACTATGTAAACCATTTTTTAGCTAACACAAGGATAGATTTTGATTCTTTAGAGATAAGGAAAAATTAATGTGTAGATTCTCTATGCAATTACATGTAGCCAATTAGAAAATGGGAAGGTTTAAGAGGCAAAATAGATGAATCTCAGCTATAGATTCATACCTAACCCTAAACCACCTCAGTCTTCTTAAGGAGGACAAAGCCCTAAGTTTTCAAGAGAGAGAAGAGAGTTGAAAGCATTGTGAAGGGGTGAATGATCGAATTGAAGGAGTGAACAAGATAGTTGGTAGAACATTCAAGGTGACTTAGCAATAAGAGTGAATTGCAAAATTAGTTAAGTGAAGAATAGAGGATAGAGGATACAACATTGATACATTAGATCATGAAGAATTAATCAAAAATTGAATAGAGGTGATCTGTATTAGTCAAGCAAGTGCCAACTGCAAGATCTATGTTGAGACATTTTGACAAGTGATTTTAGTTAAATCTCCTAGGTAGAGTAGTCCAAATTTAAGAATACACCATTAGAATTTGTTAACTCGGTACCCAAGCCATTATATGATTTAGTTGAGAAAAAATGGCATTATTGTTTAAATTTGGAAAAGAAAATAAGGGAAACTACGTTGGCCCAAGTAATGCCAAAACTAAAAAAGTGAAAATTGCTAAGGAAAATAAGAAATATGCAGGAAGGTTCACACGAAAGTATAGAGTGTTCAACATTCTCCAAAATGACATTGAAGATGTTGTTAAGAAATCCACACAATTGTCAAAAATAAATCTATGGATTAACTATAGAAAAGTAACAAGAGAATGACCCCTTTGAGGGAAAAAAATGATGATAAAGAGGAAGATGACAAAGAAGATAGCAAGGAAGAGAGAAATAAAAAAGAGACTAAAAATATGGATATTGACATGGCAATAGTTGAATAGCAGCAAGAGGAATAGAGTGTGAAAGACACGAAAATGTCAAGTGCTAGTCCTCCTTATGACACAAGAGCACTTTCATAAACTATTACTTTCAAGGATGTCTCTGATGCATCAGCTTAGAATATCAACCCATCAACTACAAAATATTTGAAAAAGGATTCTAGATCAATCTACATTGCAAGCACAACTATGCACAAATCCTATTTTGATCAGTGTAGAATAACTTCAAAAGGCAGTAATAGAGGTTACAAGGGATAAGCTGAATATACAAGAACTACCTTTTTCCATCCCTACAACTACTAGTGATCAACCTTTGATTCCAACAATAGTAGACACATCTATCAAGGTTGACACAAGTGTTAAAGAGGACATAGTTGAGCAGAGATAGACTACCAAAGAAGAAGAAAAGGAGATAGCAAAAAAGAAAATAGGAGAAATAGATACATTTGTACCTAAAGCATAGACACAAGGTGTAAGTCATGTCATTATCATAGATTGAGATAAGTCTAAAGAAGGTGAACAAACATCAAAGGTAAAGGAGTAGGATGTAATCCAAGCATTGGTAACTTTACCAACATGTGGCTCCTCACCTACAAAACTTCTTTAGAAGTCGAGCATGGAAGCTATACCCCTACAAATATCAATGCTAGGATCAAGCCCTTCTAAAGTTGGAAAAGTAATTCACTATGGTGATATCACTTTAGATGAAGAGATAATGATTCCAAAATTTGATTATGATACAATGACAATTGATCAAATAAGAATTTTGCAGCAAGCATTAGAGAAGAAGCACCAAGAAATGCTTAGGAAGGAGTACAAGCAAAAGAAAGCACTACAAGAAATTAAAGACATCTTTTTAGATGCATTCAACTTGCCCACTTCTGAAGAAAGCAAGCCACTATTAGAACAATTGTTAGATATTATAGAAAAGGTTAATAATGAAGACTTGGATACAAATGCTAAACTTTTGGAATGGTCTGAAAGAAAGTTTCAAGGGAAAGTAAATAAAAATATATCTAGTGATATATCACTTACTCAAGTTGCATTGGCAACCAAGGTTGAGGATGTAAAGAAGGTACTTGAGAATATATTCTCATTGTACACCAAATTGTGTGATCCCACACTCTTCACCCAAGACACTAGACATATAATTATGAGCTTGGAGAGGAATCTAAGCATATCAAATACACAACTACCTAATAACCCAACTTAGATTGAGAAGCATTTCCATACATTGCTTCAATCATAGAGTCAATTAGTTGTGTTAACAACAAAAGAGGCTAATATAAGAGCCAAATTGACACAAATTCAAGCCTCTCTCACCCCACACATGGAAATCCTCCACAAAGAATTAGGCTATGTAGAATCTTTGCTGAAGAAAGATCCCAATCTTTCTACATTAGATGGCCTAGTACATGCTGTAGCCAAGCTCATTATCCAAGTTAAGTCATTAGATGTTGCATGTGAAAATTGGGATGTGGCTCTAAAAATAATCATGGAAGTCCATAAATCCCTTTTGGATAAATTCACTATAAGTGTATAGCCCCTTTCACATAAGTGTCAAAAAATAGGGAGATAAATAAGCAAGGCGGAGATAGATTAAAAAGGGGGAGTAAATATGCAAGAAGCAAGGGAGAGTAAGTAAGCAAAGAGAATGGGGAACAAAGGAGAGAGAATAAAGGAAAATGGGAAGCATGAACAAAGGGAAAGTAATCAAATTTTGACCCCAGTGATATACATTTTTGAGAAATAGAATGTAGAGATAGAAATAGAGCAGAGAAGATATCAGCCAAAGTAGAGCATAAAAAGTATAAGTGCATTGAACTCAAAGGGTGTTAGTCAGCAGAGACAAATCTACTCAGAATGGAGAACACATTTTGGATATAGAATAGACACATTAACTTAGGGGGAGTTATACATTTTGAGGTACATAGATTATTACAAAATTTTGAAAATTTTGAAGTTCTATATATAAGCCAAGTCATGGATATGTTATACTTGAGAAGATCAGATTGATTATGAATATTCAAGTGTTTTTGACACTCATGTCAAAGGGGGAGATTGTTGGTCTCACTTTGGTTTTGACAATTGAGTGTCAACACACTTAAGACATTTACTTAGTTCATGCCAAACCAGTAATGCATGCCAACTATAATATGTAAATACAAAACCATGCTAGGTCACAATGAGTGTTGAGTCACTCATGTGTCAAGTCACTCAAGTGTTGAGCAAACAGACCATGTCAAGTGATTCAAGTACCGAGGGAACAATTGATACCGAGTAGTTCAAGTGCTAAGTCAGGAGAAAAATTATAGTATATGTTGAGCATCAGTAACTACATATACTAAGAAACATAGATTGGACATATTTATTTTTTATGGCATAAACAACTATGTAAACCATTTTTTATCTGACATAAGGATAGATTTAAATTCTTTAGAGATAAGGATGAATCTACATGTAGATTCCCTATGCAATTATATGTAGTCAATCAGAAAATGGGAAGGTTTAAGTGGAAAAATGGATGAATCTCAGCCATAGATTCATACCTAACCCTAAGCCACCTCAGTCTTCTTAAGGAGGATGAAGCCCTAAATTGTCAAGAGAGAGAAAAGAGTTGAGAGCATTGTGAAGGGGTAAATGATCAAATTGAAGGAGCAAACAAGAAAGTTTGTAGAGAATTCAAGGTGACTTAGCAATAAGAGTGAATTGAAAAATTAGTTGAGTGAAGAATAGAAGATAGAGGTGATCTATTATCAAGTAAGCAAGTGCCAATTGCAAGATCTATGCTGAGAAATTTTGACAAGTGATTTCAATTAAATCTCCTAGGTGGAGTAGTCCTAACAGGCTTACCAAATCCTTTAATAGGCTAGCATTCCAAGTGAATGACCTAAAGTCCTTTAACCAGGAACACTTCTAACAGGGTGTTGAAATCCTCTAACAAGATAGGACTTAACTATCTTTGTAAGCCTTTAACAGGGTAGGCCATTCATAGGGTAGATCATGTTTCATGGTCAAACCCTTGTAACCTTAATTGGCTACAATTTATTCCTATAGTAGTGAAGATTTGAGGGTGTCATCCCCACCACAACTTTACCTTCTCATTTGGAGGGTTTCTGGGTAATCATATCTTTTGTCAAGTGTGTGTGTTTAATTGCTTACATGTTTTAGATGCATTTACTTTACATGTTATTCTAGTATGTTAATGCATGTGATGTATAAATGGTGAAAGTATTATGGTCCAAGTTTAAACTCCTAATTCACCCCCCCAGAAGTTTACCTTTCCCACTTGTAATTCCAACATTTAAGGCATTGTGTTCATCCTATTTTTTAAAAAGAAACAAATTTGATTCAAATAGTTATAACACTATATTTACTCTAAATTTTAATTAAATATAATATATTATTTAAATTTTATATGTTTTAACTTGGAAAGTAGCTAATTTATATTTCCTAATTTAGAGATAGTGGATAGGTTAGTGAGAACAACTCACTTTGTTGTAGTAACAAACTTTCTTTTAACTTTGAAGGATTATATATTTTCTAATTGATAAAAAATGTAAGTCTTAGGTTGGAACTTTTTTTTTGATAATTAAAAGTTAAGAAGACCTTCACTCTGTCAAAATTATAGTAGCAACAATTCTAATCTCATTCTTTATGATCTGAGTGTCTTGCATTTAGTAAAGCTTAATATTTAATAAGCTCATTAAAAAACATACAACTTTAACAATTGACCAAAGACTCAATAAAACTTAATATTCACTAGGCTCATTCAAAACTACTCAATTTTACCAATAGATATAAGAATCACTAAAAGATAAATATATTTAGTGGACTCATTCAAAATTATTTAGTTTTATCAATAGACCAAAGATGTACTACTTAGTGAGCTCCTTTAAAACCAGACTAACTATTCAAATTCATGAATAGACCAAAGATTTACTAATTAGAAAACTCATTCAAAAGCATTTGACTTCACAAATAGACTAAAGATCAAGTAAAACTTAATAAAATCATTGAATACCATTGTATACACCAATAAACCAAATGTTTAATACTTATTTAAAAAGCTTCAAAATATATAAAATCAATCAAAAGAAAATATGATAAAGAAAACTATTTGTGAGAAGAGGGAAGGTCACCCATCAAACCAATGAAGAGTCACAAAGATTTGGCCTCTTTAAGCTCCCCAAAAATTCCCAGCAACCAAATTAGGGAGATGTAAACAGAGCAGATACACATTGTTCAACATCCTTTTCATATTTTTGCCTTGAACAAAACTACTTCTCTATATTCTCCACAACAACATTAAAAGAGAAACAGCTATGAGCAATAGCAAAGATAGTTTTAGTGGTAAAAATAATGAAAATAAAAATCACAAAAACAATGGTAGATACTCTAAAGAGGGTGATATAAGAAAGAGGAAGCAGTAAAGGAACTTGACAAAGCTCACATTACCCTACATAGAGGAAAGACATATACTACACTGATAGAGGGAGAAATTTAAAAGATATTTTTTCTTTTAAGTATTGTTGTTGGTATTCGTTTGCCATCAATGAAAAAGAGGGAGATTTTTTGTATAATATTTTTTTGAAGTGAAGAACATGTAATAGAACAATCATTATTTTGTCAATGATGTCAAACATACTACCTACTAGTGAGAAAATTTATTTTTGGTCTAAAAGCTATCATTTAGTTTATTGATGAAGAATATTTGAAAGGAGGAGATATGAATAGCACCTAGAGAAAGGTTGAGCTATTTGGTATGTAAAAGAAGCACTAAGAACAAGTAAGACATTGATACTATAGTGTATCATTTATCTACTTAAAGTCTGAAATGCAAGATTACTCAAGTTAAGACTAGAAGAAGATCAAGGAAGAAAAGTATCTGCCAAGCCTTGCTGAGAAGTTAGTGCAAGGAAAACAAAAATGAGTGGAAGCTGAGTGAAAGATAAAAGGTGTTGAACAAAGTTGGAAAATAGTGCAAGCCAAAGTGATTGTTAGTATATGTTGAGTAAATTTTAGTTGCTATCAAGCATCATTAAACTTTAGTGTTTGCTGAGTAAACTAATGTTGGCCAAGTGACGGATAATATAGATGTTGAGTGAAAACATATTGATGTTGATTGCCAGTAAATGTGTTAAATCAAAGATTTGAGGAATCTAACCAAACTATTTTGTTTTCTTGAATTGTATGAAGCATGTGGAAGATAACTATGATGAGTTGGTGGAACAGAATTCAAGGCAAACCATTTTGTGGTGAATACAAGGAAGATTGTAGAAGAAGTTTCTAGAGGAACCAAATGGGAAAGTGGTAGATTCATTGTATCCTACCTAATCCTACCTAACCCTAAAATGGATGATTGTAGTTAAGCGACAAAAAAAAATTCTCTATTTGTAGAGATAGTTGTGTGCAAGAACCTAAGATTGTTGTGTGCAAGAACCTAAGAAAGACAAGGAATATAGGGTATTGCTTCATTCAGTGTCTATACAAAGGTGACTACCATTGGAATGGAATGCTTGAAGGGTGTACAAGCTATCAGAGTTGAAGTGTATGAATTCCAAATAAAATGTACAACTAAAATAGAGATATATAATCTACAAGTGATTTGTAATTTATTATCAGATCAAGCCTTATTGTTACTTTCTAGTCATTGTATCAATCTAGGGTAAATCCTTTGGATTAAGGTTGACCTAATGATCATTTGTAAATCCTTTAATCGGGTGACATTCTAATGGGATGGTCTAAAGTCCTCTAACAAGGCTCACTCCTAATAGGGTGATTGAAATCCTTTAATCGGGTCACATTTAATAGTGTGTATTGTAACATTTAACAGGGTTGGCCTTTCATAAGGCATCACTTTAGAAGAGTGATAATTACTAGCATGTTATTGTTGGGTTTTCCCAAATTGGGTTTCCACGTAAAATCCTTGTGTCGAATTGAGTAAATGCTTTTATGTTGTTTCATGTTTACATTTCTGCAAATTTTTTTTGACCTAGGACAATAACCTATAAAGTTCAAGTATTGTATGATCTTATGGATTAATGCATAATAAGGTTTTATGAATATGGGTCTACTAAGCATTGAAAATTTTTGTTTGTACATCTCCTTGAATAACCACAAATATGCATTATATATGTTGACATCAATGAGAAGAATCAATGATAATAAAGTAAACATTATCAACTTCACATTCTAGCAAGTTTCATGTCTATTACATTCTACCTTTTCTTGCATCATAGTGGAAATGAATATACTTACAGGCCTCCTTGCATAAATATCACTCAAAACTTTAAATGGCTTCTATAGAAAAATATTGGATTATGGAGGGATTCCATTTAGAAAGAGGAGGTGGTTCCAAATGGGACATATGTCTACCAGTGTTTTAAATAGAGAATGACTATGGTAGGTTCTTGGTGCAATTATGTATCACACTACTACTATATGGTGGAGAAGAAGGCGAGTGACAGATGAGTTATTCTCTGGTAATGAATGGGGATATATCACAATAACATTGGAGGGATATGAGTTGTGATGCTCCTTATTTTTTATCCTATAAGTTGGAGACATATAAAAATGACATTGCTATGCTAGAAGGAAGAGAAGGAAAAAAGACCTATAGAGTCTCAAGACAAGGAGGATGAGCTTTAGATGAAAATTAAAATCAACATGGCAACAACTTGTTGGTAGTTAGAAATAGGTAAAGGACAATATGATGAAATGGAAATATGAGGTAGAAAAGGTGGAAGATGGTCTAGAAACTATGAAAGGAAAAAGGGGAAAACACAAAGAATTCTTTTGATATGGTTCCTTTCTCTTAAAATAAGGGAGATAAGAGAAAATCTTGATGGTTACTTTTATATAGTGATTTAGGAGCTTTCTGTTTTGGACCTATTAATGTGTCTCTTAGGGTTTTCCTTTCATTTGTAGAGATGGATCCCCTAGATGTGGCCATCCCTAGTTCAAGCTAGGATCTTTCCTAATTACATAAATATAATATAATCTAATTAATGACAAAGAAACATAATTTTTTAATTTTGATTTATATTTAGAGGGAACCTTTCAATTTGACATTACATGAAAACCAAAATTAAAAAATGCTTGACATGTGAGCTTGAATTTATATATAAGAACCAACCAAAATTTGTTTGAATGTAATCTAGTCTAGATAATTATTATTATTTTTCTTTCTTCCAAAAAGATATTGAACACTATCCTAGGAGTTTAACAAAAGTGAAACAAAATCCTTTCTAATAGAATTTCTTCAAGGCATTGTAAAACACCATCAATTGAATAATATAAATTACATACATTGAAGAAAACTAAAAATAAATATTAGAATTTAGAAAAGTGCATATTAATGGGCCAAATTTCAAATCTAAAAAAGTTAACCAATTCTAGTACCACATAAATCACTAGTGCAATAATAAATTTGCCTAAAATAACTAATAAGAAATGTTTCAATTTTAAGGCATTGTTAAAATCCTATGTTTTAAAAAGAAAAAAATTGATTCAAATAGTTATAACAATATATTTACTCTAGATTTTAATTATACATAATATATTATTTAAATTTATATATGTTTTAACTCATAAAGTAGCTAATTTATATTGTCTACTGTAAAAATAGTAGATAGGTTAGTGAGAACAACTCACTTTGTTGAAGTAATGAACTTTATTTTAACTTTGAAGGATTATATATTTACTAATTGATAAAAAATATAAGTCTTAGTTTCCTTGTTTTTTTTTAATGAATTAAAAGTTGAGAAGACTTTCATTGTGTCAAAATTATAATAGGAACAATTCTAATTTCATTCTTTATGATATGATTGTCTTACATTTAGAAAAGTTTAATATTTAATAAATACATTAAAAAACATACAACTTTAATAATAGATCAAAGACTCACTAAAACTTAATATTAACTAAGCTCATTCAAAACTTTGAACTTTACCAATAGATATAAGAATCACTAAAACATAAATATTTTTAGTGAAATCATTCAAAATTATTAAATTTTGTCCTTGGAAGATAGATCTTGGATTCTATCATGATGGTTCATGAAGTCATTCATTCACTAGAAGTGAGTAAAAGAGGACTTCTACTCAAGTTGAATCTCTCCAAAGCCTCTAACTAGGTGGACTGGACTTTCCTTGGTTCTATTTTCTAGGCTTTTGGTTTTGATCATGAGGTGCGTAAACTCATTTCTCAACTTATTTCTACTTCTTCACTTGCCATAATGATTAATGGGGCTCCTTTTGATTTCTTCAAACCTTCAAGAGGCTTAAGGTAGGGGGATCCTCTATCTCCTATCCTGTTCATTATCATGGCTAAGTGTATTGGTAGGCTGATTCAGAGAAAAAGACAGGATGGGATATTAAGAGGAATTAAGCCTTCTTTAGGACATGTTACTTTTACCCATCAATATTTTGTGGATGATACTATCATGGGAGGGGAAGCTTCGATTCAAGAGGCTAAAGAGATGAAGAAATTATTGGATGTGTATATCAGGGGATCAAGTCAGCTCATTAATTGAGAAAATAGCTCAATTTTCTTTATTAATACTCCTATTGAAAGACAAAGGAAGATTACTGGGATTCTTGGGTGTGGGGTTGGAAACCTTCCAACTAGCTATCTTGGTCTCCCATTGGGAACTAAGTGCCAGATTCTTTCTGGAATGGGATTCTTGATAGGTTTAGTAAGAAGTTGGTAGGATGGAAAGGTACTACTCTAAGCTAAGCTAGAAAATTTCTTTTGGTGAAATCAACTCTTCAAAATCTTCCAATGTATGTCTTAAGTCTCTTTGGGATGCCAGCCAAATATGCTGATAAAATGGAAAAGACCCAAAGATATTTTCTATGGTCTGGTCTTGAGGAACACAAAAGATACACTCTTGTGGCTTGGGATAATGTTTTCCTCCCCCAGAGGTATGGAGGTCTTGGAATTAGGAAACTAAGAGATCTAAATAAGGCTCTTCTAGCTAAGCAGATCTGGTGCATTTTCAATAGTATGGGGGAATGGAGAGACATTTTAGTGGAGAAGTATATTAGAAGGCCTTCTCTAAGGTTTTTTCTCAATGATCTTGATATATTGAACGGTTTGGTCATTTGGAATGGTATTCTTAAGGAAAGACACCTAGCTAATTCTAGGACCAAGTGGAAAGTGGGAAATGGTGAAGATATCTTCTTTTGGCATGATAACTAGTTGTTTTAGAGTCCTTTCATTAAAACAATCCTATTTATGACAACTGGGAAAATATTTGTATTAGGCAATTTGGATTAATAGTTACAGATTACAGAATAGACTAGGGATGGAAAGACCTATCTCTCGTCTCGAATGATCTCAAGACGATAATGGTGATGCTAAATTTAATGATCTTGAACAATAAGAGAGATAAATTAATATGGGAGGATAATCCTAATGGTTACTACTCGATGGCATCGGGGTATAATTCCCTTTGGAGCCTAAAAGAGAAACCTCCTTGGGTTGAGGCCTAGTTGCTTGGCCTTACCCCTAAGATTAATATGTTCTTCTAGTTGTTGTTACAAGATAAAATTCTCACTTTGGATAATTTGGCAAAGAGAGTTCAGTATATCCCAAATAGATGTATTATTTGCAAGCATCAATTAGAGTTGGTTAATCATATTTTTATCCATTGTCTATACTCCATGGAGGTTTGGGATTTACTCACTAAGAAATATGGGGTTAGTTGGTGAAAGCTAGGTAATGTTTTGGATTTCTTTTGTCAATGGGATAGTATGTATAAAGGCACAAATTTTCATACAATAAGCTCATGGAATTTGCCTCACTTCTACTTGGGAGTTTGGAAGGAGAGAAATAATCAAATTTTTAGAGATAGGGAGGAAACTTCTTATGTGCTTGTGAAAAATATCAATAGTAATATGATGGAAAACTTCCAGATAAGAAAGGGGAGAGATATTGAAGATAGAACTAGAAATAAGGAAAAGGAAAAGGATAGCAGATGAAATGGAAACTCCCACCTAAGGGCTGGCATAAAGCCAACTTTGATGGAGTGGCTAAAGGGAATCTTAGTCCTTCTGGATGTGTAGGCATAATTAGAAACTATCATGGTGGAGGAGTTGCTACTCTCTCCTACCCCTTGGGAAACTAGACAAATAATTATGCTCAAGCCAATACTACTCTCCACACTAATAAAATTAGCCCTTGATGTGGGAGTCAAAAAATTATGGCTAGAGGGGGACTCAAATAATATTATCAAATGTATCAAAGGTGTTCTCCATTCCACCTAGACAATTACACATATAATTAAAGAAATTTGTAAAACACTTGGCAATTTTGAATGCATTTGTATAAGCCCTGAGTATAGGAGGGCTAACTCGGTGGCTGATTGGTTTGCCAATGTAGCAGTAAAGAAAGATACAGTGATGATATGGAACACCAAAGGGAATATTCTGGTAGACTCAAAAATCCTAATCAATCAAGAGAGGATCCAGGGAGGTATGAGGGAAATCCTAAGTTAATTATGGAAATTAATGCAAGCATGGGTGCAAACCAATGCAATTTTGGTAAATATGGAAGTAATAAGTGGATTATGTTTTCCATGTCAAATTGACACACTTTATGGGTAGTCTATTTCCTTTATCATTTTTATGGAATTGAAAGACAAAGAGATTTAAAACAGAGTATAAAGTGGATTGAGGAAGGGAAATAGAGGATGGCATTTATGAGAATAGAAAATGTTCAGGATATAGAGATGGTGAGTGAACAGAGTAGGAAAGAACCAGTAGGTGAGGTAGACAAATGGAAGCAAAGAACCAAAGTTTGGGAGAAGTTTGAAAAGGGTGGAATTACAAATTATATCACCAAGCTTCATGGATATGACCCAACAATTACCAATCTTATGGTAAATTCATGGAAGGATGGTAGGGTCAAAGTGGATGGGGTGTCATATCAAGTTGTTGTGGAGGTCATCGCCCATGTCACTAAAATTCCAGATGAGGGATTAAAGTTCTACAGAGATAAAAAAAAGGTCATTATTGAGTATATATCTTTAGATACAAGATTTGATAGGGTTAGAACCCATCATTTTGTTTTGCCTAATCATTTTTTTATGGGGTTAAAGTTTCCTTTCTATTTTATTTGTATTCTTCCATTGGCAAGAGCATTTATTGGCACAACACAAAAACCTACTTCTAAACCAGCCCTACATGAGGGTTTACTTCTCTTGATCTATGAGCATTTTAAGGCTCAATCTTTGAGTAAATCCTTGTCTCATGCAGTGGCTACTTCTGAGGAGACAAGGAGCTCTAACTTCTCCTCAGGTATGGAAGATGTTTAGATTATAAGCTCAGAGGGGGAGGAAGATTATCTCTTGTCTAGAAAGAAGGAAAGGGGAAAAGAAAAGGAAATGCCTACTTCAACTAAATTTTCGTGTAGGAAAAGCCCCAGGGGCTTTGGGTCTAAAACTAATAGTCAGGGGAAAGAAGAATATAATGAGGAAGGAGATGACATGGATACAAATGAGGAGAATAAGGGTGAGGAAGATGAAAATAGAGAGGAGCTGGTTGATAACCCCAAAAAGAAGCAAATGAGGATGAAAGAGGAGGACATACCCTTAGATAGTAAAATTGATTCTAGTCTGGAGATTTTAGTGCTTCCTCCCTCTCCAAGTTCCCCACAAGAGCATGAAAATGAGAAAATGAAGGAAGGAAGTGGTGAGGTGGTTATTAGAGATAGGAAAATGGCTTGGAAAAATTTCAATGTCAGAACTTCAAAGATAGAGATTGTGAGAGAAGTTATGAATCCCCAAATCCATGAGAAAAAGAGGAACAGATCCAGATGGAGGAACTTATTGATCTGACGTTGTTGGCCATCAATGACAATGCGAGGGAAGTGGGAATGAACCTACTTAACAATGCAAGAAATAACATGATAGACAATTTTAGATCAATTAAATGATTGTTTCATGAATTAGAAGAGGTAAAAGAAAGAATGGGAAAGTTGGAAAGCCAAGGGAAGAATTTTGAGAAAGGGAATCCAATAGGGCAAAGGGATGGTATTAGGTTGGTTAAAAAAAGGATGAAAATTTTGGAGACTTACAATCATAACATGGCTAACCAAATGATCTCTATTCTAAACTCTCTTAATGAAAACATTGTTACTCTTGCTGGAAAGCTGGAAGCTAGGGGTTTTCTGGAGGACAATGAGAAAAAGGACAAAGATGAAGATAGGATGGATGAGGAAACCATAACAAACATAACCCATAGCCAACTAGATTAGACCTACTTGAAGAACCAGGAGAAAATGGCTGAGGAATTTCAAAAAGCCTATGAAGCAGTAGAAACTATATAGGACCTTGAAAGGAAGGTAGAGGAATAAGTAAAGGATTATCAATTTTTGTCTTTTGATTTTTTTGGTTTTGGTAGGTTTTTTTGTTTGGATTTTTGCCTAACTTTTATTGTGACCTTTCTATTGACCGTAGTTTTGTTTTTGGGCTTTTGTTATTCTATTTACAACCCTTTGATATGTAACAACTTTTGGGTTTTAGGATCCCTGTAAAACTTATTTTTCTTATCAAAAACATTGGAGGGATATGAGTTGTGATGTCCTTATTTTTTGGCCTATATTATAGTAGACATGGGTAATTATGAAAAGTTGGAGACATGTAAAAAATGGCATTGCTATGCTAGAAGGAAAAGAAGAAAAATTACCTATATGGTCTCAAGACAAGAAGGATGAGCTTTAGATGAAAATTAAAATCAACATGGCAACAACTTGTTGGTAGTTAGAAATAGGTCAAGGACAATATGAGGCAGAAAAGGTGGAAGATGGTCTAGAAACTATGAAAGGAAAAAGGGGAAAACACAAAGAATTCCTTTGATATGGTTCCTTTCTCTTAAAATAAGGGAGACACAAGAAAATCATGATGGTTATTTTTTATATAGTAATTTAGGAGCTTTCTATTTGGACCTATTAATGTGTCTCTTAGGGTTTTCCTTTCATTTGTGGAGATGGATCCCCTAGATGTAGCCATCCCTAGTTCAAGCTAGGCTCTTTCCTAGTTACATAAATACAATATAATCTAATTAATGATATATAAAAAAAAAATTAATTTTGATTTATATTTAGAGGGAACCTTTCAATTAGTCATTACATGAAAACCAAAAATACAAAATGCTTGATATGTGCACTTGAATTTATATATAATAACCAACTAAAATTCATTTGGTTGTAATCTAGTCTAGATAATTATTTATTTATTGCTTTCTTCCAAAAAGATACTGAACACTATCCTAGGAGTTTGATAAAAGTGAAACAAAATCCTTTCTAATAGAATTTCTTCAAGGCATTGTAAAACACCATCAATTGAATAATATAAATTACATACATTGAAGAAACCTAAAAATAAATATTAGAATTTAGAAAAGTACATATTAATGGGCCAAAATTCAAATCTAAAAAAGTTAACCAATTCCAGTACCGCATAAATCAATAGTGCAATAATAAATTTGCCTAAAATAACTAATAACAAATGTTTTGATTTTAAGGCATTGTGAAAATCCTATGTTTTAAAAAGAAACAAATTTGATTCAATATATTTACTCTAAATTTTAATTAAATATAATATAGTATTTAAATTTATATATGTTTTAACTCAAAAGGTAGCTAATTTATATTGCCTAATGTAGAAATAGTAGATAAGTTAGTGAGAACAACTCACTTTGTTGTAGTAATGAACTTTCTTTTAACTTTGAAGGATTATATATTTACTAATTGATAAAAAAATATAATCTTTAGGTTGATTTTTTTTTTAATGAATTAAAATTTGAGAAGACTTTCATTGTGTCAAAATTATAGTAGAAACAATTCTAATTTCATTCTTTATGATATGAGTGTCTTACATTTAGCAAAGTTTAATATTTAATAAATACATTAAAAAACATATAACTTTAATAATAGACCAAAGACTCACTAAAACTTAATATTCACTAAGCTCATTCAAAACTTTGAACTTTACCAATAGATATAAGAATCACTAAAACATAAATATATTTAGTGAACTCATTCAAAATTATTCAATTTTATCAATAAACCAAAGATGTACTACTTAGTGAACTCCTTCAAAACCAGACTAACTATTCAACTTCATGAATAGAACAAAATATACTATTAGAAAACTCATTCAAAGACATTTAACTTCACAAATAGACTAAAGATCGAGTAGAATTAATAAACTCATTAATACCATTGTATACACCGATAGACCAAATGCTTAATACTTAGTTAAAAAGCTTCAAAATATATAAAACCAATTGAAAGAAAATATAATAAAGAAAACTATTCGTGAGAAGAGGGAAGGTCACCCATCGAACCAACGAAGAGTCACAAAGATCTGGCCTCCTTAAGCTCCCCACCAATTCTCGCCAGCCAAATGAGGGAGAAGTAAACAGAGCAGATACACACCATTCAGCATCCTTTTCATATTTCTGCCTGGAACAAAACTACTTCTCTATATTGTCCACAACAACATCAAAGAGCAACAGCCATGAGCAGCAGCGAAGATAGTGGCAGCGGTAACAAAGATGAAAATAGAAACAACGAAAACAATGGTAGTAATTCTATTACCATTCTCAGCCCTGTAAGGAGGTCACCATCTTCGCCTGCTGTTGTATTCAGAGTACCTATTGATGATAATATTGTTGAGCCCACAACTCCAATATTTAACTGTGTCCAACAGCCCATTAATTCTGCAATTATTCCCAGTCCATTAACACTTTGGAGATTATATCATCCTGTCAGTCCGCCACCTTTGGGATACTATTCTCCACGCCCACATTCTCCACGGTATGATAGGTATGCAATGTACCCATGTATTACTCCTTACATGGCACGCTTCATCCATGGCCACGAATATCATCGCATGGTTTCTCCTATTCGCAACCATATCATAAGTGGACTCAATGATAACCCAACTTCTTCTGCACCACCAACAAACCCTAATTCAGAAAACCCTAATCATATTAACGCAGTTGGAGAAGATGGAGATAATGATATTGCAGAGGCAGGTCCATCTTCTACACCAACAAACAGTGAAAGTGATGATGAAGAAGAAGATAATGAGGGCAATGAAGAATGAAAACAGCGGTGATAATAATTAGGGTAATGATCAAATCTCTCCATGAAAGTATTTTATTTGATGTCTTGGATACCAATTAGAGAAAGCAATGATGATGATAGTGATCAGATCTGTGTGTGGATACTTTTAGTTTGGTCCCTTAGGCAATAATGTAATTGGGAAAGTAGTTAGAGCATGTGGGTAGGATTGGTTTAAATGTTTATAGTTAGTAATTGCACAATTATTTAATCTAATGTGAAAGAATTGTGTATTCAGCTAATGTAAACATTGTGAGAGTCTCAGTTTTTGAAAGTGAGTTGTGAGTAGATGAGTGAGAGTTTCTGTTGAATTTTATTGTAGACTTTGGTTCAATGAGTTCTTGAGCCTATCTATCATTGATTATTCTTCTTCAATCTTTTAGAACGGTATGAAATGTTTAAGTCAAATTATATATATATATATATATATATATATATATATATTTGAAATTTAATGACATTATTTGTTTTCAAATATATTCTAGATTCACTATGTAAAATATTTATTTAAGAAAATTAATTATAATATAAAATAAGTATTTTAAAAGTTAATTGTATAAGACTTATTATACATCTATGTTAAGATTAATGTATATTTTTCTTTTTCAGATTTTTATTTTGTGTCAAATTGATTATACACTAATATTCAAGTTCACATTTAAGTATCTATCATTTTTTATTACTAAACTTTGGACATTTTATTGATTATGAGTGGCTCAATATAATCTAAAATATTAAAGCAAAATAAACCTTATATAGTTCTATGCACTAGCTAGGCTACCAATGAGAGATACATGGGATCTCCTTTTCAATTGAATTTGAATTATTGATAATAATTAAAAAACAACACAACACCTTAACCATCACAACATATCAAAGATGTAAATCTTTATATCTTATTCATTAAAATTGTCCTAATCATACTAAAAAAGAATAAATTATATTTAATGTAAAAATTTATGGAATTTTATAGTGAGAACAAAAAATTATTTGGAATAATAGACTAAAATAACTAAGCTATAAATATATTTAGTTGTTATCTACTAAAAGGAAAATGTCATACAAGATTTTTGTATTTGATTCAATAATACACAAGAAAATTAAAGAATAGTTGGACAAATGATTTAGGATATAGAACTTGATGGATTATTATTTTTACCCTTTCTATTGTAGAGGTAATCTACACAACCCTTTAGATCTACATTAGAGTATTTTATATGAAAGGATTGATTCTCTTTTGGTCAAACCAATAGAAAAATAATTTTAACAAATTGTGTGAGATATAAGATGATAGATAATCACATAGAGAATTTCTAGATGTTGATGCAAATTGGTAATGTAGTAGTGATACTCTAGTTTTGATGTTTGATTATTTTTTAATGAAATCTAATATTATCAAAAGTGAAAAAGAATTCACTTTGACTTTGCACATAATAAATAAATAGGAAGACAAACCCTTTTAGAAGGTGGCACTCCAAAGTTGTCTTCATTCATCTAATGCATGGGCTAGGGTTTTATTTTTCCACCCACAACCCAAGGTTTCGCTTTTTCCATGATGGACCCTTTGCACTTGGAGCCTCTAGTTTGTCGAAAGGAATTGCTTCTTTTTTTGATGATACAATGCCATTGACAAATGGTAATAATTTTTTGCATGTTTGAATGTGGAAGGAGGGTTTTAAGTTTTTACTTGGGGACTCTTCTACTCACCGAGGTCAAGTGCTAAAGATCGAGGCATAGAGGTCGATGGATGCCTTGTCACTGGGTGGAGAAGGGATTGGATGTCTCCAATCCATATCTGTGCCTATCTCAGTAAAGTTAGAGGATGAGGAGGAAGATGAAATGTTACTTAACATAGATGTTTTTTTTTTTGAATTAGCGCTAATTGACCATTTTAATTGTTTTTGGCCAAGTCTTCATGATTTGTATTCTTGGATCTCCTCCAATTAGGAACCCATTATTACCAGGTGTGTCCAAATATACCCCATGGTGAGTGGTTTCTTTATTGTGATCTTTGAAACCATTCATGATAGGAACTAGGTTTTGTGTGAGTAGGTTTGGAACTAGGAGGACAAACTTGTTTTAAGCTCAAGCCTTGGCATCTTGATTTCTATCCTACTTTCAAAGTTCAACCACATTCATTTGTGGGTAAGGCTAGCAAATCTTCCACTGTATATTTAGTTTGACTTGTGCTTTTCTATTATTGGAAATTCCTCAGGTAAATTTCTAATGGTAGATGGAGGTTCTTTTAACCTCCTTTACTCCACCTTTGCATGCATCTTGGTAGAAATGGATATTTCTAATAGGCTTCCCACATAAGTATCAATTAATTCTTCAAAAGCATGCTTGTTGTAGTCTCTTGATTATGAAGGAATCCCAATTAGATGCAAAAGATACTTTCAAGTTGTGCATATGGCTTCTAAGTGTGCTAAAGGAAGAGTGAAAAACTAACCTCTTAATGGAAGGGTGCTTTTGAAAAATATTACAATCCATCCTCAATAGCATGGAGACAAGATGCAAGAGATGATTATAGATTTGGGTGGAGCTATGTCTCCAAATCGCAATGAGGATACTACCCTTGAGGCAAAGGAAACTAAGGATGGTTCCACATTATCTAGATCCTGTAGTGAGGATGTTATTCTAGCAAAAGAAAAATCTAGAAAAGAGTTATGTGATGAGGAGATTCCTCATGCAACATCTCAAGACTGGCTAAATTCAGTTGCTAGAGTCGAAGGATGGATGATAGATCTATGAAAGGAAAGAAAAATAGAAAACATGTCAATGAGTCATTTGATATGGTTCTAAGATAGTAAAATTGCTAAGATGTAGTCTTGTGTCTTTTTGGGGTTGTTCTGAAACTAGTGCATTTTTGTGCTTTGGAATGGTAGTACCCTTCCTTGTTACTACCCTTGGATCATGCCATGTCCTTTCCCTATTATTTTTAATAAAACTAAAAATTATTATCAATAAAAAGAAGAACACCATGTTCATTCTTATAAATCATAAAAGTGACTTGTGTCAATCTCAAAAATTGTTAATTTAAATTGGATGAAAATGAATAAAAAAATGATTAATATTTGTTATACCTAATGAGTGTATGTTAGATAATTATGTTCTAGGTATCAAGGATAAATCACACATCTTGCACATACTCCATTGCATAAAGGATCTTATATAATTGAATTGATTCTAAAAGAGAGGGAGAGTGTAACTTGCATAATTTTCGTCATTATATTTTGTCCTAGTGGGAATCACGTAGGAGTGACAATGGATATGTCCAAATCACTCCTTGATAATACACTCTCGTTATGAGTGTTGGAAAAATTGATTAAATTGTGCATTATTTTTGGTGTTACAAAAAATGGCATATCATCACCAGTCAGTGTATGTCGAGCTCACTCAGGAATCGAAGACAATTTTCTATGTCTATTGAACATGCTAGTGTTTGCCTAGTTCAGAAGACAGTATCAACCGAGTTCACTTAGGTGCCAAAGAAAAGGCTTGCAGAAGTTAAGTGTTAATCAAGCTCACTTAGTTAATGAAGGAAATTTTGGATGGAACTATTGTTAACTGAGTTCACTCAGTTACCAAAGGAACTTTGTGAATATGCAGTGTTGACTAAGTTCACTTGGTTAACACAAGAAGGATTTTCTTATTTTGGCATATTAAGTTCAATTGATTTATCTATTGGTTCTAGCTGAATAAGGAGATGAATATTAATTATTCTAAGTTATATTCTAGTCAACTTGACAACATGAAAGATATAAATATAAGGTCAAGATGAGAATTAAATTTATGCGAATGCATGGAAGATAAAATGATGCTACGATGAATAAAATTAGAAGGCTAAGAAGAATATCTTTGAGAAGCTGAAAAGAAACATTCGATCAAGAAGGATCAAGTATACAAGCCAGAATTGAGATCTATAATCAGCAATTCACTTGCATCCAAATTAGGTCATCTCATTGTTACTCTCTAACCATTGTAGTAGTGATCTAAATCTCTTAATAGAGTTGGCTTAACAACTATTTGTAAATCCTCTAACAAGGTGGTATTTTTATTGAATTTTCCAAAGGCCTCTAACAAGGCTACTCCTAATAGGGTGATTAAATCCTTTAATAGGGTCACACCTAATAGTGTGTTTTATAACCTTTAATAGGGTTGGCTCATAATAGGGCTCACTTTAGAAGAGTGAAAAATAGTAACTAGTTGTAATTGGTGGTTTTTCTCAAATTGAGTTTCCATGTTAAATCTTGGTGTCAAATGTGTTCATGTTATTTTACTTATGTGTTTTCACCTAAGATAAAATAATTTAATAATTACAGATAGTATCTTAAGATTTGCATGTTACAACATTTTTAGTGCTTACCAAGTTACAACATTTTCTATGTGTTTGTCAAGCTTTAGTAGAGTTTTGTTTTCAAATGTTATTTTGTACTAGCATCCAAGGGATCTAGGATTTATTTTTGTGGTAACTGATTCACACACACCCCCCCCCCCCAAAAAGTTACTCTTCTTATATTTCCAACAATTGGTACTAGAGTGTTTGGGGCTTATAGAGAAGGTTTCAAGACCTAAGCTAAAGATCAAGATGTCTTACAAAAGAGAGATTCCCAAGTTGAACAACGAAAATTTTGTAGCATGACAAGGACTTATGAGGTTACAAGTGACAACTATTAGTGATTTAGGTTGTAAGTATCTTGATACTAAATACAAGACTCCTACTAGAACATTATTAGTTGAAGATATTATTGAAAAGAAAAATCATAACATCATGATGATTGATATTGCATCTGCTCTCAATTATGCTAAATTTAATGAAGTCAAAGACTATACTACAGCTTATGATATGTGGGTTAAATTGAAAGACGTGTATGGAGGAGATGATAATGTAAGAAGAGCTAAAGTAGAATGTTTAGACAGTGATCTTGAAGTTGTTGAAGCCCTACTTGCAAAGAAATATTCCAAAGGAAAAGGAAAGTATAAAGGTAAGATTCCTCTTATCTACTTTTCTTGTGAAGAAACTAGTCACATTGTTGCAAGGCACCCAAATAGAGAAAAAATGGTGAAAAGAAAAGAAATAAGTACAAAGGCAAGAAGGAATTCAAAACATATAAGAACTACAAGGACAAAGGTAAGAAATCTTATCTTGTGGTTAAAAAATTGGATAACAATGAGGACAAAATGGTATATATTATTGTAAAAGATGAATCTAATGATAAAGGAGATGAGATGATACTTATCTCTAATGTTAGGAAAAATGATATATGGATTATTGGTAGTGGCTACTCACATCATATGACTAAAGACAAAACAAAGTTTGAGCACATGGAATATTATGGTGGTGGTAATGTGAGATTTGAAAACAACGAACCTTGTTGCATAAAAAGAAAAGGATGTATCTCATTGACCAATGAACTTATATGTGATAATTCTTATTGGGTTGAAGGACTAAAGCATAATCTACTAAGTGTGGCACAGTTGAATAACATTCAATTTAAGGTAGAATTTATGAATGAGAAGGCTAGACTGCTAGATAGAAAAGGAAATTTGGTTAGGTCTAGAAAACAAACAAAAGGTAACTTATTCTATCTACATCTTAGTGATAGTTCATGTTTTATTGCTCAAGTAGAAGAAATCTGGTTATTGCACAAAATATTATATCATGTAAACTTTGATAATCTAGTTAAAATAAGAAAAAACAATAGTAAGGGGTATTCCTAGCTTGAGGAAACTTGATATGGGTCTATGCAAAAACTATCAAATTTGTAAGACGAGAAAAAGTAGTTTCAAAAGAAAGAACTATCATTCTAAAGAAGTCTTAGAGCTTGCGCATACAAACTTATGTGGACCTATTGGAATAGAAAGTTACAGTAGAGATAAGCTTTTCATTCTTTTCACTGATGACTATTCTAAAATGATGACTCTAATGTATCTAAAAGAAAAATTAGAAGCTTTTCAAAAATTCAAGTGGTATCTAGCAAGAGTAGAAAAATGAACTGGAAAGAAGTTGAAGTGTTTGAGATCAGATAGAGGTAGTGAATTCATTTCCAATGAATTGAATGAATTTTGCATTGAAAAATGAATTAAAAGACAAGTATGAACCCCTAGTACACCTCAGTAGAATGGTATAGTTGAAAGAAGTTTCATGCCCTAAAATATGAGGGCAAAAACACATGTAATCTCTTTTTTAAAGGTTAAATAAACCTACTATATTAAATGGGTTGACTAAAGGACATACATAAGGCACAAAGGTTTGATAAAAATTATAGAAGTTTGATTCACAAGATTAACTGTGTAGGTAGAAATGTAGAATTATGTTCCTTTAACAAAACCAAAAGATTTGGTTTCCATCGTGCAGGAATTGATTTATTATATCTGAATATTAGTTATTTAATTAAATTTAAATTTCAAAAAAATGTATATTTAATTCTACAATTAAACATTTCAATAATAACTATATAATTAAAATTTCATAAAATTACATGACATTCCTTTAACCCAGCTAATTAACTTAACTATGAACATACTAATTTATCATTATATTACAATTTCTAATATTTTACCCAAAATACTAAAACTAAATTATATCAAATAAATTTAGCTAACACATATTTAATACTAATCCTAATTGACATAAAATCACTAATCGTTAGAATACTTAATAATTAATATTCAAAACAAACATAAGCTTTAAATTACTAAACAATAACTAAAATGAAAATATACACACTTCAATTAAAACAATAGGATCTCTTAACATTAAAAATATACTAAACTTAAAAACATATTAATTTTATTATTTACAAAAAAAAACAATTAAACTAATTACTTATTTAAAACTAAAACTAAATAACTTTTGATTAACACAAAACTAGACTAAAACTAATTAAAATAAAACTAACAATAATGAAAAGTTATTCTACAACTAACATTTCTAATTTAATTTCCTCTTAACCTAACCTACCCTACCAACAAATCTGATTTATTACTAACCCACATACTCATTCTAACCCCCTAAAAATCTAACACTAACTACCTAACCATGCATCTAACCTAGGCGACCACCCCCACTTTAAATTTAAAACACTTTCCTTTTTTTCGTAGTTGTTTTCCAAGCACTTACCTTCTCCCCACGTAGAGGCTCTCTGCTCAAGGGAAACCACTTGTCAAGGATGTTAGCCAAGGTTGGAAGACGTAGTTTCTAACAAGATTGTAATGAATGTTAAAAAGACTCACTTTTCAAAACTTAAATCTATCCCTCCCAACCTTGTCATGTCATGAGAGGGAAAAAATTCGCATGGGAAGGCATGGGGATAAAAGCCTTAAAAAAAAATCAGATTTTTATATTAAGACACCCCCCTATTCAAAACAGAACAATAAATGCAACCCAAAGTCCAAAATGTCTATGCCTAGGAAAGGGAAGAAATTAAGTTTAAAAGATTTTTAGGTAAGTATAGGAAAAGGGTGAGGAGTTATGATAGTAGATAGGATATTTGAGTATTTAGAACACTTAAAATAATTTTATATATATTTCCTTTTCTTTTTTTTTTTTTTAATAAAGTTTCTAATAAGTTCAAAGCATATTTAAAGAACCTTTTAAGATTCTCTATGAAGGAAACACTCAAAATTTTATCCCATACAAATTCCAGAGCATAATTGCTCTTGGGAAAACACTTTTTTTTTTTTAGTATAGGAATTTTCTAACTTAGATAATTTGCTAAGAGGGATTTTTCTTTCTTTCAAGGTGTTAGATTTCAATTAGATTTACATAACAAGGGAACATTTATTATTCAATTTTTTTATAAAAATTGAATTATAGAATGCAGATTACATATTTAGTTTGGGTGATTTTGAATGATGTTAAAATGCTTCTTCATAATTACAAAAGAATACAAGGTAATCTAACTTTCAGGAAATCGAATTTCCCTAACATATTTTGAACTTGTAATTTGCAAAATTGAACATCACCATTTTTTATACTTTTGGATACACATACATATAACTGGAAATATGAAAATCTCATAAACAAGGATATTACTCAAACATTATTTTATTGACCACTTGATTCAAAGGCTCCACTAAGAAAAAACCAAGAAGAAAACTTGACATCGTTGCTACTTCAACAATGAGTTTAAAATACATTTTACACAGTATTTCAATCGCGAGGAGAAATCTCCTCAACATAATTGAATTTCAATAAAAATTTGAATTTCCTTCTTGGCCCTTAACAAGGGATTCATTTCAAATTTTTGCAAACATCACGGTGATTATGGAGAGGATGAAATCTAATGAGGAGACAACCAATCATAACATGAAGACAAAATCAGACATTCACTCCCATTTTGGGTTTACACAACACGTTCAACATTGAACCAAACTAGGCAGAAAGTGGATTTTTCCAATAGGAGATGTCAGACACAACACCAAAATAGGTGCCTTAGCAGGGCTATAAACTCAAGAACTTCTATTCTTCCATTCTTACTTCCAAAATTCATACGTGGATTGTGCTGATGAGTAGTGGCCCATAACACCCTACCCTCTCTCCCTCTTCTCATCCTGAGAAGAGACTCTACATTGGTGGAGTCCAACTGAAGACCTTCCCCCATACATGGCCACTTCTTCCCTATCCCAGGGTGAGTAATGCCAATACACCCATACAATCCCTTTGAAAATTCAAAACAAAACACAAAGGAAAGACATCTAAGAAAGCCAATTTCCCCTACCTCCCAAGCATACTCAACACACACACATACATACATATGCATTAAAACTAAAACATGAAACACAACATGAACAAAATGAGGTGAAGTATTCCTGCCTTCAAAAATCAGGTTATGGCAAATGAACAAGTTCTAGATGAGCTTGCTTTCCTCTCCTTCCCCTTCAATATTGAAAATCTCTCTAAAACTAGAAGTTTGGTGAACACCCCAAAACGTTCTCAAAATTGCCTCTAAATAATATCCAAAACTCAACCACATCTCAAAGAAATAACTCCCCCACTTGCCCAAAAGTTCTAGAGGCTTCTAACATAACTAGACCTAAGGCTAACCTTTAAGTGGAGTTAAGGTCATCCAACTCATCATGGAATCAATCAATTTTCGCAACAAAGAAAAAATTGGGTTTTTGAGTGACCATAAAAATCAACAAAAGGGGCTAGGGGGGTGGAAAATGCCCCCAACCCATACCCATACCCCTTGGGTATTAAGATTTAATGATTTTAGGCCTTAGGGATTAATTCAAGACCTAACAAATGCTAGGAATTTTAGGACTATCTAACAACCTTCAAAAAGCAGATTAAACACTAATTTGGATTAGGGGTAATTAATCTCGATTATAAGCTAATTAGAAATAAGGTCACTAACTTAGTTTGACTTAGATTTTATGGTTACTCAGTTAACCCTACTAGAATTAAGGGATGCATAAACAATTCACAAGTGTCAAGTGACACTATAAAAACACTATTACAAAACATTAACATTTACTGATTACAGAATGATACATTCATACATCTTACGATAAAATTAAAATACGAACAATGGGGTTTTCTCAATGGCACATAGGGTTCAATTTCATTTCTCCATTAGATTTATTGGCTAAAATATCCTGCACACTTATTGCACACATTAGTAGCTAAAGAAAATCACATGCATACATGTATATAACATATTAGGAAAATCACATAAATTAAAACATCCATCTTTCAAATAATTAGTTGTTTATCTCGTTCTACTAATACTCTCAATCATTAAAATTGCATAATCAAAGTGTTAATTTTGCATTCACTTACTTCATCAACATACATGTTCATAAAGCATTAAATGATGAAATCAAATATCTGAAAGTAAACATCACACAACATGAAATAACATAAAATGTTTAGTGTATCTAATAGTGTCTCAACATATCGAGTCATGAGTATCAAAATAATAATGTATCGACTATGTTATGATGGGTCAAGGCCAAGCTTCACATCCTCCCCCAATAGGCATGAACTTCCTCCTAGAGTTCATCGAAAACATAAGGGTACTAAGATTGTATTTGTGTTGCATCCTCCCATGAAGCCATCACCTCATCATAACAATCCCACTAGACCTCAGCCTCCAAGAGCTAGGGTCCGTCGGGCAATAATATGAATAGGCTCCAGCGCTAGCTGCCCGTCTGACTCCACCTGCAAAGCATCCCAATCTATAATATGAGACTCATCATAAATGTATCCTCTAAGTACTAAAATTTGAAACACATCATGGATACATGACAAGCTAGGTGGCAAGGCTAAACAATAAGCAACTGGTCCAATCCTCTCTAGGATCTCAAATAGTCCAACAAACCAAGGTGCCAACTTAGAGACCTTTCTGAATTGAATCAAACTCTTGTGTAGTCACACCCATAAGAAAACTCTATCTCCAACCTAATACTCTCGATCTATCCTCTTCACACCAGCACACTTCTTCTACCTATCCTGTGCCTCTCTTAGGTGCTATCTAATCAGGGTCACTTGTTGTTCCATATCCTTTACTAATTGAGGGCCAATAAAGACTCGATCCTTGACCCTATCCCAACTCTAGAGTGTCCTACAAGGTCTTCCATACAAGGCTTCATAAGGTAGCATACCTATGGAGGAATGGTGCCCATTATTATAGGCAAACTCGACAAGATGTAGGTATTCCTCCCATTTGACCTAATGGTCCATCACGTACATATGTAACATGTCCTCTAGAACCTAATTCACTCGCTCGATCTAACCATCAGTCTAAGGATGGTACACTATACTAAAATTGAGCCTAGTGCCCAAAGCTATCTACAACTCTCTTTAAAAGGATGAAGTGAACAATGAGTCTCTACCATAGATGATCTTACGGAGAATGCCATGTAGACTGACAATGTCCTGCAAGAACACCTGAGCTATGTCTTGTGTTTTATATGTAGTATGCATAGGTGAGAAATGGGAAACCTTGGTCAATGTCTCAACTATCACCAAAATGGCATCATGGCAATGAGATGACATGGGGAGACCAACAATAAAATCTATAGATATAACATCCCACTTCCACTCTGCAATATCATGAGGCTAAAGAAGCCCACCGGGATGATGGTGCTCTGCCTTCACCCTCTAACACTCGAGGCATGTCACAACTATGTTAGCAATCTACACTCTCATGTCTAGCTAGTGATATAACTGTCTCAGATCTGCATGTAACTTCTTAACACTAGGGTGCACTGCATAAGGTTCTCTATGAGCCTCAAGTACAATGAGCTTACACAAACCCCTAATGTAAGGTATGTACATAAGTCCTCTATTATACAAAAGTCCATCAGACTCTAAGGAATACTCTAGATACTTCTCTTCCAAAGGTCTCTGAGAATGCACTATCTCACTAGCTTTTGCATAAAGCTCATCTGTTGGTAAGTGTTGAAGGACCCGCTCTCTCAAGTTAGTGCAAGTAGTCATAGATGAAAGTTCATGATGCCTTCTATGTAAGGCATCTACAACCATATTATTCTTTCCCTTAATGTAATGAACATCAAAATCATACTCATAGAGGAACTCCATTCACCTTCTTTGCCTAGCATTAAGGTTTGGCTGAGTAAATATGTAATATAAGCTTTGGTGGTCAGAATGAAGCTCAAATCTATGACCTAGAAGGAACTATCACCACCTCACTAAAGCATGAACCACTATTGCAAGCTCTAGGTCATGAGTAGGCTAACTAAGTTTGTGAGTCTTCAATTTCCAAGACCCAAAGGAAATAGGTTATCCATCCTGCATAAGGACTACCCCTATACTATCTAAAGATGCATCTGTGCACACAAAAAAATTCATAGAAGGATCTGGCACTACAAGAATTGGTGCACTCATGAGGGCTCTCTTGATATCTTGAAAAGCTCTATCACACTTCTCTATCCACTCATACTTCTTCCCTTTCTTTTGAAGAGATGTGATTGGGTGTTCCAATCTAGAGAATCTTGCAATGAAGTGTCAGTAATATCCTACTAGTCCTATAAAGCTCCTCACTTCATTAACATTGGTGGGTGCTGGCCAATCCATGATGGCCCTAATCTTTGATGGGTCTACTGAGACATCATCACCTGATATGACATGACCCAAATAATGTATCTTAGGTTTATAGAATGGTCACTTTAACAAGCTCCTAAATAACTGATTCTCTCTCAAATTCTGTAATACTTGTCTTAGGTGCTCTTCATGCTCCTTCTCATTATGAGAATATATCAGAATTTCATCAAGGAAAATGACCACAAACTTATCCAAAAAGGTACAGAATACTCCATTCATGAGGCTCATGAATATAGCTAGAGCATTAGTGAGACCAAATGGTAGCACGGTGAACTCATAGTGACCATACCTAGTACAAAATGTAGTCTTGGGAATATCACTATCCACAATCCTCAACTGACAATAACCTAACTTTAGATCAATCTTTGAAACTACTTAGGAACCCTACAACTGATCAAAGAGATCATCGATTCTGGGAAGAGGATATTGGTTCTTAATGGTTACTTTGTTCAACTATCGATAATCAATACATAACCTTAGTGATCCATCTTTCTTCTTTACGAAGATCACCGATGCACCACAAGGTGACACACTAGGTCGAATATGATGCAAAGAGATCAACACTAGAACTCTCCTCGAGGAATTAAAACACTCAAGGGACTCAACAGTGGATCTTCTCATTATCTTAATAAATTCTATAATGAGTTCTTCAAGCAAATCTGCAAACACCCTGTCAATCAATCTATTGCGAAGGAAAAATCAGTCAACTACAAGGTACATTCTCCTCCTCATCAAACCATATACTCTTCAACACCCCATAACAAAAGAAATGGGTATCAGAAAAAAAACTATTCTACTCCATACAAACCAATCTGATTCTTCCACTCTGGTTATTTAAATGAAACTATCCCTTCAAAGGAAAGACCGAATATCAAAGCCCCCTACAAACTGATTTCCATAAATAAAAAAAACCGATATTAACATCATGCAAGATCAATTTGATATTCAAATTGGTTGTCAGTTCAAACCTCTTTGTTAAGAATTTGGGCTTCTATTTCATATTAGATACTTATAACAATCATAAGTAATCCATTCCGGTGAATAGTTAAACAAATTCACCAATCTAACTCTTAGATCCGTATGACTGCATGTATTGGAGACAGAGGAAATCTCTGTGAAAACAAAGATTTTGAGCTTCTCTTTTTGTGGTTGCCTCTCACTAGATTTGGATGACTTGCATTGGCCTTGAAGGCAGAGTCGCTCAGATCTCCATCAAACACTTCGCAGATCTACCAGACGTTCTGTTTGGCATCGATGAGCTAGCAAAAAGCTGCTCCCGCTCGTGGACGACCTATGCCAATGTGTGGCACCTTTGACAAATGATGCTCCATGCCCTACCAAGCCTCAGGAAAATGGACATGCAAAGACTTCGAAGCCTTAGGAGACTGAACCAGAAGCTACTGTGGGTATACAATTGAACTCCATAAACACTAATAACTATTTTCAAGCCGAAGGGCAAAACTATGGCAACTTCAGCACGGATCAACCCTGCAATCATAACATGATCTGTTGTTCTAAACTCCTCACGATCTATGGTGGCAAAGTATGAATCTTAAAAAAAACCATATATCAATTCATAAAGATCTTTTTATTCATCTTTAGCTATATGACAAGATATATGACGAGAAATAGCATCTTAAAATTTGGATATATCTGCTGAAGACACCATAAGAAAATCAAAACTTGCATGAAGAAAATCATTTCATAGCTTTTCCAAACTTAATTTCTTTCTGAGATATCGATTTGGGAAGAGGAGAGATAAGTCAAAATCCAAATCTTCAAATCTCACAAAACTGAAACTTTTTCTATTACCCAAATTCGAATGAAACTCTTACATAGCCAATCGGCTTATTTAAAACTGACTCTCCTTTAATAAAAGGATGAGAAACATTTCTTCGTCTTCTATCCAAGAAAAGGATAAGAATCTGAAACTACCTACTACCTATTATTGGAACCTATCAATCATTATCTACGAATTAAAACTATTCTAATTTAAAAACCCTACATACCTGGTCCTAGGTGGCTATATCTGGAGAGCTCATCGAACTGCTATTCTAGGTATGCCACCACATGTAGGATGTTTATTGAAAACATTAAATTTAAATATTGAAAACATAAAACATTTCTTATTCTATTTCCCGCTCTGCTACTGCAACAGAATATGCCCGTTCTCCAAGAGTACCTCCAATTTAGTCTTTAGTTCACTGAGCTCATGTGTAGTCATCATGTATGGTGCTCTTGATACTGGCTTAGCTCCTAGAAAAAGATCTATATGAAAGTCCACTACTCTAGGTGGAGGCATACCAAGGAGCTTTGAAGGAAACACATCTGCAAACTCTTGCATGATTGGAAAATTGTCAAGGAATGGCTCTCCCTTTGAATCTTCCTCCCTGTCACTAATGGTGATAGCAAACAACTGATATCCCTTTAACATGCACAATCTAAGCTGCATAGTGTAAATCATACAAAGAGATACAGGTCTGTTTACTCTAAAGATCTCTCTAGAGATACCATCTTCATCTACACATTCCACCCTCTTCTTTTGACAATCCATCTTGGTGATGTGGGCATAAAGCCAATCCATGCCAAGAACTACATCATAAGAACCTAGAGGAGTAATGCGTAGATTAGACATCATGGACATGTCTCTAATCTACATTTGGAAATCATGCACCATGGAACTAATTGACACTCTAGCTCTTGAGGCTAACTCTACTTCCCAACTGACATCTTATCTAACTACCACTAGCCTGCAATGCTCCACTAGATATGGAGATATAAAAGAGTCAGTAGGTCTAGAATCAAATAAAACTACAACCATATAGCCCTATATAATACCTATAGCCTTGATTATTATGGCCTAATGCTCAGCTTGGTGGTTGTCAACTGCTACAAAAACTGTGGGATCTACCCATGTCACCAACTCTGAGCTTTGAAAAAGCTCCTCTCTAGCCACCAGATGACTGACCCCGCGAGTACTCACCAGCTATATGAACCATGCCACCATAAGTGTAGCATGGTCCTTGGGTATATGGTCATTAACCTTATGATCCAAACTATTGTGGGCCTCCTGACCTGCTTGATCCACTGTATCCACCACTAGAAGACTATTGAATCTTCACTAACTATGATTGTGTTGCCTATACCTTTTGTTCCTACTTGGGACCCTATGACTGCCACTGCTTGGGCTTGGAGCCCTGATAACCCTATGAATTTTTTTGTTGTTGTTGCTATAGTTTCTAGTACTAAGACTGTTAGTCTTTAGAGGACCCTATTGTATAGTTTTGATTCCCTTTCCAAGGGGGTTTTGCTGGGTAGAGCTTTGGTTTTAAGATTGATCCCATGACTCCTATCTACCTCAAGTATCCTCAACAACTAATGCTATCTCAACTACTTGTCTAAAGGTGGTAGAGAAAGCCAAATAGACTAGACCCTGGAGTGAAAAATTTAGGGCCATGATGAAGTGATGTACTTGCAATTTTTCATTCTTCATGTATTTAGCATATGGAAGGAGCTCAAGAAACTTGCTCTCATACTGAGCTACTATAAGACCCCTCTTATATAGAGAATGAAACTCTTCTATATTCTTATGTCTAAAGTGCTTGGATAGGTAACTCTCCAAGAATATCTCTAAGAATGACTCCTATGTGAGGGTATCCATCCTCACTCCTCCTATAGTCTCCTTCGGATGCCACCAATTGGAGGCATCTCCTCTTAGCTAATGGAATGCTAGACATGCCTTCATGTTACTCCCATAAGGATGTAATCCAAAGCACCATTCTAGACTCTATAACCATGCCTCTACTACTATTCCCTCTATGGAACTGGTAAAGAATGGTGGCTCGAGTCGTATCAACTCCCTGATATCATCTCCTATATGTCTAGGAGGTCTATCGAGTGTTGTCCTCTTTGATGTATTAACTCACCCTTATGCTCGACCTATTCATCTACCTACCTTGGTGGAGGACTCCTACTCCTCTCTCTACCTCCTCTGGGTCCCTCTACTTCCACTACAAGAATCTATTGCCTAAGATATACTACAGGTAGTACCCTCTGCTGAACTGCACCAATCAATGTGTAAAGGGCATCCACAATGTCTTGGTTTAGGTTCAATGGTGGTGGAGGTGGTGGTGGTCCATACTCCTATTCCTCTCTACCACCTCTCACCCTATGACCTCTGCCTCATTGGTTTCTATGAGTAAAAAGAGGCATCCTACACAATTTAAAGTTTAGCTTAAGTTAAGAAGCATAATGATTTTTGGTTCCTAGTGTTGAAACACGAGCTCTGATACCAACATGTCATGCCCTAAAATATGAGGGCAAAAATGCATGTAATTTTTTTTTTTTTAAAGTTAAATAAACCTACTATATTAAACGGGTTGACTAAAGGACATACATAATGCACAAAGGTTTGATAAAAATTCTAGAAATTTGATTCACAAGATTAACTATGCAGGTTGAAATGCAAAATTATGTTCCTTTAACAAAACCCAAAGATTTGGTTTCCATCATGCAGGGATTGACTTATTATATCCAAATATGTGTTATTTAATTGAATTTAAATTTCAAAACAATGTATATTTAAATCTACAATTAAACATTTCAATAATAACTATATAATTAGAATTTAATAAAATTACATGACATTCCTTTAACTTGGCTAATTAACTTAACTATGAACATACTAATTTATCATTATATTACAATTTCTAATATTTTACCAAAAATACTAAAACTAAATTATATCAAATAACTTTAGCTAACACATATTTAATACTAATCCTAATTGAAATAAAATCACTAATCATTAGAACACTTAATAACTAATATTCATAAAAAAACATAAGCTTTAAATTACTAAACCATAACTTAACTAAAATTAAAATATACTCACTTCAATTAAAACAATACGATCTCTTAACATAAAAAATATACTAAACTTAAAAACATATTAATTTTATTATTAACAAAAAAAAACAATTAAACTAATTACTTATTTAAAACTACAACTAAATAACTTTTGATTAACACAAAACTAGACTAAAACTAATAAAAATAAAACTAACAATAATGAAAATTTATTCTACAACTAACATTTCTAATTTAATTTCCTCTTAACCTAACCTACCCCACCAACAAATCTAATTTATTACTAACCCACATACTCATTCTAACCCCCTAACAATCTAACACTAACTACCTAACCATGCATCTAACCCAAGCGACCAACGCAACCCCCCCCAACCACAACTTTAAATTTAAAACAATTAAAAAACAAAAATCCTAGTGCTTTTCCAAGCGCTTACCATCTCCCCACGTGGAGGTTCTCTACTCAAGGGAAACCACCTATCAGGGACGTCAGCCAAGGTTGGAAGGTGTAGTTTCTAACAAGATTGTAATGAATGTTACAAAGACTCACTTTTTCAAAACTTAAATCTATCCCTCCCAACCTTGT
Source organism: Cupressus sempervirens (assembly GCA_028749045.1). NCBI lineage: Eukaryota > Viridiplantae > Streptophyta > Pinopsida > Cupressales > Cupressaceae > Cupressus > Cupressus sempervirens. The sequence continues at coordinate 425,577,960 of CM053783.1, forward strand.
CATGTCATGAGAGGGCAAAAATTCACATGGGAGGGCATGGGGATAAAAGCCTAAAAAAAAATCAGATTTTTATATTAAGACACCCCCATATTCAAAACAAAACATTAAATGCAACCCAAAGTCCAAAATGTCTACACCTAGGAAAGGGAAGAAATTAAGTTTAAATTTTTTTTAGGTAAGTATAGGAAAGGGGTGAGGAGTTATGATAGTAGATAGGATATTTGAGTATTTAGAACACTTAAAATAATTTTATATATATTTCCTTTACTTTTTCTTTTTTCTTTTTGATTTATAAAGTTACTAATAAGTTCAAAGCATATTTGAAGAATCTTTTAAGATTCTTTGTCAAGAAAACACTCAAAATTTTATCCCATACAAATTCTAGAGCATAATTGCTCTTGGGAAAACACTTTTTCTTTTAAGTATAGGAATTTTCTAACTTAGATAATTTGCTAACGGGGATTTTTTTTTTTTTTCAAGGTGTTAGATTTCAATTAGATTTACATAACAAGAGAACACTTATTATTCTATTTTTTCATTAAAATTGAATTATAGAATGGAGATTACATATTTAGTTTAGGTGATTTTGAATTATGTTAAAATGTTTTCTAATAACTACAAAAGAATGCAAGGTAATCTAACTTTCATGAAATTGAATTTCCCTTACATATTTTGAACTAATAATTTGCATAATTGAACATCACCATTTTATCTACTTTTTGATACACATACATATAACTAGAAATACAAAAATCTCATAAGCAAGGATATTACTCAAACATTATTGTATTGACCACCTGATTCAAATACTCTACCGGCAAAGAACCAGGAAGAAAACTCAAATGGTTGCCGCTTCAACAATGAGTTTAAAATACATTTTACACAAGATTTCAATCCCGAGGAGAAATCTCCTCAACATAAATGAATTTCAATAACAAGTTGAATTTCCTTCTTGGCCCTTAACAAGGGATTCATTTTAAATTTTTGCAAACATCACGGTGATCATGGAGAGAATGAAAGCTGACCAGGAGACAACCAATCATAACATGAAGACAAAATCAAACATTCACTCCCATTCCAAGTTTACACAACATGTTCAACATTGAACCAAACTAGGAAGAAGATGGATTTTTCCAATAGGAGATGTCAGACACAACACCATAATAGGTGCCCTATTAGGGCTATAAACTCAAGAACTTCCATTCTTCCATTCTTACATTCTAAAACACATACATGATTTGTGTTGATGAGTAGGGGCCCATAACACCCTACCCTCTCTCTGTCTTCTCATCCTAAGAAGAGACCCTACACTGTTGGAGTCCAACTGAAGACCTTCCCCTATAGATGGCCACTTCTGCCCTATTCGAGGGTGAGTAATTCCAATACACCCATACAATCCCTTCAAAAATTCAAAACAAAACACAAAGGAAAGACATCTAAGAAAGCCAATTTCCCCTCCCTCCCAAGCATACTCAACACACACACATACATACATATGCAATATAAATAAAACATGAAACACAACATGAACAAAATGAGGTGAATTATTCCTACCTTCAAAAATTAGGTTATGGCAAATGAACAAGTTTGAGATGAGCTTGATTTCCTCTCCTTCACCTTCAATGTTGAAAATCCCTCTGAAACTAGAGCTTGGGTGAACACCCCAAAACCTTCTCAAAATTGCCTCTAAATAATATCCTAAAATAAACCACCTCTCAAAGCAATAACTCCCCCACTTGCCCAAAATTTCCAAAGACTTCTAAGACAACTAGACCTAAGGCTAACCTCTAGGTGGAGTTAAGGTCATCCAACTCATCATGGAAACAATCAATTTTTGCAACAAAGCAAAAACTAGGTTTTTGAGTGACCATAAAAGTCAAAAAAAGGCTAGGGGGTGGAAAATGCCCCCAACCCATACCCATACCCCTTGGGTATTAAGATTTCATGATTTTAGGCCTTAAGGATTAATTTGGGACCTGACAAATGCTAGGAATTTTAGGACTATCTAACAACTTTCAAAAAGAAGATTAAACACTAATTCAAATTAGGGGTAATCAATCTCGGTTATAAGATGATTAGAAATAAGGTCACTAACTTAGTCTAACTTAGATTTTATGGTTACTCAATTAACCCTACTAGCATTCAAGAATGCATATACAATTCATGAGTGTTAAGCGACACTATAAAAACATTGTTACGAAATATTGACATTCACTAATTACAGAATGATAAATTCATATATATCATGATACAATTAAAATATGAACAATGAGGTTTTTACAATGGCACATAGGGTTTAGCTTTGTTTCTCTGTTAGATTTATTGGCTAAAATATTCTGCACACTCATTGAACACATCAGTAGCTCAAGAAAATCACATGCATACACGTATATAACATATTAGGGATATCACATAAATTAAAACATCCATCTTTCTAATAATCAGTTGTTTATCTCATTCTACTCATATTCTCAACCATTAATATTGTATAATCAAAGTGTTAATTTTGCATTCACTTTATCAACATACATGTTCATAAAGCATTAAATGACAAAATCAAATATCTGAAAGTAAACATCACACAACATGAAATAACATAAAATGTTTAGTGTATCTGATACTATCTTGACATATCGATTCATGAGTATCAAAATAATAATGTATCAACTATGTTACGATTTGTCAGGGTGAGGCCTCACATCCTCCCCCACTAGGCATGAACTTCCTCCTGGAGTTCATCAAAAAGATAAGGGTACTGAAATCACATTTGTGCTGGATCCTCCCCTGAAGCTATGACCTCATCATAAAAATCCCACTAGACCCCAACCTAGTCCAGCTCTCGGCCTTGAATAGCTAGGGTCCATCAGGAAATAATATAGATAGGCTCCAGTGCTAGCTACCCATTTGACTCCACATGCAAAGCTTCCCAATCTATAATATGAGATTCATCATAAATGTATCCTCTAAGTACTGAAATGTGAAACACATCATGGATGCATGATAGGCTAGGTGGCAAGGCTAAATAGTAAACAACTGGTCATATCCTCTATAAGATCTTGAACAGTCCAATGAACTGGGGTGCCAACTTAGAGCCCTTTCTGAATCGAATCAAACTCTTATGCTGTCACACCCTCAAGAAAACTCTATCTCCAACTTGATACTCTCGATCTATTCTCTTTGCATTAGCATACTTCTTCTACCTATCTTGTGCCTCTCTTAGGCGATGTCTAATCAAGGTCACTTATTGTTCCATATCCTTTACTAACTAAGAGCCAATAGAGACTCAATCCTTGATCCTATCCCAAATCAAGGGTGTCCTACAAGGTCTTCCATACAAGGCTTCATAAGGTGGCATACCTATGGAGGAATGGTGCCCATTATTATAGGAAAACTTGACAAGATGTGGTATTCCTCCCATTTGACCTGATGGTCTATCACATACATATGTAAGATGTCCTCTAAAACTTGATTCACTTGCTTGGTCTGACTGTCGATTTGAGGATGGTACATTGTATTGAAATTGAGCCTAGTGCCCAAAGTTTCCTGTAGCTCTCTCCAAAAGGATGAAGTGAACAATGAGTCTCTATCAGAGATGATATTACAAGGAATGCCATGAAGTCTAACAATGTCTTGCAAGAACACCTGACTTATATCTCGTGATTTGAATGTAGTATGCATTGGTGAGAAATGGGCAACCTTGGTCAATGTGTCAACTGTCACCAAAATGGCATCATGGTAGTGAGATGACATGGGGAGACCAACAATAAAATCCATAGATATAACATCCCACTTCCACTCTACAATATCATGAGGCTAAAGAAGCCCACCGGGATGATGGTGCTCTGCCTTCACCCTTTGACACTCAAGGCATCTCACAACTATGTTAGCAATCTGCACTCTCATACCTAGCCAGTTATATAACTATCTTAGATCTACCTATAACTTCCTAACATCGGGGTTCACTACATAAGGTGCTCTATGAGCCTCAATTACAATGATCTCACATAAACCCCCAATGGAAGGTACATACATACATCCTCTATGACACAAAAGTCCATCGCACTCTAAGGAATACTCTGAATACTTCCCTTCCAAGGGTCTCTGAGAATGCACTATCTAACTAACTTCTGCATAAAGCTCGTCTGCTAGTAAATGCTTAAGGATCCACTCTCTCAAGTCAGTGCAAGTAGTCAAAGATGAAAGCTCATGATGCCTTCTACTTAAGGCATATGCAACCATATTCTCCTTTCCCTTAATGTAATGAACATAAAAATCATACTCAGAAAGGAACTCCATCCACCTTCTTTGCCTAGCATTAAGGTTTAGTTGAGTAAATATGTACTATAAGCTCTGGTGGTCAGAATGAAGTTCAAATCTATGACCTAGAAGGAAGTGTCCCCACCTCACTAAAGCATGAACCACTGTCACAAGCTCTAGGTCATGAGTAGGGTAATTGAGTTCATGAGTCTTCAACTTCCTTGACTCAAAAGAAATAGGTCATCCATCCTACATAAGGATTGCCCCTATGCCATCTAAAGATGCATCTATGCACACCAAAAAATTGGTAGAAGGATTTGGCACTGTAAGAATTAGTGCACTCGTGAGGGCTCTCTTGAGCTCCTTAAAATCTCTATCACACTTCTTTGTCCACTTGTACTTCTAAAGAGATGTGATTGGGTGTGCCAATCTAGAGAATCCTACAATGAAGCATCACTAATATACCACTAGTCCCATAAAGCTCCTCACTTTAGTGACACTAGTGCGTGTTGGCCAATCCATGATGCCCTTAATCTTTGATGGGTCTACTAAGACACCATTGCCTGATATGACATGACCCAAATAATGTATCTCAAGTCTGTACAATGCACACTTTGACAAGCTCCCAAACAACTGCTTCTCTCTCAACTTCTACAATACTTGGCTCAGGTTCTCTTCACTCTCCTCATTATGAGAATATATCAAAATGTCATCAAGGAAAATGACCAAAAATTTATCCAAAAAGGTACAGAATACTCCATTCATGAGGCTCATTAATATAGCTAGAGCATTTGTGAGACCAAATGGTACCATGGTGAATGTGTAGTGACCATACCTAGTACGGAATGTAATCTTGGGAATATCACTATCCACAATCCTCAACTGATGATAACCTAACTTTAGATCAATCTTTAAAAATACTCAGGCACCCTACAACTGATTGAAGAGATCACCAATTCTGGGAAGAGGCTATTGGTTCTTAATGGTCATTTTGTTCAACTGTCGATAATCAATACACAACCTTAGTTATCCATCTTTCTTCTTTACGAAGATCACCAATGCACCCCAAGGTGACACACTAGGTCAAATATAATCCTTCTCCAAGAGTTCCTCCAACTAAATCTTTAGTTCACTGAACTCATGTGTAGTCATCCTGTACAGTGCTCTTGATACTAGCTCAGCTCCTGGCAAAAGATCTATATGAAAGTCCACTGCTCTAGGTGGAGGCATACTAGGGAGCTCTGAAGGAAACACATCTAAAAACTCTTGTAGGATTGAAAAATCATCGAGGGATGGCTCTCCCTCTAAATCTTCCTCCTTATCACTAATGGTGATAGTGAATAACTGACATCCCTTTCACATGCATCATCTAAGCTACATAACAAAAATTATACAAAGAGATACTAGTCTCTTTACTCTAATGTTCTCTCTAGAGATACCATCTTCATCCACACATACCACCCTCTTCTATTGACAATCCATCTTGGCATTGTAGGCATAAAGCCAATCCATGCCAACAACTACATCATAAGAACCTAGAGGGGTAGTGCATAGATCAAACATCATGGATAAGTCTCAAATCTACATCTAGCAATCATGCACCATGAAACTAACACTTTGGCTCTTAGGGCTAACTCTACTTCCCAACTGACATCCTGGCTAACTACCACTAGCTCACAATGCTCCACTACATATGGAGATATAAAAGTGTTAGTAGTGCTAGAATCAAATAAAACTACAACCATATGGTCCTGTATAATACTTGTAGCCTTGATAACTATGGCCTAATGCTTAGCCTAGTAGTTATCAACTACTGCAAAAATTCTATGGGATCTACCCATGTCACCAACTATCAGCTCTAAAAAAGCTCCTCTCTAGCCACCAGATGACTGACCTTATGGGCACTCTGTAGCTATATGACCCATGCCACCACTAGTATACCATGGTCGTTGGGTATAAGATCATGCACCTTGTGATCCAAACCACTGTGGGCCTCCTAACCTGCTAGATCCACTGTATCCACCCCTGGAAGACTACTAAGTCTTTAGTGGCTATGACTGTGGGGCTTGTACCTTATGAAATTGCTTGGGACCATGTGACTACCACTATTTGGTCTTGGAGCCCTGATAACCCTATAAAGGATTCTGCTACTGCTACTATTGTTTCTATTGCTGAGACTATTGGCCCTTAGAGAAGCCTATTATATAGTTCTGATTCCCTTTCCAAGGGGATTTCTACTGGCTAGAGTTTTGGTTTTGAGATCGATCCCAGGACTCCTGTCTACCCTGAGTATCCTTAGCAACTAATTCTATCTCAACTACCTATCTATAGGTGGTAGGGAAGGCTAAATAGATTGGACCCTGGAGTGAAAAATTTAGGCCCATGTTGAAGCGATGTACTCGCAATTTCTCATCCTTCATGTGTTTAAAATATGGAAGGAGCTCAAGAAACTTGATCTCATATTGACCTATTGTAAGACCCCTCTGATATAGAGAATGAAACTCCTCTATCTACTTCTATCTAAAGTTCTTGGAAAGGTACCTCTCCTAGAATCTCTCTAAGAATGACTCCCACGTGAGGCTATCCATCCTCACTCCTCCTATAGTCTCCTCTTGATGCCACCAATTGGAGGCATCTCCTCTCAATTGATGGACTACTAAACGTGCCTTTAGATTACTCCCATAAGGATGTACTCCAAAGCATCGATGTAGACTCTATAACCAAGCCTCTACTACTATTCCCTCTATGGAACTAGTAAAGAATTGTGGCCGGAGTCATATCAACTCCCTGATATCATGTCCTATATGTCTAGGAGGTCTATTGAGTGGTGGTCCTCTCTGATGTATTGACTCGCCCTCATGCTCACCCTGTCTATCTACCTATCTTGATGGGGGACTTCTACTCCTCTCTCTGACTCCTCCAGGTCCCTCTACTTCCACTACAAGAATCTATTGCCTTGGCTATACTACAGGTAGTACCCTTTGCTGAACTACACCAATCAATGTGTGAAGGGCATCCAAAATGTCCTAGTTTGGGTTCGGTGGTGGTCCATCCTCCTATTTCTCTCTACCACCTCTCATGCTATGGCCTCTGCCTCATCGGTTGCTACAAGTAATAGGAGGCATTCTACATAATTTAAAGTTTAGTTTAAGTTTAGAAGCCGAAACATGCTCTCTGATACCAAAATGTCATGCCCTAAAATACGAGGGAAAAAACACATGTAAATTTTTTTAAAGGTTAAATAAACCTACTATGTTAAATGGGTTGACTAAAGGACATACATAAGGCACAAAGGTTTGATAAAAATTCTAGAAGTTTGATTCACAAGATTAACTATGTAGGTTGAAATGCAGAATTATGTTCCTTTAACAAAACCCAAAGATTTGGTTTCCATCTTGTAGGAATTGATTTATTATATCTGAATATTTGTTATTCAATTGAATTTAAATTTCAAAACAATGTATATTTAAATCTACAATTAAACATTTCAATAATAACTATACAATTAAAATTTAATAAAATTACATGACATTCCTTTAACCTGGCTAGTTAACTTAACTATGAACATACTAATTTATCATTATATTACAATTTCTAATATTTTACCCAAAATACTAAAACTAAATTATATCAAATAACTTTAGCTAACACATATTTAATACTAATCCTAATTGAACTAAAATCACTAATCATTAGAATACTTAATAACTAATATTTTAAAAAAAACATAAGCTTTAAATTACTAAACCATAACTTAACTAAAATGAAAATATACTCACTTCAATTAAAACAATAGGATCTCTTAACATTAAAAATATACTAAACTTAAAAACATATTAATTTTATTATTAACAAAAAATAAAATTAAACTAATTACTTATTTAAAACTACAACTAAATAACTTTTGATTAACACAAAACTAGACTAGAACTAATAAAAATAAAACTAACCATAATGAAAAGTTATTCTACAACTAACATTTCTAATTTAATTTCCTCTTAACCTAACGTACCCCACCAACAAATCTAATTTATTACTAACCCACAGACTCATTGTAACCCCCTAACAATCTAACACTAACTACCTAACCATGCATCTAACCATGTTGTAATATAGGTAGTACCCTTTGCTGAACTACACCAATCAATATGTGAAAGGCATCCAAAATGTCCTAGTTTGGATTCGATGGTGGAGGTGGTTGTGGTCCATCCTCCTATTTTTCTCTATCACCTCTCACCCTACGACCTCTGCCTCATCGATTGCTACGAGTAATAGGAGGCATCCTACACAATTTAAAGTTTAGTTTAAGTTCAGAAGCATAATGGTTTTAGGTTCCTCGTGTTGAAACATGCTCTCTAATACCAAAATATCATGCCCTAAAATATGAGGGAAAAAACACACGTAAATTTTTTTTTAAAGGTTAAATAAACCTAATATGTTAAATAGGTTGACTAAAGGACATACATAAGGCACAAAGGTTTGATAAAAATTCTAGAAGTTTGATTCACAAGATTAACTATGTAGGTTGAAATGCAGAATTATGTTCCTTTAACAAAACCCAAAGATTTGGTTTCCATCGTGTAGGAATTGATTTATTATATTTCAATATTTTTTATTCAATTGAATTTAAATTTCAAAACAATGTATATTTAAATCTACAATTAAACATTTCAATAATAACTATATAATTAAAAATTTAATAAAATTACATGACATTACTTTAACCTGGCTAATTAACTTAACTATGAACATACTAATTTATCATTATATTACAATTTCTAATATTTTACCCAAAATACTAAAACTAAATTATACCAAATAACTTTAGCTAACACATATTTAATACTAATCCTAATTGAAATAAAATCACTAATCATTAGAATACTTGATAACTAATATTAATAAAAAAACATAAGCTTTAAATTACTAAACCATAACTTAACTAAAACTAAAATATACTCACTTCAATTAAAACAATAGGATCTCTTAACATTAAAAATATACTAAACTTATAAAAATATTAATTTTATTATTAACAAAAAAAAAATTAAACTAATTACTTATTTAAAACTACAACTAAATAACTTTTGATTAACACAGAACTAGACTAAAACTAATTAAAATAAAACTAACAATAATGAAAAGTTATTCTACAACTAAAATTTCTAATTTAATTTCCTCTTAATCTAACCTACCCCACCAAAAAATTTAATTTATTACTAACCCACATACTCATTCTAAACCCCTAACAATCTAACACTAACTACCTAACCATGCATCTAACCTAGGCGACCAACCCCCCACACCCCCCCCTCCCAACTTTAAATTTAAAACACCTTTTTTTTCCTAGTGCTTTTCCAAGTGCTGACCTTCTCCCCGCGTGGGGGCGCTCTACTCAAGGGAAACCACCTATGAGGGACATCAGCCAAGGTTGGAAGGTGCAGTTTCTAACAAGATTGTAATGAATGTTACAAAGACTCACTTTTTCAAAACTTAAATCTATCCCTCCCAACCTTGTCATGTCATGAGAGGGAAAAAATTCACATGGGAAGGCATGGGGATAAAAGCCTAAAAAAAAATCAGATTTTTATATTAAGACACCCTCCTGTTCAAAACAAAACATTAAATGCTACCCAAAGTCTAAAATGTCTGTGCCTAGGAAAGGGAAGAAATTAAGTTTAAAAGTTTTTTAGGTAAGTATAGGAAAGGGGTGAGGAGTTATGATAGTAGATAGGATATTTGAGTATTTAGAACACTTAAAATAATTTTATATATATATCCTTTCCTTTTTTTCTGACTTATAAAGTTCCTAATAAGTTTAAAGCATATTTAAAGAATCTTTTAAGATTTTCTATCAAGGAAACACTCAAAATTTTATCCCATACAAATTCTAGGGCATAATTGCTCTTCAGAAAACACTTTTTTTTTTAAGTATAGAAATTTTCTAACTTAGATAATTTGCTAAGGGGGATTTTATTTTAATTTCTTTTTTCAAGGTGTTAGATTTCAATTAGATTTACATAACAAAGGAACATTTATTATTCTATTTTTTTATAAAAATTGAATTATAGAATGGAGATTACATATTTAGTTTGGGTGATTTTGAATGATGTTAAAATGCTTCCTAATAATTACAACAGAATGCAAGGTAATCTAACTTTCATGAAATCGAATTTTCCTAACATATTTTGAACTAATAATTTGCATAATTGAACATCACTATTTTATCTACTTTTTGATACACATACATATAACTGAAAATATGAAAATCTCATAAGTATGGATATTACTCAAACATTATTTTATTAACCACCTAGTTCAAAGGCTCTATCAAGAAAGAACCAAGAAGAAAACCTGACATCGTTACCACTTCAACAATGATTTTAAAATATATTTTAGACAGGATTTCAATCCCAAGGAGAAATCTCCTCAACATAACTGAATTTTAATAACAAGTTGAATTTCCTTCTTGGCCCTTAACATGGGATCCATTTTCAATTTCTATAAACATTATGGTGATCGTGGAGAGAATGAAAGCTGACCAGGAGACAACCAATCATAACATGAAGACAAATTCAGACATTCACTCCCATTCCAAGTTTACACAACATGTTCAACATTGAACCAAACTATGGAGAAGGTGGATTTTTTCAATAGAAGATGTCAAAAACAACACCAAAACAGGTGCCCTATCGGGGCTATAAACTCAAGAACTTACATTCTTCCATTCTTACATTCCAAAACTCATACGTGGATTGTGCTATTGAGTAGGGGCCCATAACACCCTACCCTCTCTCCCTCTTCTCGTCCTGAGAAGAGGCTCTACATTTTTGGAGTCCAAAAGAAGACCTTCTCCCATACATGGCCACTTCTATCCTATTCGAGGGTGAGTAATACCAATACACCCATACAATTCCTTCAAAAATTCAAAACAAAACACAAAGGAAAGACATCTACGAAAGTCAGTTTCCCCTCCCTCCCAAGCATACTCAACACACACACATACATACATATGTAATAAAACTAAAACATGAAACACAACATGAAAAAAATGAGGTGAAGTATTCCTACCTTCAAAAATTAGGTTATGGCAAATGAACAAGTTTGAGATGAGCTTGCTTTCCTCTCCTTCCCCTTCAATTTTGAAAATCCCTCTAAAACTAGAGGTTGGGTGAACACCCCAAAACCTTCTCAAAATTACCTCTAAATAATATCTTAAACTCAACCACCTCTCAAAGAAATAACTCTTCCACTTGCCCAAAAGTTTCAGAGGCTTCTAACATAACTAGACCTAAGGTTAATCTCTAGGTAGAGTTAAGGTCATCCAACTCACGATGGAATCAATCAATTTTTGCAACAAATCAAAAATCGAGTTTTTGAGTGACCATAAAAGTCAAAAAAAGGGGCTAAGGGGATGGAAAATGCCCCCAACCCATACCCATACCCCTTGGGTATTAAGATTTCAAGATTTTAGGCCTTAGGGATTAATTTGGAAGTTAACAAATGCTAGGAATTTTAGGACTATCTAACAACCTTCAAAAAGCAGATTAAACACTAATCCAGATTAGGAGTAGTTAATCTCAATTATAAGGTGATTATCAATAAGGTCACTAACTTAGTCTTATTTAGATTTTAAGGTTACTTTGTTAACACTACTAGTGTTCAGGAATGTATATATAATTCACGAGTGTCAAGTGACACTATAAAAACACTATTATAAAATATTAACATTCACTAATTACAGAATGATACATTCATACATCTCATGATAAAATTAAAATACAACCAATGAGGTTTTCACTATGGCACATAGGGTTTAGTTTCATTTCTCCGATAGATTTCTTGGCTAAAATATCCTGCACACTCATTGCACACATCAATAGCTCAAGAAAATCACATGCATACATGTATATAACATATTAGGAAAATCACATAAATTAAAATGTACATCTTTCAAATAACCAGTTGTTTATCTCATTCTACTCATATTCTCAATCATTAAAATTGCATAATCAAAGTGTTAATTTTGCATTGACTTACTTCATCAACATACATGTTCATAAAATATTAAATGATGAAATCAAATATCTAAAAGTAAACATCACACAACATGAAATAACATAAAATGTTCAGTGTATCTAATAATGTCTCAACATATCGAATCATGAGTATCAAAATAATAATATATCAAATATGTTACAATGGGTCAAGGCGAGGCCTCAGAAGAAGGAACATATTCATCTTGGATTATACAAGAACATTAATGATAGAAAATAATGTTGTAATCAAAAACTAGAAGGAAACAATCAACACTATAGTACATACTTTGAATAGAGTATAGTTGAAGAAAGACTCTTATGAACTATGGTATGACTACAAACCTAATGTAAGTTACTTGAAAATATTTGAGAACAAATTTTATATCTTGAAAGAACCTAGAAAAGGTAAATTTGATGTTAGAGGTGATGAAGGCATATTCCTAGGGTACTCTCATAGAAGTAAAGCTTATAAATGATTGAATTTGTCTACTCATAAAATCATAGAAAGTGCTCATGTGAGAATTGATGAGTTCACAAAAAAGAGTGAAGAACGAAGAAAAAATGAGCCTAAGGATTACAAAAGATTTATTTACTATGAACTGAATACCTTGCCAAATCTATCTAGACAAGAAGCTTCACCTCTTGAGTTGCCAAAATCTCCAATAGCTACTGAGTTATAGACAATGCAACTCAAGTCTCGGTATGAAGCACCTGAGTCACAATCAGAGGCTACCAAGCCATTTCTAGAGAAAATTGAGTCAGATGTAGTTGAGTCAAAGATAGTGGAGCCCAAGCTTAATAATAAAGTTCATGAAGAAATCAATAAAACAAACTCAAAATACAAGGAACCTGTGTCAGCTCAAGATATGTCAGAAGGCATCATGCACCTGATTAGATCATTGGAAACAAATCAAATGGAATAATGACAAGAAACAAATTGAAAGGTACATTTTTACTTGTTGAATTTAAACCTAGAATTGTTGAAGATGTTTTACATGATGAAAGTTGGATTGAAACAATGAATGAGAAAATATAACAAATTGAGAAGAAAAAAACTTGGACTCTTGTTTCTAGACCTAAGGATAAAAATTCAATTGGCACTTAGTGGGTATTCAAAAATAAGCTAGATGAAGATGGAAAAGTTTCCAGAAAAAGAAAAAAAAAGTTTGGTATGTAAAGGATACTCTAAAGAAGAAGGTATTGATTATGGTGAAACTTTTACTCCTGTTGCAAGATTAGAAGGTGTTAGAACTTTAATAGCTTATTTAGCTCATAGAGGGTTTAAAGTTTATCAAATGAATGTAAAATCTACATTTTTTAACCAATTTTTTGATGAGGAAGTCTACATTGAACAACATGAAGGTTTTGTAGATCCTAGCAAAAGAGACATGGTCTACAAATTATACAAAGCATTATATGGTCTCAAGAAAACTCCTAGAGCTTGGTACAAAAGACTCCATAACTACTTGGTATAGATTGGTTTTCAAAGAAAAAATAATAACATTAGTCTATGTATCAAAAAACAACCAAACAAAAAGATTGTATTGGCAAAAATATTTGTTGATGATACTTTATTCATGGGAAATGCTAACCTATGCAAGGCATTTTCAAAAGAAATGAGTACAAAATTTGAAATGTCTATGTTTGGAGAGATAAAATTCTTTATTGGATTATAGATCCAGTAGAATAAAGATGGTACCTACATTAATCAATCTAAATATATCAAAGAGATACTAAGGAAATTTGGAATGAAAGATTCAAGACCAGTTGGAACCCCTATGTCTAGTGGACATAAACTTTTCAAAAAAGATGATTCCAAAGAGGTAGATCAAACCACATACAAATTAATGATTATAAAATTATAGTATGTAGTGCATACAAAGCCTGATATTACATTAACAGTCAATATGGTGGAAAGATTCTTATGAAATCTCAAAGAAAATCACATGATGGTAGTCAAAAGAATTATGAGATATCTGAAAGGTATTGAAGAATATGGTTTATGGTACAAAATAAGAGACAATTTAGATTTAAAAGTATTCATAGATGCTAATTGGGTAGGAATTATTGATGAGAGAAAAAAATCAATGGTGGAGCATTCATTCTTGGTAAAAGACTAGTGTCTTGGACAAGTAAGAAACAAAATTGTATCTCAATCCATAGTAGAGGCAAAATATGTGGAAGTAGCAGTCAATTGTTCTAATATTGTTTGGTTCAAATAACTGTTGGCAAGTATGAAGATAGAAATCAAGTATCTAGTAGTTATATATAATGATAACACCAGTGCAATCAATATATCAAAGAATCTAGTGATCCATACCAAAACAAAACACATTGCTATAAAATATCATTTCTAAAGAGAATTGGTACAAGATAAAGAAGTAAGGTTGGAATATGTGAATACAAAAAGAACAAATTGTAGACATATTCACCAAGCCATTAGTTAAGGATCCATTTTTGTAACTAAGAGGTAAGCTAGGGGTCATTCCCCTATCTAAAGCTCACTAAATAAAGTTTAGTGATGCATCAACAAAAGCATGTTGAAGATCTATCAATTGGTACAGTATTCACAAGGGCATATTGCAAATGAATTAGTACTTGAGGTACATTGATATTCACTAATTATTGTCTTTGGCATTAGATGTCAAAGAGGGAGAAGTTTCTTCTCATATCTCATAGAAATTTTGTAAAAAGGGAGAATGAACTTGGTAGAAGAAGTTGTAGCAGACAAAAGTTTTTTGATAGAGGGAGAAGTTGAAGATAGAAAGAGTTCACACTGATAGAGGGAGTTCTCATGGATGAGAATCAGAATAAAACTAAGGATAATTCCTTACTTTATTCTTTCTTTTAAAATTTAATTATATTATGACATTTTGTGTTGCAATCAATGCCCAAAGAGGAAGATTGTTGGAACTATTGATTAAATTGTGTATTGTCTTTGATGTTACACAAAATGTCATATCACCTATCAATGTATGTTGAGCTCACTCAAGCATTGAAGATATTTTTCTTTATCTGACAAATATTCTAGAGTTTGCTTAGTTTAGAAGATAGCATTTACCAAGTTCACTTGTGCATTAAAGGAAAGGCTTATAGAAGTTGAGTGTTAATCAAGGTCACTCAGTTAATGAAGGAAATGTTGCATGGAACCAATGTTAACTAAGCTCACTTGTTTACCAATTTTTTTTTTTGAATATGCAGTGTTGACCGAGTTCACTTGTTTAACACACAAAAATCATTTCTGAGTTAGTGTCTACCGAGTAGGGTTTGCTAACAAAGGATTTTCTTGTTTTGACATATTAAGTTCAATTAATTTATCTACCGGTTCTAGCCAACTGAGGAGATAAATATTAATTATTTTAAGTCATATTCTAGCCGACTTGACAACATGAAATATATAAACATAAGGTCAAGATGAGAATTGAAAGTGTGTGAATGTATGAAAGAGAATTGAAGATAAAATGATGCTAAGAGAAAGCAAATCAAAAGGATGACTAGAATATCCTTGAGAAGTTGAAAAGACACATTTAATCAAGAAGGATGATGCATAAAAGCCAAAATTGAGATCTATAATGAGCAATTCAGTTGCATCCAAATCAAGTCATCTTATTGTTACTCTCTAACCATTGTAGCAGTGATCTAAATCACTTAATAGAGTTTTCTTAATAGCTATTTGTAGATCCTCTAACAATGTGACATTTCTATTGAATTATCCAAAGACCTCTAATAAGGCCACTCCTAACAAGGTGATTAAATCCTCTAATAGGGTCACACCTAATAGTGTGTTTTGTAACCTTTAACAGGGTTGGCTCCTAAAAAGACTCACTTTAGAAGAGTGAAAAACAACAACTAGTTGCAATTGGTAGTTTTTCCCAAATTGGATTTCTACATTAAATCTTGGTGTCAAATGTGTTCATACTATTTTTCTTATGTGTTTGCACCTAAGATAAAATAAATATTATTATTATAGATAGTATCTTAAGATTTGCATGTTAAGTATTTGCCGAGCATTTTTAGTGCTCACGAAGTTACATCATTTTCTGTGTGTTTGCTGAGGTTCAAAAGAGTTCAATTTTTAGAGGTGATTTATTTTTATGGTAACTGATTCAGCCCTCCCCTCTTAATTACTCTTCTTATATTTCCAACAATGAGGACCTTGTCTTAAAACTTATGAAAATAGAAAGAATCAACTAGTATTTTTTTCTTTGGTAATATTATATTTTATTGATATGAAAAAATATTTCCTAAATTGGTTACATTATAATATTTTCATTAAAATGACAATGTTAAATATGAATATTGTTGAGGATAACCATTAATGTAAAAATGCTGACAACAGGTAATGATTTGTACAAACTAGCCCTTCCCAACACAAATCTAAAAAATATTGAGGGTGCAAAATGACTCTCGGTAGACATAATGCACCTTCATCACATAATCTCTCCTTCCATAGCAACAAGATCCATGTCCTACTAAGCTATTTTCACATCATCAAATTGCAAAAATTATGGAATTCAAATGAAAAAACCTAGTTGGCTTATAACAATGACAACAAGACATGTATTCAGAGAATACAATATAATTCAAAGTAATTTGCATGCATACTCTGCTTCAAATTCCATGGGTATAGTGTTCTAATGAAATGTTATATATGAAATTACAATCAATAAACACTCATGCCTAAAAGATTCCCATAAGGAAATGACCTTTAAATCTAGTTTAAACAATACTTTTAGGTGTAATAACCATAGATAATATAGAGTAATCTTGTAGTGCCCACCCATAGTTTATTTTTTTATTATATTTGTTAAACTCTTTTATGCCTATTTCATGGATGTATTAGTTTTAAGGGTATTGGATTTACAATTATGATTTTTCTGGTGTAATAACTATAGATAATACAAAGTAATCTTGTAGTGCCCACCCATAGTTTATTTTTTGATTATATTTATTAAACTCTTTTATGCCTATTTCATGGATGTGTTAGTTTCAAGGGTATTGGATTTATAATTATGAAATTATTTCATGACTTGGATTACCTATATATCATTAAAGAATTACTTAGTCAATTATATTTCACATGTTTATTGATGATTATGATTACCAGTGCATTAATGATGCTTTAATGATGGTTACTTCATATTTGTAATGATGCATAATTTTATCTAAGCATTTGATGTTTGACTTATAATTATTATGGTACTTACCCCATACTTGCATGTGTATGGTGCATGTGTTTGTTTTATCTTTTTGTTTGTTGTGTTTGATGTGGTTAAGGGAGGGAGTCATAGTCACCTGCTAGTCGGGATCTACACGATGTACTACTCTTTGCTATTTCCTATTTAGTTTGGAAATATTTATATACATGTACATGTTCATCTTTTATGCAGGATGTAGGTACCGAGCATCAACTTCCTTGAATTGCTAGGATGAGCGTGCCCTATCACAATAACTCAATGGTAAGAATAAGAAGATAATGTTCAGGTCCAATCCAAGCCATATCCTAAAAACTTTTCTTGCAAGGAGAACTTGTAACTTACTTTCCACCTTTTTAAAACCTATGAGTTTATCTCTATCTATGGTGTTTGATTTTGAGTTTTGGTCTATTTTGGTAATGTTGCTTTTATGTGGATTTCACTATGTGATTTATTTCATAAATGATTTAATTATAATATTTAACTTAATTATATAATATTAAGAATTATTATTTGATTAAAAAAAGAAAATATTAAAGAATATGAACATTTAATTAATTAAATATTAATTAAATATGTGTTTTAATTTAGAAGTCTAAATTTATAAAATTGGTTAAAGAGAATAGAATATGATGATATTTAATTAATTATTAATTAATTAAATAAGTACTTTAGTTTAAAAGATTTAATTTAAAAGTTTAATTTAAGAAGTTGGACAAAAAGAGATAATTAAAATATTAAAGATTTAATATTTCTTTATTATAATTATTTATTTAATAATAATTACATTAAAGTTGTAGTTAAGCAATGAGCTTTTATTATTATTAATTTAAATAATAAACTATGTTTTAATTAATGCTTGCACTAATTAATACGTGGAGGAAAAGAAAATATAAAAGAATATTTTAATTAAAAAGTTCTTTAAATGTGCATGAAAGAATTAAATTTAAAAGATTTGATTAAAGTTATAATTTAGGCATGTTTATATTTATTTAATTTAATAATAATTTATTTAAGAGTTTTATTTTTAATAAACTCTAAATAATATTATTAGTTAAATTAATAAATATTATATTAAAAAACATTGCGTGATTTAATAAGGGAGAGAAGGCTTTAATTTAATAAAAGTATTTTTAAATTAAATTGCATAAAGTGTGTGCATGAAAATTAAAATATAGTAATTAAAGACAAAGGGTTTTCACATGATTGAATGATCAAAGCCTTAATTTGGAGGGAAAACTCTTTATTCAGGAAATTAGAGCTTATTTCTAGATACACAGGTTTTGTAGAGCAAAATTAAAAATTGAATCAAAAGAATTGTTTAAAGTTTCAGAGGGTTTGGATTTGCATGTATTCATAGACTATCTTAAATTTTAGTTGTGGTTTTGAAGTAGGGTTTGAAAACCCATTGTAGAATTTTATTGAAAGCTCTGTCTACTTCGTGTCATCTTGGGTGTTTGCATATTACTTATTAATTTATAGTATTGATTGTTGAATAAAGAATTATGTTGTAGATTTTGAAAATGGAAAACTTATTAATCAAGAAAACTTGGTTGAAGAAAATTATAGAAAAACTATAGAAAATTATTAGGACTGTATTCTTATAAACCCCTTTCTAATATAATGAAAATTTGATTATTGAAATTTGGAAGAAAATAATAAATTGAATAGTTATGGCTTCAGCTTTAAATTTGTCATTAGAACCATGAGATTATCATGAATTTTCTAAATACAAATAAATATTATTCTTATTTCTAAAATAATTTAATTGCAAACTTTATTGAAAAAAGGAAAAAGATTAATTGAGAGAAAAACATGTTGTAACTAAACTTATACATGCATACGAAAACAAACTAGCTAAAAATAGAAACTAAGTATAGTAAGGTTACATGCATGTGAAAACAAATATGCTAAAAATAAAAAATTAAGTATGGTATGGTTGCATGATTTGAGAGATCAAAGGCATGCGAAAATACTAATTGCATGTGTATTTTTATTTAATATAATATAATTTTTAGATTTATTTATTTTAAAAATTAATTAATTAATTTTAAAAAATAGTCAATTAAAATTAAAATTTTAAAATTATTTATCAATTTCTAAATATTTAAATAAATATTATTCATCTAGTTAAAGTGAATGTTAGTAATATTAGTGATTCTTTAAGTCTAATTAAACTCTTAGTTGCATATACATTATTTAATATTTATTAATGCAAGAGGGAAGTTAATAACTAAATATTTATAATTTTATTATATTTTAAGAAAAGTTGTGGTAGAGTTCACTTTGTAATCATTTAGTTAGTAACTATTTGATTTTATCAAAGAAATTATAAATAATTAAATTTAATTTATAATTTTATCTCTAGTTGCATTATGAATGAAAGGAAAAGTAAATATTAATATTAGACTTAAATAAAAGTCATATTAATATTTTAGAAATTGAAATTAATATCAATATTTAAATATAATAATATACATTTATGTTATTAATTAAATCATTTATGATTTACGATTATTTAAATTAATAACATGATAATATTGCATGATATTTTATATGCACAAAAAGATTGAATATTTAAATACTTATTATTTTAAATAAGTATATCAGCATAACAATTTATATTAACATGTATATTCTTACTTTATTTCTAAACACATCCTTATGATGCAAACTAAACAAAAGGAATTGGTGTCCATTTAAATCATGTGGCTAAAAACTATGTGTTTTCTAATATTCTATTTATAGTCTTATGATGTTTATTTTCTTGGTAGTTTTTCTTTGTGGGTTGTTTAGTTGGCCAAGTTAGAATGTGCACTAGAGGTATTTTTTAGATTTTTTTAATGATTATTTGACCGGATGTCATGATAGGCTTTATGATTTGAATCAAGGTTTATGTTTTATGAGCTTTATGTTATTGAGTATTTATGAGATCTTGAATTTCGAGAACCAATGTTATTTTTTGGGTTGCCTATTAAGAAACCGAATTTAATCAATAGTATTCTTGTTGTATGGGACACTATTGTGGTCTATGATTTTTGGGAAGGTAATCTAGGTGCATGTCTATGGGAGTGGCTTGTAATGGGGGCCAAGGCCCAAAGTGGCCACTAGGGTAACTCATTGTAAGTTATGCAACAAGTGATAACATGTAGTAATTAAAATATCTTGCCTAACCCTTTTCCTTGAGATACATTGAAAAGATAAGTTAGATATTTTTCATCGTCCATACCTTGAGTGCTTGTATAGACTAAGAATAAGATGGAGATAATACCTTGAGAGGTATGACTAGTTTCCTTGTCACCATGAGAGGGTATTATGGTTCCACATAGAGTCACTAGGAGGCCGAGGTCTTGAGAGACTACTAAGGTAACTCTAGAGTTGGCTCATGTGATGACACTTCATAGTATGTAGCCTGAGTATCCTTCATGGTTTTTTTATATTTGCCTCTAGTGGTCTACTTGTTGGATATTGCTTTTGATGGTATATTTATTTTGAATTTTTACTTATTGATTGGATGTCATTTATTGTTGACAATTGACTTTTATTAATGAATGATGAGTTATTCATTGGTGGTGTTTTTATTGTTGGAGTTAGTGATTGGTAGTTTACTTTTATTGATAACAGTTGTTATCTATTAGTCACTATGCTTGTGACACTTGGCATTGATTTCGAGGTGGTTATATATTTTTGGTCTTGGTATTTGAATGTTAACTTAGTATGAGATTTTAGTATTGGAATGAGTGTCCTTTCGATTTTGAATATCTTTCTTATTTAATATTTTGTGTACCCTTGAGATAGTTTTGACTATCAGAATTTCTTGTCTAGGATATTTTATGATTTGATTATATGTGTGTGGATCGCACATTATCTCTCTTGCACGGTGGGAGTGGGAGCCTGATTAGGTGACCACGCGGTCAAGACGTACTGTACTCTTACCATTTGGGTCCCACTTAGATTGATACATGTTGGATGCTCATTGATATAGTGGTACCATTACCATTCTTCCTCTTATCTTGAAGACTTCTATTCATTTGATGTATCTATGTATCATGTATTTTGAGATCCTATAAGATATTGTAATGTATATTGATGTACTTGTATCTATTTTCACATACCCTGTGACATGTGTAGTGGATGTTATTCATTACATGTGCTTTGATATTATTAGTTGTACTTATGCATTTTCTTATGTGACTATATATGTGTTTATTTATTTTACGATTATGGATATTGTAATTAAGACTTAAACTTATTAATAAAACTTTCTTAAATGTGACTCAATGTGAAGGAACCCTTGAGAAATTGAAATTGTATTTGTTATTGATTATGTGTTCTTGATGTGTACGTATATATTGCTTTTGTATTATTGTTACTTTGATGTTGTTTAAACTTTTTTTAAAAATAGTTCATTAAACTTTGTAACATATTAGGTTTATTTCTATTTGGGTTCCCAAGTGGAGTGTTACAAATCTCATGCTTACTAAAAATATGAACACTTCATAAATAAATGTAATGTATACAAAGCTATTAGCATTCAATGACTACCAACCTTCATATACATATAACTTTCTCACTTACAAAAATGTACAATTTCATGTTGATTTCTCTTTTAACAAGCATAGTGTATAAACTGTACAGAGAATGAATATAAGGAAAACTATAATGTTTGTCACTAGGCCGCTATAATGACTACTTATTCTTTTCTAGACATCACAAGTTCATCTTTGTTAAAAGAAGAAAATAGTATACTAGATGAACACATAGAGAAAAGAATAATTGTTCACAGTACATTGTTTAATATTGATTCAAAGAATAATCATAGTTGAGGAGTTTATAAGCAATTCAAATTGCAATATAGGAAAGCAATGGCCAATTTCCATTTTTAAAGTTGTTTGATAGATTATATATTCCTATACATCTTCAAGAGTTTGAATTTATCTTACATTAGTATGGTTCTAATTGGATTAATAAACATTTTCATTTCTAGAATGTAAAATCATTGTTTTCAAAAAATACCTAAATACACTAGAATGTATAACCATTATTTCCAATCTTTCCAATGTATCCCGTGACTCTTAGATTCCATTGTAAACAAGTTTGTATTGAGTATACAAAATTTAGGAAATCAATTCATTTTCACGTTATGTGGTGGCCAAATACAATTTCTATGGTGGTTTCCAAGTGAACCAAATCATAATTAAACAGGCAGCAACTAACATAATGACATTTTGGTGGCTTCCTCTTACACAATGATTATTGTAAGTTTCTTTCCTAAATAGCTAAGTTTTATAGTACCTTGACTAAATTAAATACAACACAATAGTCCCCCTAACTCTGCGGTTCATGGTCCAAGAAATAATTTAACTTCCACATAGATCAAGAAAACATACCACTGATATTTTCTCAAATTACAAGGAAATCTATCATTGGTTCCAAATTTCTATTCATAATGGAAATTAAAAAAATTGCACAAATAGATTAAAATGGACCAGGTAATTGATCGTTTCTCGTCAATCTCCTCACTGATGACCAATTTTCCCATCTTCTTTCCAACTCTTCCCAATTTTTTAGCCACCTCTTTGTGCTCCCCCTTCTTACATAGTTGTATTTTAAATAAGATAAACCCAAATGTAACTAACCCAATTCCATATCCGAATGAACTTTTTCCTTTCTTTTTGAATGCAAGCATTCACACTTAATTACTTAATATTTCATTTTATTTAAAAATAGCTTCATCATAACATGAAATTTAATACCTACTATTCACAATGTTTGAGCATATAACCTAGTTTTATTTTCTAAGCATTTGCATTTCCCAGTTTCATATTTAGAAATTGAAAAGAATCCATTTGTATCTTGTTTTTTACCATTCCCTTAAATTCTAGGTGCCTACATAATTAGGAAATAACACTTAATATTTCTTCATTTGATAACTATGTTCTTTCTTTATCATTTCATTCCATCATTATATTCTAAATTTTTCATCGCATTTCACCATTTTGGGAGTAGGGTAGAAATAAAATGGAACCCAAAATTAAGTCAACATTTATTATCTAAGTGGTGTGTGGGTTGCCCAAGTATCTAACCATCCCCTTTTGAGGAGCTAACCTCCTCTATCTCGACCACACTCTCATTTCAACATCCCTGCAACCACTTAAACACTTGAACATAGGATAAATCAGTATCCACATATGAATGCCATAATCATAAATTAATAAATTACTTAAATATCTTGTTCATATAAATGAGATAATCTATAGATCATGTAATGCGCCACCAAGGGATCCAAAGAATTAACCTAGAATTTTACTAAGTTTGGAAGTATTTTTTTTTTAAAAACATGAAAGTAATATCATTCACAACTCATACAAGAATAACAGAAGCAATAGCAATAACCATCTAAAAGTAAACATAACATAACATAGCATAACAAGTTACATTCTTTAAAGATCCCTTAATGTTGAATTACATCTAAATCAACTAACATTATTGAATCCATCTAATACAACAACCACATGATATAATAATGATAAGTCCAATGTTTATACATTACATTTCTAAATGCTCAATCATCCACTGTACATGTCACAGGGTATGAAAAACTTAAAAGAATATACATATGTGGAATAAGGTACATCATCCTATTCTAATCCATGATAAATCAAGTAAAGATAACCATATGATACACATGATACATCATCATAGAAGATATATACATCCATCATAAAGATCAAACATAATAAACTAAGTGCATGGTTCCTCCCAACCGTTAATAGAATCATTAGATCATCTTGGGTCCTAGCCATCCCTCCATGCGTAACATTCAAAATCACTAAGGAGATCATCGGTATTAACATAGTAGGAATGTCACTCCTAACATATACTACATCATATGCAGAAAGTAATCTAACATGAAAATATAAGCATAAGATAACATTATCTAACATATGCTAATCATCAGTGAAAGGATACATATCCACCATCATGAAGGATGCATCAGCCACGATGTCTCAAATGGATCTCAAATGATAAGAGTGAAAAAACACTACCACCCGACCGCGTGGAACCTAAGTGGTCCACTCCCACCATGCTAAGGAGATAATCTCAAGTCCCAAATAGGCTATCCAAAACACATAGCATAAATTTATATAAGTCCAAGAATCCTAAAAGTATACTAACTCAAAGGTTCTAATCACAAAATTGACATCTAATCCCTAGAGGCACACAATGACATGTAGGAAACCTACTATGCAAGCAGGAAAGTGTCATTGCATATATCATGTAGAAGTTACCCTGGTAGTTAGCTATACTCCACGGGTCCTTATTGATCCTCACACGACCACTAGTATCCTCTCATACTGACAAGACATACTATGGAATGCAAGGTCGCAACCAAGCATTCTCTCTACTCCCATCCTAGTCTGTACAAGCACTCGAGGCATGGGCTAAAACAAAACAATTATCTTTTTAGGTTCATTAAGTCAGTATTAGGTGTGAATGTTTTCACTTATTAAAACAACTTACAATGAGTTACCCTGGCAGCCTCTTAGGGCCCCGGCCCCCATTGCAAGCCACTTCCCGACACTACAAGCAGATAACCTACCCTAAGCTCATGGAATCATAAATCACCCCAGTCCTATACAAGCGATTGGAAAGAAAAATCAAAAGATAATCCAAAATAAGAACATCAAATATCCACAATAATAGCATCAAATCTCCATGAGCAACTTAAAAGCATCCATAGAAAATCATGACCACAACAGCTCTCTATTAGCAACTGAAGCATCACTGATAAACAAAAGTATCCATTGGTTCTCAATAACCAAAATATATTTCAAATCATACTGATCAAAGACTCCAAAATTGTTGAGTCAAAACATGTCACAACATGACATCATAAATCAACATTTCAGTCTCATCATGGCAACTGGAAAATATCCCAAGGATAACTGATCGATGACTCAAAAATGGTTAAGTCAAGTGTCTCATACATATGAATCTCAGCTATAACAATCAGTAATTACAAACATTACATAAAGCATTCCATCACATAACCATGGTTGGGTTAATAAAGATTCGAAATAAGACATCATCACAACATCACAATCATAACCTCCAAGCCTCTAGTAGATGTCCTATAATTGGTCAACACTAGTCAACCCAAAACCCAAAACAGAAACATAAAGAATACACAATGAAAGCACATGTTTTGATTTTGCTAAAATTACATACTTGAATTAAATGTGGAGGTTTTCAGTTTTTGTTACCAATTTTGGATAATGAATGGAGGAACATTTTGTACGTTTTTCCAACCCATGTTTTTGTTTGATAGACAAAAGTTTCTCTCCCAAAACCATTAGACTCAATTTTATAATTGTTCTATTGTTTATATAAATATTGTTTAAAAAGACCCCTATCAAGTTCTAATAATCAATTAACAATTCTAATGAACCCAATAATTACATAATTCAAAACTTTGATTTATAACACATTCTAATGATTAACCTT
The DNA here is from genome assembly GCA_028749045.1 of Cupressus sempervirens. NCBI lineage: Eukaryota > Viridiplantae > Streptophyta > Pinopsida > Cupressales > Cupressaceae > Cupressus > Cupressus sempervirens. The sequence continues at coordinate 425,603,959 of CM053783.1, forward strand.
AGTTAAACTAAGTTTAATTAAGTTAATTATTAATATCTTTCCATTTTAAATAATAATTGACAAACTATTATTAATATTTTAAATCATTTATCTTTTAAAAGAATGACCCATTAATTCAATCTTTTAAATATAATAATTGTTTATAACTAATAATATATATACATATATACTTATATACATATATATATATATATATATATATACATATATATATATATATGTATGTATATACATATATATATATATGTATATATATATATATGTATATATATATATATATATATATATATATGTATATATATATATATATATGTATATATATACATATATATATATATATATATATGTATATACATATATATATACTTATATACATATATATACATATATATATATACATATATATATATACATATATATATATATACATATATATATATATATATATATATAATAACATTTATAAAAATTGAAATATAAAAATCGAATCACAAATCACTTCATAATTTTTACCCACGTTAATGAAGTTAATTACATATATATATTTATGAAAAAACGTCACCGTTAAAAGGGGAGTACCGTGTGGGCCTGCTGACGCAGTCCTGCGATAGTGTCACAGAGCCTATGGCAGCAGTGTCACCAGCCTCTATAATGTATATAGAGTGGGGTGGGGGTATGGGCTCATCCCTCCCTGCCCACTTTAATTTGCATATTCTCTTTTTTTAAAACAAACCAATCGTATCATATACGATTTGGTTTTAATACGATTTGGGTTTAAGTAATTTTTTTTATATAAATGTTTTACAAAAAATGTAAATCACAAAGCAATATGACATTCGATCTTTCAATAAGATATATATATATATATATATATATACATATATATATATGTATACACATATATATGTATATATATACATAAATACATATACATATGTTATTCTTAATTAACATATATATATATATATATGTCATATATATATATATATATATATACATGCAGATCTGAATTAACATGTCCATATCAACACAATTTATAAGGGCTTTCAATTCTAAGAAATTCATAAAATATTTGTTCTCCAAATTTCTCAATGAATTTTCTAATGGATTTGGCTATAATTTAAACCCTAGCCCCATGTTCTCTTCAGATCTATGCATATAAGGTTTTCCAAAATAGGATTTACTACCCATATTAAGAATACATACAACTAAAATAGGAGAAACCCTTAGAAAACCTATGGAAGACATGAATAAGATAGGAAGTGCAAGATCTGAAAATAGCATAAGTAAAATCACAAGAGTCTACCCAGATTCTGATGCTAATTCACTTTTCCTCAGAAAACCCACAGTGCAAGATCCTCCCTTCTCCAAAGTTTCCGAATCCTCCAATGCTCCAAAACACTCCCCCTAAGCCTCTAGGAGTGCCCGAATATAAAGGACTCCCAAGAAGCACCTAAAATGTCTCTAGAAACAACTAGAAGGTGTAGACAACTAAGCACAAGCTTTTTCCAACCTTCTAGATGAGTCATAAGGTTGTAGACACCATGTGCTTAATTTGTGTGCTAACCCCCGTGTTGTTGACATAAGAGAAATAAAAAGGTGCATTTACTCCTAGGCAAGCTTATAACTTTTATTTTAATTTTTATAACTTTTATTATTATTATTTATTTATTACTTTTTTATTATTTTATAATTATTATTAATTTTAATTTATAATTTTATTTTATTTAATTCTTTTTTTCAATTAATTCTCATTTAATTAATTATAGTCAAAATATCAAAGATCGTGACATTATATTAATTTTCTCCAAATAATTAATTTATTAATTAAATCTATTTATTAAGACTTAATTAATAGAAAATTCACCATAGACCTCCAAGATAAAATATGAAAACCCATCGTAGAACAATTCATACAAAATTAGTCTAAAGGGTTAAAAATCACGAATTATGTCATCTGACACATTCGAAAGGTAAAATATCCAGATGCTTGTCCTATGTCTCTAGGACAATGGTTTTAAGGGTTTGAGATTTGGACTTGAGAATTTATCTCCCTTCTCTTATAATTGAGATAATATAATAGGGTACACTCATCCTGGCAATTTAGGAAAGTTGATACCTGGTACTTGCAACCTGCATAAAAACCATGCATGTACATACAATATATATAATGCTAAGCTAAACAGGCAATGGCAAGAAGTGGTGCATCGTGTAGATCCTGACTAGCATGTGACTACGACTCCCTTAACCATATCAGAAATGCCATACAATAAGAGTAAACATGCACACCATACACATGCAAGTATGGGGTAAGTATCCATAATAAAACACATGAGATAATAAACCATCTAACTAATCATCATCAATAACTAAAAGAAATGTAATGATCATCATGCATACATGAAATGTAAGGTCTAAATGATCTCATCATATATCAACTAAATCCATAACATAATATCTGATAGTCTCAAAACAATACCACTAATCCATCAACATAAAGCTAGTCTAACATAGTCTGATAATAATAGCAACAATGTGTCCAAAAAAATGTGAACGAGGGCAAGCACTACAGATCATCATTAACATCATTGCTATCACATACATCCATGCATTAAGTTAAAATACCTTAATCATATTAATTAATGCATCCCATAGTTCATCAATACATGATTAATATAATTAACATTAATTATCTCTTTAATCAATGTTCAAAACATAGAACTAGCCAAGTCAAAGGTTGGCAAGATTGCCACATAAGTAGGAAGACTAGGAGTTTTAAAAGACGAGATGTGACAATTTGTTACACCTTAGCCCAAACTTTATCTCCTCCCACACTAAGATAATTTGCAATTTATATTGCTCCTTGTCAACTTTACCTATCCATCTAATAAAGGTAATGATTTAAACTCGCTTTCTTCTTCTTCATCTACAATTCCAGCAAGAATATCTATTCCCACCTGAAGACCACCCATTTTAAAATAGTTTCTAAATTAAGAAGAAACTCTTCTTCACATAGAGACATAGTTTCCCATTGAAAAATTTTAGTGTCTTCACCAAGTTCTAATCTCCACATAATCACCATTGATACAACATCCAAATTTATTCATTAGATGACTTTATTTTCTTCAAACTTTGGCCCTAAGACCCCCATACTAATTAGATTATCTTCTCTATTTTTATCTTGAGAAAACCATGAATCTGCTCCTTGTGTGAAGGCCATGAAAAAATCTTTTGTCACTTCTTAGTGGTCTACTCTAATATTTTACTCCATTGTTGACACAAAATTCCATGCCACCATTCATTATTAATAACTTCAATTTTTCTTAAATTTGTCTTTAGCTTGTTCAAAATTGCATAAAATATAAAGAAAAGTTTCCAACCTCCACATGCGTGAAGTAAATGCTGAAAATATTTCTCTTAGTTAAAGTGCATGCGAATGGTCCTATCTTATTTAGGAAGTTACAATTTACAACTCTCGTTGTGCTATCACACATTTTGAATCATAAAAATTAAAATTAAAAATAAAAATAAATCAAAATTTATACAATCATTACTTATACCCTCCATAAAAATGTGCAAGACATTCCATCCTTTCTCTATTTTATGATCAATTATTGTCCTTTCATAATAGTATTCTTCATTATCTCAAAGTCATCAACTTTTTCCATCACTGTGGAAAGAGAATAATAAATAGACAAATTTTTAACATTATACCATTTTAATTTTTTTCCATCACATTCTAAAGTCCTCTAATCTCAATTCTAACTCCTCATGAAAGGAAAAATCCCACTTATACAATGAATTGACCTCTCCATTGCCTCTCTTAAAATGTGGCTGATTTGAAAATCATCAAAAGAGAATAACATATCTAGAATCTTATTTATATGGATTCAAATCTTGAGCTCATATCCCCCCTTTTCTATTGCTTGAAAAATTTTCATTGAATCACCTTCAAAATGAACCAAGGATAACTTTAGTGTTGAATATTTTCTAAATAGTGAATTTCACTCATTGGGGACCCTTAAGTTTGGCAAAAAAAAAATTACTTTTGGGGTGGTCATGTCACGCACACTTTATGAAAACTAGATCCCATGCTTAGACCAATCTCCAATAATGATACATTACAATTTTTATTTTGGTGACATGACTTTGCCAATGAAATTTAATCTTTCCACATGGTAAAACAAATATTTTTTTCCTACAATTTTTGAGGATTGTCTTATTCGATAGACACAATCTCCTATATGTAGTAAATCTTTAAGTTAGGTTATATGTTAAGTATATATACTTGACATGTGTTACTATTCCTTAGACATTCCAACTAATTTTTTATGCTTTTAATCTTTAACCCAAAATAGGTTTGATTGTGGACAAGTGTCATTATTTTGGAGACTTTCTTTAGATCTTATTTTCCTTTAGCATCTTGGCTTGAAATAGGCTTTATACTATTGATTTAGGATCATCTAATAGTTGTTAAATAGAATTACTTTATTTAGATTATATAAAATTATTGTTTCTAGGTATTTGCACTTCTAGTCATGAGTTTCTTCAATAATTATAAACTCACCAAGGTTTTATAAAATTTTCATGCAATGGAAATAAAATTGCCAATAAAATTAATAATCTTTCCTAGTTTGAAAAAAAAAATCGCCAATAGAAATGAAATTTTTTCCCTTAAAATAATGTTGGATATCCTATGATTTTTATCCTTTTTTTCCAAAAGGGGGTTTCATAAAGTTATCCCTAAAATAGATGTACTTGAATCTCATTTGTCTACAAATAATAAATGCAAGCATGGAAACCTTAGCTTTAGCAACATTATTCAATCCAACTAGAAACTTTTGAGCTCTATTGGTTGAGGTTTCACCCTTACTCATTCCCCATTCAATTTTTTCTCTCTTGACTTTTTCCTTCACATTTAACCTAAATTTCATTGGTTTACTTACCATGCATGGATAATGTTGAATGAATATTGTTGGAAGGGTGTTGATCATGTCATACATTGTTATGTGTTTTTTTTTTTTTTTTCTTTAATGTCAACATAATTTTTTCTATTGTAGATAGTGCATTTCATTTGTTTAGTTTAGATTATTTTAGTTGCTCAGATGATTAATTGAAGTTATGTTTATGCTATTATAAATAGTATTTTGGAATTAGATGATTTTGGTCAACTTATAGAGGTTTGCACGATAGACTGAGTTATGGTTGATTTATTAGCTTACTATATTTTAATATTTTGAGTATTTTTTTCAAAATGGATCATATCGATTGCATAAGTGGACACAAAGCTAGCCGTATAGTTTCAAGGAATTATAATGGTTTCCTCATCTAGTGTTATTCATGATTCAAAGTTTGGAAAGTTTTCCTTTTGATTTGAAAAAGTTCACTATTTTATGGGACTATTAATTTGTATAAAGATGAGTTTGGATTTTGAGTTTGACATGTTGCAAATATTTAGGATGTTTTTTATATTTAAAAGCAACCAAAATAAAGGGTGACTTGAAACAGAAAAGAAAAGCTAAAACTCATCTAAAAGTCACTACCACCATATTAACTAACCCCCTTCCTTAATATCAAAAATCCCCAAACTAATATGTTTTAAAATTTAATGCTACTAATATCTATGACACTTTCATCATTATACATCTGGCCCAAAAATTCTCATTTGGGATTAAACAAGTCTAGAAATTATCAACATACGAAACCCCATGGGGTAAACAAAAACTAGCGATCATAACAAAAAAAATATAGAGGAAAGAGATAACTCCCCTTTCTTTGGTTCCTTGGGTTTTCCAGTAGAAGGTGCAATGCATCCTCTACCAGAAACCCATACATCAATTGGGTAATTCCCATGTCGGTATCCATAAAACGAATGAGTCCAACTTCTTTTAAGTATGTCCATGTTGTTGTTTCATTCCTAACATTCTCTTCAATTCTTTGTGGCTTGATTCTAGAATTGGCATTATCCATGGCTTCTTCCTCATAGAGATCCACAACTAGATCCTCCTCTTCTTTTAACTGCAAAGCCATACTACCCACAAACTATAACAATCTGCTGAAAGAAATAAGAGCCAAGCCTTTCCTCACATGATAGTGCAAATTGCAACAATGAAATACAATAATATTCCAAATACACATGTGATTCCCATTTAATTAATTTAAATCACATGTAATCTCTTGTTTCCATATTATCATCCCTTCGTAGCCTTCCCTTAAAAGCATTCGTTAATAATAGGAAAGTCTCGTACTTTGGAACTACAAAAAATCATCCCATTCTTTCTTTGGATCATAGACATACACTTTTCATGGAGATTCATGATTCTAATTATTAATACCCACTTAACCCCAACTAAACTAGCCCTCTCTAACTTGTTGACCAAATTTAGCATCTTATTAACAAGGTCCTCCAAGTCATTTAGTAAGAAGGTGATCAAATTAAACCATTTCCAAGCTAACCATTAAAAAAATGTCATTATGACAAGGACATCCCTATCTCTATCAATTAATATTCTAACTATTTCTTGAAAGTGCTTCATTTTGAGCAAGCAATATAATCACCACTAATATATCATGCTCTCTTTCCCAAACTTAATGATTAATGATTTCGCGTCTCTACCCCACTAGGCTGTCCACCGCTTGATTTCCTTCTCTATAAACATGTTGAATTTTCAATTCTTTAAATCTATCTAGAAGAGTTTGTGCATCCCTTATGATTCATGTGACATGCCATCTCATTCAATTCATGTCTTTAATAGCCTCAATAACTAATAAGGAGTCTCCCTCAATTATCAAATTTTGAATTGTATTATTATGGGTGATCTCTAGACCTAATTGGAGAGAAAGTGCTTTTATTTCATTGCTCAAGAAGGATGCATTCCATTTGGTTTCCAATCTTCTTTGGCCCATTGAGTTGTCCACCTTCTTCACTAATTGTGAGATATCCCATATTTTTTCCCAACACTTATCTAGTTGTGTGTGTGTGTGTGTGTGTGTGTGTGTGTGTGTGTGTTAGTGGTACCTTGAATGATGATGAAGGTGTAAGAATTTCTTTGAGATATTTTTCCACATCTTATAGTGAAAAGGTTGTAGCTATTTAAGAGTTGAGAACTATAAGAGACATTTCAAGAGAAGATTTAGTTGGTATATTTTATGCCTATGAGATTAATACTCTTTGGAATGAACTTCAAAAGGTTGAAGCTACATTCAAAGCCACTAAGACTAGGCATGATAAGGAAGAGATTGCTTCTTGGATATTGAAAGATATTAATTATGAGAAGTAATAGAAAAAGATTATAGAAGAAGAAATTTCAAAAATTAATAAACTTAAAGAATTTATTGAAAAAAATTATTGGCTAATGGATTTTTTAAGTATGAAGGAAAGTTATTTTTTAAGTGCTTTAACTATAATAAAATTGGGAATATTACAACTAGATGTCATAACAAAGTTTCTAAGGAACACAATCTTAGATATAATAAATTCCACCATAAGGGACATTTTTTTATGTTGTTGAAGATGGTGTGGATGATGATGAGTCATGTGATAGTGATAAATAAATTTTATTTATCTATATTTAAGAAGATCATCATAATAAAGAGAAATATTTGGTTTTACATGATGATAAAATAAACAAACAGGTCACTACTAAACAAATGTTCATATCACATGATTAATGAAAAAAATGTTGGAAATACAGTAGGGAAGTAAACTTGCAGGGGGGGTGGGGTGAGGGGGTTTAATCAAAATTTAAAACTTTCAACCTCAAAAACATTCACCACACATCCATCTCACAATCTATGCATACAAATTGAAATACCAAATTAAGCACATTCATCCATAGAATGAAAGTAAAACATTTAATGCATGTATGACACAAGATATTTGGTTACCCAAAAACCCTCCAAGGAGAAGGTAAAACTTGGGTGGGGATGACACCCACAAATCTTCACTACTACAATAATAAAGTCATACAATGAAGGTTACAATGTTTTGATCATGAAACATGATCTACCTTGTGAAAGGTCTGCCCTATTAAAGGCTTACAAGATTGTTAGATCTTACCCTCTTAAAGGATTTCAATACCCTATTAAAAGTGTTCCTGGTAAAAGGACTTTAACCTACAATGAAATAAGCACCTTGTTAAAGGATTTACAATAGCTTGTCAAGACTACTCTATTAAGAGATTTGACTAGTTCACTTGTTAGAATGTCTCAGCAATGATCCTTTAGTTAGCACTCTATTGTTTGATGCTAGATCACCTCTAATCTAATGCGTATTTGATCCTTTCTGATCAAATGTATCTCTATTGTCTTCTGATTCCTTTCCTCTATTTTCCTCTAATTGATTCTATAATGTAACTTAAATTATAACTCCTTAGTCACCATAAATGCTCTTTTTGTGCATGCAAGCTTCTCTCTTTTCTCCTTACTCATTCATAAAAAATTTAGGGTTTGTCCTCCTTAAGAAGACCTAGGTGACTTAGGGTTAGGTATGATTCAACAATAGTGATTCACCAATATTGTCACTTAATCCTTCCCTTTTTCTAATTGGATGCATGTATTGCATAGGTATTCACAATTAAGATTCATCCTTATCATCTAAGATTGTAAAACAATCCTTAAGTTGGCCCAAAAATAGTTTACATATAAGTTTGTGCCATTGCAAACAACTCTGTCAAAATTGTATAACTTGGCACTTAAAGTCATTGATGCTTGGCATCAACTGCAACTTCACTTAGCCTCTAAATGAATCAGCATCCATTGATCACTCAACATCTATATAGCTTGGCACATAATATATGCTTTGTACTTGAGTGACTCGACACTTACTAGTTACTTGACACATACTAGATATATGTTGTTCAACATATACTATCTCACAGCTTATGCTTCACATGTATTACTTCTTCAACATGAACTAAGTAAATAACTTAAGTATATTGTCACTCATATGTCAAAACAAATTTGAGATTAACAATCTTCTTATTTAACACGAGTGGCAAAAATACTTGGTCATGCATGAATGACTCTAGCCTTTCAAGCATAACTTAGATAATATCCATTTACATACAAAATTTCAAAACTTCAAAATTTTGCAAAAAACTTATGGCTCATTAGTCACACCTCAAAATTTAATAACTCCCCCTGAGTTGATTACTCTTTTTTGTATCTAAATCAAAATCATTCCTCCTACTAAGTAGATTTGCATTAGCTGATCTGGGTACTCTATTTCTGTCATTGACTCTTGTTTTCCTCAAAAATAGTAGCTCCCCTAAAAATATTATCTCCTATTATAACATCTCACCCTCTTTGACACATATGTCAAAGGATTATACACGTATAGTGTGTTTGTCCAAAAATGTTTTGTAGACCTCAAGCATAATTTTCAAAGTAACATCCCAATTGTCACCAGCTACCTCCAATGATTTGATTTGGATGGCTAGCTCGGAAGTGAGGTAAATTAAGCTTTCATGAGTATATAGATGAGGATCTTTCTCCATGAGTGTTTTAGTAAAGGCTAGTTCCTTATGCAATATCTCCATATGTGGAGTCATGATAGACTAGATGTTGAACAATTTAGCCTTAATGTTTGCTTCATCTGTATATAGCAATGCTAATTGACTCTGGAAGTTCAAGAGATTTTGGAAGTGTTTCTCACTCTAGGCTAGAGAATTTGGTAGAGTTAGACCAGATGATTGTATATGACTCTCCAAACTCAATATGAATCTCCTAATTTCTTGTGTGAAGAGTGTTGGATTCCACAATTTGGTTTATAAAGAGAACATGTTCTCTAGTATCTTCTTCACATTGTCAATACTAATTGCTAACTCAACTTGTGATAGTGCAATAACACTTGATATCTTTTCATTGACATTATTTTAGAACTTTTTCTTAGACCATGCAAGTAATTTCTCATTTGAATCTAGGTTTGTATCATTAACCTTCTCAACTAAGCTAGTTAACTACTCTATGATAGGCTTGGTTTCCTTAGGTGCTAGTACATCAAATGCATCAAGAAAAATTTCCTTGATATCTAACAAAGATTGCTTCTTCATATGCTCCATTCTAAGAAGTTCTTGTTCCTTTTTCCTTGCAAGAGCATTAAGTAGTATGCCCATCTGTTCAATAGTGATGGTTTCAAGATTAAACTTTGGTAACTCAATCATTTTGTCCAAGTTCACATCACAAAATGATGTAAATTCAACTATCTTGGATGTTCTTGGACTCAACCTAGATGATTGTAGTGGTATAGCTTCTATACCCAGCCTATGAAGAACTTGACTTGAAGGAGTAATAGATTCTAGCAAAGTCACAAGTGTTTGTATTGCAAGTTGCTCCTCATGTTTTGTAGTCATTCCTAGCTCTTCAATCCTATCCTTTTCTTTCTCTTCATTTATAGATGTGCATCTTGATTTTGTGTTGTATGTGTAGAGTAGAATCCTATCCTATTTGTGCTTGCATTCATTTATGCTCTTCTATTTTATCTTTTTCCTCTCCAATTGTCATACCCTTGTCATTTTATTTGACCTTTTCATGTCCTAAGATGAGATTACTTTGTACCAATGTACTAATAGTAGAAGTATCTGACTCCTTTCTTTGATCTAATACAATAAGTAATGTAGTAGGTATAAAGGGGAATTGAGGAGGGGTTAAGATGCCTCTTATGTCTGAACTTTCTCCCCTATAGATGTCTTGTTTGCCTTCTCAATCTCATCAACACTAGTACAAGGTTTTCACATAGTTTGGCCTAGGTAGTGGATTCTACCAATATCTTCTTTAAGTCTTCCTTTGTAAGGGGATTGATGTTTTGAGTGACAAAATCAATAACATCCTTTATCTTTACAATATCACTATCTATATTCAACTCATGTTGAGGACTAGCACTCGACACTAGTGTATCTTGTACACTCTATTTTGTTTTTTGCTCATCCTTAGTTAGTGCCTATGTGTCTTCATGTGTCTCAGTGCCTTCCTTATGTACAACTACCTTAGTTTCAAGTGTGGTAACCTTAGTTACTTGTTGTTGTTCATCTTTATCCCCACCTACCTTAATAGGTGTTTGCATTATTTCCTTAGGTGTTGTTAAACCATATAATGATTTCCAAATCTAAGTTGTCTTCTATACAACATCCTTAATATTATTTTGTAGTATACTAAATTCTCTATATTTGGATGCAAATTTCATGTCCTAAGACGAGATTACTTTGTACCAATGTACTAATAGTAGAAGTATCTGACTCCTTTCTTTGATCTAATACAATAGGTAATGTAGTAGGTATCAAGGGGAATTGAGGAGGGGTTATAGATGCCTCTTATGTCTGAACTTTCTCCCCTATAGATGTCTTGTCTACCTTCTCAATCTCATCAAAACTAGTACAAGGTTTTCACATAGTTTGGCCTAGGTAGTGGATTCTATCTTCTTTAAGTCTTCCTTTGTAAGGGGATTGATGTTTTGAGTGACAACATCAATAACATCCTTTATCTTTACAATATCACTATCTATATTCAACTCATGTTGAGGACTAGCACTTGACACTAGTGTATCTTGTACACTCTATTTTGTTTTTTTCTCATCCTCAGTTAGTGCCTATGTGTCTTCATGTGTCTTAGTGCCTTCCTTATGTACAACTACCTTAGTTTCAAGTGTGGTAACCTCAGTTACTTTTTGTTGTTCATCTTTATCCCCACCTACCTTAATAGGTGTTTGCATTATTTCCTTAGGTGTTGTTAAACCATATAATGATTTCCAAATCTAAGTTGTCTTCTATACAACATCCTTAATATTATTTTGTAGTATACTAAATTCTCTATATTTGGATGCAAATTTCCCTACATTTTTCTTTATTTCCTTGGCCATTATTTTCCTATCTAATTCTTGCATCACTTGGGAAATTTTAGTCTCTTTGATTTGTCTTTCTATTAGATAATTCCTTTGGTAGAGAGTTGGAAATCCCAATTTAAGTTTGTACTATAGGCTCAAGTAGAGAGTTGGCAATCCCTTTCTATCAAAAGAAGAAGAAATACTTTCTCAAGTACCATTGGCCTTAACTCAAGGTCAAGGAGAAGATCAAGAAGAAGAGGTAGAAATTGAAGAAGGTGTTGAGGAAGAAGAAGCCAATGAAGCACTTGAGACAAAGAAGAGGAAATCTAAAGCCCCAAAAGTTAGCAAACCAAGGAAGGTTGTAAAACCTAAGCCTATAATACAAGCAACTCAGACTAGTATAAAGGCAACTCAATCGCAATTTCTACCTCTTCTTCTTGATCTTCTCCTTGACCTTGAGTTAAGGCCAGTGGTACTTGAGCGAGTATTTCTTCTTCTTCTTCTTCTTCTTCTTCCTCATCATCTTCTTCTTCATTTTCCTCTGCTCCTTCACCAAATTTCTCCTTAAGCTTCTTGACAATCTTGTTTTTCTTTCTAATGACTAAGGTAGTCTTCAAATCCATTGTTATATCTTAGATTTTGCCACATCATAATTCCCAAATCTAGTAGCCTTAGCATCTACATCTTCTACAAGTCATGTTGTGATTGTTGTAGAGGCTTCATCCACATTGATCTCATAGCCTAGTGGCCTTAGCCACCTTACCCTTGGAACAAAAGCTTGAAAATATGTAAAATTAGTGTCAACTAGAAAGAAAACATCATTGAAATGTTTCTCAAATAGTGAAACTAGTATCCTTAGTCTTTTCTTCATTGACTTCTTGAAATCTTCAAAGTAGCTGGTCATTATAGACTCAAAATTGTTTCTAAGTTGCTTAATAAATTCACCTATTTGCACTAGAATAGATCTTTTTGTTTCCCATACAACTTTACCAAAATTAAGAAATGTGTTCTATACATACAATAATTGAACCAAATTTAAATTGTGGACTTTTGGTCTTCCTTATTGCTCCCAAATTTTCTAACAACTATTGCATCTACAACTTGACAAGGTCATAAGTATGATCCTTCTTAACTATTTTATAGTCCATGTCAAAAAAAATACAAGGTACGCTATTGAGCCTACTAGATTGATAGAATTTATGTGTTATTATCCTCACTGCAAAACCAATTAGGGGATATGAGATAGTGTCAATTGTCATTCCTTGTTTGTTCCACACTACACCTATATTTTTCTCAATAACTTCCTTAGATTCACTCCTCAAGGTTTTAGGTTGGTCAAGGGTTGGATACCCTATTAATCTATGTATATTATTCTTTGTGATCTTTATTGGTCCATTATCCAACCATATAGAATTATCATGAATTATTCTCAAAACTATCTTTATCCATTCAATTTTGAAAACATAAGGTAAATCTAGGGCACGAGTTAACCCTTTCTTCTCTATAATTTTGAATTATTCTTTAAACACTTTGTTTTCACACAATTTCCCATAGGTTTCTCTTATTTCCATGTCACTTATGCTACTCACCTTGCATGTGTAGCAACATCTCATGTCTTGAATCATTATTAAAACTTGACGTGGTATCATCGATAATGCACCAAATAGATCTTGCTTATAAGTAATATTAGGAATGGCTCTAAATTTTTGTTATATGATCTCATTACTTATCAATTTTACATTCAAAACTTCTTTTCCCTCTTTAACCTTAGGAATTGAAGAGCTAGATGTCATTCTAAAAAACTAGGATTTACAAAAATTCAAACTACGTAGCTCGGTACACGATACATACCTTTGTAAAACTATCAAGATGATGTCAAGCAACTATTGAATCCTATTTGCAAATTCTTGGAGTGATCTCTTTTATTTTCCTTTCACTCTTTGTGCTTCTCTGACCTTAAAACCTCACATTTAATGCTTAGTGATTACACAACTATAAGCTTGACTTCAATAGAGGTTTCAACTCACTCGGCTTCCGTGAAGTTTCCTTTTTTCTCAAAAATCATTATGTCCTCAACCAATACTATCACCTTTGATAGCTTGACATCAACTAACATTTCACTTGGAAACCATAATGAAACTTTTCATGCTCAAAAGTATCATGAAATTTGACAAAACTTAAAGTTTCTTCTAGGTTATAATCAACACCTTGCATCTTTCTTCATGCATATATAATCTTTTTATAACTAAATCCTTGGAACTGATGTATAGTATGTTTGTTAAATATCAGTCCCATACATACCTCTTGATTTCTTAATTGGTAGTGATGTGATCACCTAACCCATTGGGTAAAGTGATCCCATCTGCACTTGATGTGCTACAATGTTCCTTTCTCTTCCATCTCTTGTTCATCTCATCTCTAACATTTTCAACATCTTCCTTTCTTTTTGCTTTGACCTTGTTGGAAAATTTATACTTATGTGACAAGTCTTCAAATAGCTTAAACATGTAGTTTCACTCAACCATATTTTGTACTCACTTTTGAAATGTGCTCTTATGCAATTTTCAGCAACATGTCCATACTCCTGACAATAGTGACAACTATATCTAGTATTATAATCCCAATTATAAGAGTTGTCGTTATGCTTTACCTTTGTCTACTTGTTTAATGACCATTTAAGCTTAGATTTGCATTCATATTCTCTATGTTTGTACTTCTAATAGTTATAGCAATATCCTTCAAAGTTTTGTGTGCTTATGGTCTTGATTTTGCATTCATGTTCTCGATGTCCTTGTTTGTTGCATTTGTGGCAATGACTCATGAACTTGTGCTTAGGATTTTGATTTCTAGTCTTTCTCCTAGAAATATTGGTAGTATGACCTATCTTACCACAATTATGACAAGTAGGTTTGAGTTCTTACCTTTGTTACTTCTTTCTTCACCAATTTTGGATGACTCTCCTTCTTCACTAGTTTTGTAACCCAATCTAGAAGTATCACTATTGGATATAGGGGATCTCGTCAATTGCTCAAAGTACTTGATGACTTCACTAGGTTTGTTGAAGCTTTCAAAAAACTCTTTTTCTCTTGTTAGATCATTTCTCAGTTGTTCATTCTACAAATTTAGTGTGGTGATCTCAATATCCTTTGCATTCAGTTCATGATTTGCAATCATCATTTGACTCAAAGTTTCCAATTGCATGTTAGCTTTCATGCCCAAAATTTATAGGCAAAATGCACAAAAAAAAAATTCATAGAGAATTAATTAAGATAATAAAGTTGACAAAGGTTCAGATGGTTAACTATAATGGAACTACTTGTTCAGGTAGAAAAAGAAAAAATTCAAATGACCATAGGTACTTGGAAGCTAGATGCAAGTTCTCAATGGTATAAAGAGGTTACAACTTGGTTTGAACATTTAGTTGAAGGGATGACCATATATTTGCACAACAACTTATTCAATACATCAATATGACCTACTATCTAAAATGACATCTATCTCTTAATTACATAACTTATTTAGCATCAATTTGATTACAAGTAATATACCACAGACCCTAAAATGATCTACTTAACTAATCTATTATTTACCAATAAATTTGATGAACTAGAATAATGTCAAAACAATCTATAATTTAATCTAAACTTTATTTGAATCTAACATAAATTTAAGTCTATATTAAAACCAATCTACAAAGCTCACAATAGTATAAAACTAATTAATAAAACATTACTATTGTTTTAATTAAAATATTCTAATTTCAATTAAGACCTTTCAGATTAAAACTAATTTAATGTTCTAACATCTAAAACACCATTCAATATTAACATCCTTACTAACATAAAAAAAATTTATATTTCTTCCTAATATCATTAATCAACTACTATTCTAATTAAAGATTTTAATGTAATTCTTAATTTAAAATATAACAATCTAAAACTATCAAACAAAAACTAAACTATCCTAATACTACTTACTAATTAAAATTTTATAACTTGTACTAACATTCAAAACAAAAAAAAAAAGAAAAATAACATTACTACTAAACTATGCATACTAACTAACACTAACAAATTACACTACAAAATAAAAATATTAATAAACAAACTACACTACACAATTAATCATATTATTAAACAACTACACTACACAAAAAACAATTTAACATGAATAAATATTATCCCTACCCTAACGTAGGCTATAACTACTCAACACCCCTAAACAATCCTACCAACCTACCCAGCTACCAGGGGCTCTTTATAGCCTTTCCACACTGCCCAAGGGTACTGACGTGCGATCCAAACTATGACATGGTTGCAGATCAAGGATGAAGGGAAGGAATTGGAGTTGGAGTATACATTTGAAAATTTATTAAATGGCAATCCCCCCTCATTCTCAACTAACCCACACTCAATGCCCGCCTAGGCCAATTGGGCCTATACTTTCCAAAGAACAAAGCACTACCACGGTCTGCGTGCTACAGACTTGTCCCCTTGCCTTGCCTTGGGTGTGTGGTGAGCACATATGGGAGAAGATATGGGGGAAGGTAATAATGTTATTAAAACTTAGTTTTTTAATTTTTTTAAACTTACCTTGCTCCCCCTTGATGACATGACATGTCATAATTGTGATGTATGCTCTTGCTGGCAAGTGGTTGGGATGTCCATGCCTAGCCATGAGAAGGTAAAACAAGCAAGGGAAAAGGGAGGGGGGCATTAAC
Source organism: Cupressus sempervirens (assembly GCA_028749045.1). NCBI lineage: Eukaryota > Viridiplantae > Streptophyta > Pinopsida > Cupressales > Cupressaceae > Cupressus > Cupressus sempervirens. Next base: position 425,620,497 of record CM053783.1, read on the forward strand.
TTTAAAAAGTTTATTAGGTAGATTTTGGGTAGGATATGTTAGCATGAATAACTATTGCCACTAAAATTTAATTTTATAATGTATATTTGTATCAACGAATTTGGTAACAAATTTTCTTTTATTATTATTTTTATTTTGAAGGGCATCAAGCAAGAATATGCTCTATTGCCTTTGGGTTAAAATTTTGCAACTCTCATACAAACTCCTGAGAGAAAATTTTCTCCTGGAGGTGTTCTTTTTTTTTCTAAGTAAAAATTTCCTCATTAAGCTACAATGTAATGTTGTTATGAAATTAGTGGCCTCTATCCTTGTGATAACATTGATTTCTACTTTAACAAGTGTATTAATACAAGGGGGTGTGTAAGGTTATGATCTTTTTGTCTTTCCTCCTATAATTTATGTTTTATAAATCATCACATAGCAAGATATATGTTCCTTTATATTTAGAATTCAAGGTGATGCATAATTCTTAATCAAATTTGATTGTGTCAATAATAAAATTTAACAATGAGAGAGTTAACTTTGTGATCACAATGTAAGATTTTTATCTCTTCTTAATACTTAAGCATCAAATTGGAAACTTCAACATATCAAATTGCTTCCCATTAATGTAATTGAAAACTTGAAATTCATAATTCAATAAAATTATCCATTAATCTATTTTCTCACATACATATGCATAGTTTTAAACACATAAGAGTAATGCAAGGAGATTTTCACAATCTTTTCCTTTCTCTATTATTTAACCTAGTTCAAGGCTCCATCGAGAAAGAACCAGTAAGAAAACTCAACGTCTTTGCCAATACATCAAAGTTTAAAATACAATTTTACAAATATTACAATTCAATTGAATTCTCTTCAAGGGCTTTCACAAGATATCTTTATCAAAGTCTTCAATGCATCAAGGAAACCATGGGGGAGACAAGAACCAACATGGAGGTAAAACAACACAATAAGATGAACAATTCAAGCATGCATTTGCAATCTGATTTTGCACAATAGGTTCAACAATGAACCAAAATAGGGGGGAGGTTGATTTTCTCAATAGGAGATGTCAATCACCATACCATAAAATAGCCTTTTCGGGGATAAAATTCAAGAACTTTTGTTCTTCTACAATTGCCCTTTCGGGGCCAATATAACAAGGGTGTTCATTCCTTCTCTTCTTCAAGAATTTAATCTTTCATACAAGGTATGGGATGACAAGTAGGGGCCCATACACCCTACCCTCCTTCCCTCCTCTCGCCATGAGAGGAGACTCTACACTATTGAGGTCCAACTAAGGCCCTTCCCCCATACATGGCCACTTCTTCCCTATCCAAGGGTGAGTGATGCCAAAAAAATCCCCATGAAAAATCCCCAAAATACAAGACATAAAAGCAAGCATGGGAATAACATCAAAAGGAAAACAAGTTAAGATCCCTCGAAATCAACCCCCACACACAAGCAAGCAATTCAAAAACAATACAATGCCTTATGCATGATTCCAGAAAGATTCACGTATGAACAAATGAAGAAAACAATTCAAAGAAGTGAAGAACTCCTACCTTCACCAAAAGAGTTATGGCAAAAAATGGTGGTTTGAGAAGAGCTTTTCCTTTTCTTCCTTTAATCTTCCAACTTTTCCCAAAACTAGAGATTGAGTGACAAAACCAAAACTACTCCAAGATTCCTCTAAGTATAATCCTTCACTCAACTAGACTTCAAGTAACCTCAAAATGGAGTTTTGGATCACCAACTCAAGTAAAGAGACAATCCATTTTTGCAATCAACCAAAAGTAGGGTTTTTGAGTGACCCTTAAATTTTGTTAGTCTAAAAATGGTTTTGACACTTGAGTGTCAACACACTTAACCACCTTTCACATTGAAGCCAAGTACACTGTGTATTTTGAGCATGATCTTCAGGTGCCAAACCATCTTCAGATGCCGAGTAAGTATAGGTGCCAAGCATGATCTAAGTACCGAGAATTATTTAGGTGCCGAGTCTTAAAGGATGCCAAGAAAGATAGGAGCATATACAGAAGCCAAGTTATAGTAGATGTCGAGCATCAGGAAGCAGTAAGTGCCGAGTGACTCAAAATCAACATATTAGTTTGAAACTTCACAAACTCAGATGTAAACTATTTTCATAGCCGACATAAGACAAATCTTTGAAGATTTAAGTGATAAGATCAAATCATTTATATTTTCTATGCAATCTAAATACAACCAATAAGGAAAATGGAGAAGGCTTGCAACCAATAAGAGATGTGCAAGGAATAAGCAAAAATCAAAGATTAAATATGGATCGTAGATCCATACCTAACCCTAAGTCTTCGAGTGTATTTATAAGGAAGACAAAACTAGATTGAGAAGAGAGAGAGCATGAAAAAAGTGTATAAGGAAGTCTAATATCAGTGAGAAGAGAATCAAATCATAGAGGATCAAGATCAGAGAAAGCAGATCAAGTGCCTGTATTTAGTAATCAAAGGATTGTAAGCCATCAGGTTTATCATACCTTATACTCTTTGACCATTGTATTAGAGAGAAAATCCTATGATGATAGGTTAGCTTAGCAGCTATTTTATAGATCCTTTAACTAGGTGACTAAATCCTTTGACAGGATGACACTTCATGTAAAGTGTTTGTAAATCCTTTAACCAGGTCACTATTGATACAGTGTAAAGCCTTTGACAAGGCAGGCCTTTAACAGGGCAGACCATCAGAAGTGGTTAAACATTATTACTACAGTGATTTTGTGGGTATTATCCCCACCCCAATTTTACCTTTTTATTTTTGGAGGATTTTTGGGATACCAAACATTAAATGTTATGTGGTCATGCATATTGGTTTCTTATGATTGCTTAATATTTATATCCATGCATGTTTATTCAAAAAATATGTTATTAAGGATTTGAAATAGTTAAAAGGCTAGTTCTTTTAATTCACCCCCCCCCCCCAACTCTCAGAAGTATTCTTTCCAACAAGACAATCCAACAATTGGTATCAAAGCCTAGTTTCTCTCAAAGAGAAGCCTAACAGCTTGGAGGAAAAGATCTAAGGATGGAAGTTTTCAAACTTGGAAAGATCATTGAAAACCAGGTGATAGATTTGCATATCGCTCTACAAAAGGTAGAGGAAGCTAGAGTGGAATTAAGAAAATCTTTAAAAAGAAGAAAGGAGATAGCCATAGCTGAAAATGACATAAACTACAAGGAGATTGACACCACACAAGTGTTTTCAAATGGAGACACTAAAGAATTTGATGCAGCAATAACAGAACTAATGAAGAAAAATGAAGCTCAAGAAAATGAGATAAGATCTCTTAAGATGGAACATGAATCATAGGCCATAATGTTATGTGAAATTACTGAACAAAAGAAAAGAGCAGTTGAGGACAGAGTCACGATGGAAGATGACAAAAGAAATCTTGCAAATAGACTAGAAGAAAAGAGTACTGAATTAACAAGGATTTCAAACATGTAGATGGATACACTTGCTCAAATGATGAACCTTCATCATGAACTTAATATGAAAGATATTGAGATCTCTACTCTAAAGATACAAAATGAACAATTATAGAATGAACTGAATAGAGAAAAGGAGATAGCAAAAAATCTCAACAAGTCAAGTGAAGCCATAAAGTACTTTGAACAGTTGCTAAAATTCCCAAGATCAACTCATGATACTTCAAGACTTGGATACAATAGCACTGAGGTTGGTGAATCATCAAAGAGTGTTGAGCAAAGAAGTGACAAAGGTAAGGATTCTAAACCCACTTGTCATTACTATAAAAAAAAGGGACATACTGCTAATATTTGTAGGAGTAGAAGAATCAATCAGCCAAATAAAAGCAAGAGTTACTGTCACAAGTGCAAAATGAAAGGACATATGACACAAGACTATAAATCCAAAACCCCAAGAACTCAAAGATTTGATGGACATTGTCATAACTACAAGAAATATGGACATAGGGCATTTGAATGTAAATCAAAGCCCATGTGGACATCAAATCAACCAGCAAAAGGGAATGAAAGCCACTACCGTTGGGATTATAACACTAGGTATAGTTGTCACTATTGTCAGGAATATGGACATACACCCCAGAATTGCATAAGAACACATTTCAAGGGAAACAATAAAAGATGGTTGAGCCAAACTACATGTTTCAGTTGCTTGAAAACTGGTCATACTAGCAAGAACTGTCCTACAAAGTCCAAAGCACCAAATACTGAAGCCAACAAAGGAAAAGAAAAGATTGATGTCATAAGAAGGCAAATGAGTAAGACTTTGAAGAAGAAAGATGAGTGCAGTACATCAAGCAAAGGGATCACTTCACCTAATGGGTCAAGTGATCACACTTCATCAAACTAAGCATAAGGAAGATATATGGGACTGATATACAAAGATATATCATACATCAGTCCCAAGACAAAGAAGCACTGAAAAGAAGAATTAAGCATAAGATAAGATGCTCAGACTAAAATTCAAAAAATGATGTCAAGTCATCCTTGAATACCAAGTAAAACTGCTTTGGATGCCGAGTTAATCAGCAAAGTTAGTAGATGCCGAGTAAGCATAGCTTTCGAATGGATGTCGAGTTGAAAAATATTTGAAAGCTGAGTGACAGGTGTAGGTACCAAAATGCATTAAATGAAAAAGTTTCTTCTATCATTTAAAAGTAAAATTTGAATTCATTCTTGACATATTCAAATGAAGAGTGATTATTTTGAGCACATCTGAGCAATTTTCAAGCTTTCAACCAGTGATTAGCAGCAATTTAGCATCTACCCAAGCGATCGAAGTATCTATCTAGGTATTTCCTTTAAGTGTCAAGTTTTACAATTTGAAAAGTTTTGCTTTAAATTGTTGAAACCCTAGTTCAGATACAAATGGCGACAAGCTCAAAAATAACCCAAGTGAAAATGAGTCATGAAATTCAACTTGTTAGCAACGAAGTCAAGCAACTTGAGTTTAGACCAATACCAAAGGTTGCATACAAAAATGATCCCATTGGTGCCCTATCCGCCATCCCTAAAAAAGTTGTTATGGTTTAGGATGTGCAAAAATGTTATAATTGTAAAATAGGGGCCATAGGAGATTTGGAAATCTTTAATGCCTATGACAAACTCTTTGATAATGTTATTCTAAAAGATGAGTTTTTTGTCATAGAAAAGAAGGGTTTAACCAAAGCTCTAGTCTTTCCAATAGTATTCAAAAATGAGTGGATACACACTATACTCAGCAAAATCCATGATGGATTATTCTGGTTAGAACAAGGATAAGTCAAGATTACCAAGAAGATGGTTCATAGGGTTACTGGCTTTCCAACCCTAGATCGGCCAAAAACTTTGAGAAGCGAAAAGAAGGAAACAATTGAGAAGAACATAAGAGCAAAGTGGAACAATAGAGGCTTGACTATAGACACCATAATTGATCCCCTTTTAGATTTTGCTATAAGGATCATATCACATAAGTTTTACCAATCCAGCAGGTTAAATAGTGTACCCTACATAGTAGTAGATGTGGCACATAAACTTGTAAAGAAAGATCACACTTATGATCTTGCAGAGCTCTTGTTGCAACAGATTAATGAAAATCTTGGAGCTATTAGAAAATCCAAGGGAGCACAGTGCAAATTTGGTTCAGTGTTGGTTTGTATGTTCTTCTATGTAATGAAGGAATTTCCTTCATTTGGCAAAGTCAACTGGAGTCAAAATAAAACCATTTTTGATCAAATTAATGATTTCATTGTACAAATGGGAGATAGCTTTGATGATCAAATGTCTATCTATTTTGAAGATTTCAAAAATACAATGAAGAATAGAATGAGGATACCAGTCTCACTGGTAGAAAAGCATATAAATGACATATGTTTTCTTGTTGATATTGATTACACCTACATTCAAGTGGTCCTTCCAAGGACAAGATGGCTTAGACCATTAGGATATGAGCTTGATGTTGACCAAGATTCTGTAGCCATCAAAACTTTACTTGTAGAGGAAATGGAAAAATCTGCCAAGGCATTTGGGACATATGACACTGTAAAATCAAGAGTTGTTATAGAACTCAAGACAGCCTCAGCAGTAAAGAAAAAGGACAAGTTGGTAAAATAGATAAAGAAGAAATTTGGTGTTGAAGAATCAAGTGTAGTAGGTGAAGAAGAAGAGATTAGTGAAGGAGAAGAATAAGGTGAGCCAGAACAAGAGCCACTTGAACTACCTCAAAGACAAGGAGAAGAAAAAGATGAGAGTGTCAAGGAAACAAAAACCAAGGAAGTACCCATTAGAGGTAGAGTCATTAAAAGAAAAACAAAGACCTCTCCTACTTCTTAGCCCCCACCAAAGAAAGCTGTTGTGCAAACGCCAAAGAAGCCAACAACTAGAGCTACAACAAGGGCCTCTACACAGAAGGCTAAAGAGGAAGCCGCAAAGAAGAAAAACACAAAGGCATAGGAAGAGCCAAAGAAAAGGAAAAGTTATGTGGCCCAACCTGATATTGATGAAGAAGATCAGATTGAAGAGGTAAGTCCTCCTAAATCCTCAATTGATATATTATGTAAGAAGATTAGGAATGGAGACATAAATGAAATGAAAAAAGATTGATTACAATAAGTTTAGTAAAGAGTAACAAAATAGCATAGAAGAATCAGTCTATGCATTTATGGCACAGTTCAAGTATACACCTCTTGAACTAGATGGACAATTGCCAAAGGAATTGTCTAAAATTATAGAAGACAAATGGCATTTCTATCTAATGATGGAGAAAGAGATGAGGGAATCAACCCTAGCAAACTTACTACCTGATTTGACAAAAGAATAGGTAACTCAAGTAGTCAAAAGGCATAACAAAAGGTTTACACCCAAATATAGGGCATTCTCCATCCTGCAAAATAAAATTGAAGAAGTTGTATAGAGAACAACAAGAGTATGGAAAAACTTGTACAAAACATTTTAAGATGTTCTTGAAGAGATATACAAAGAAGAAGTTACTACCAAACCTGAAGAAAGGAGGAAGAGGAGAGAAGAGAAAATAGAAGAAGAGAAAAAGGTTGAAGAAGAGGAAAATAAGAAAGAAAGAGAGGAGGAAAGAAAAGATGGTGATAAAGGAACTGATGAATAGTAACATGTGCAAAGCACACATCTTTCACCTCCTAGCTCTCCTCACTCACCTACCACACCTGTAGAAATCATAAAGATTAAGGATGTTGTTGATACTACATGTCAAAACATCAATCCATTAACTGCAGCGGATCTTACTAAGATCCTTGACCAAACAAATCTAAAAGCACAATTGTGTACAAATCCCATATTGGTCAGTGTGGATAATCTTCAAAAGTCAGTAGAAAAACTCAAAGAGGTCAAGGTGCCATCACAAAAACCACCTTAGATCATTCAAACTACTGGGCTTACATTTCTACCACCTCCATCACCACCAAGATTAGTCACTCAAACTCATCAGGAGCGGAGTGCAACAACAAAGGTAATCACAGGGACAATAGCTCAGATAATGAATACACCTCCAGCAGTAGTAACACAATAAGAAGAAGACAAGAAAGAAGAAGAGGAGAAGGAAGAAACCCAAAATAAAGAGGAGTCTACAATACAAAATTTGGTTGAATTACCAAAAATAGCAACTCCCACAAAACCCAGTCATGAGCAGAGTACTGAAAAGTTAATTTTATATGTCAGTACACCAAGTTCAAGTTCTACAAGGGTAGCCAGGACCATACATTATGGTATTCCTGAGCTTGATGAAGAAATCAAAATACCCTATTATGATTCAAGCACTCTCAATGAGGAGAAGATGAATGAAATAAAAAGTGCATTGGATAAGAGGAGGAGACAAGAGGCAATGAGAAAAGACTACAAATACAAGCAGACACTAAATGAAATAAAAGATATATTCATGGATGCTTTTAGTCTTCAACCTCCAAATGCAAACAGGCCAATACTTGAGCAATTATCTGATATAGTTGACCAAGTAAATAATGAAGACCATGATACTAATGCAAAACTATTGGAATGGTCAGAAAAGAAGTTTTTAGGCAAAGTCAACCAAAAAATAGCTAATAACATAATTTTGGGACAAGTTGACCTAGCCAAGAAATTGGAAAATGTAAAAAGTGCATTAGGGAACATATTTTCCCTTTACAGCAAATTGTGTGATTTTTCCAAGTTTACACACGAAATAAATCAAAAAATTTTGAACCTTGAGAGTAAATTAAAACTTTCCAGCATGCAACTACCCTCAAATCCTACACAGAGTGAAAAGCAATTTGCTCATACATTACACACTCAGAGGGAATTAGTTGCATTATCAGCAGAAGAGGCCACTATCAAAGAAAAGTTGATGCAAATTCAAGCCTCCATTACTCCTCACTTAGAAGTATTGCACAAGGAGCAAATGTATGTAGAAATAGTCCTGAAGAAGGATCCTAATATTTCTACACATGAAGGATTGGTTGATCTCACAGCAGAGCTTGCCATCCAACAAAAGTCATTGGGTATTGCCTTAAATAATTGGAATGCAACTCTCCAAATACTCCTTGAGGTAAACAAGACATTTTTGGCCAAACATGGCATTACTATTTAGGACCCTTTGACATAAGCATCAAAAAGGGGGAGATAATACTCTAAGGGGGAGATAATATGTTGAAGATATATTAAAGAGAACATTAAGCATAATGGCACAAGACATTGGCATGATCAACTCAGGGGGAGTCACATTTCTGATTAAGTTACACATTTTTGATAAACCTCTATATACATATAAAGCAGATCAAAAAGTGTACTCATAACATCAGATAAATATTGCTTAGTTAAGTGTTTTTGAAACTCATGTCAAAGGGGGAGATTGCTAGTCTAAAAATGGTTTTGACACTTGAGTGTCAACACACTTAACCACCTTTCACATTGAAGCTAAGTACACTGTGTATGTCAAGCATGATCTTTAGGTGCCAAACAGTCTTCAGATGCTGAGTGAAGATCAGGTGCTGAGTAAGTATAGGTGCTGAGCATGATCTAAGTACAAAGCATTATTCAGGTATCGATTTTTAAAGGATGTCGAGCAAGATAGGAGCATATACAGAAGCTGAGCTATAGTAGATGTTGAGCATCAAGAAGCAGTAAGTGCCGAGTAACTCAGAATTAGCATATGAGTTTGAAACTTCACAAACTCAGATGTAAACCATTTTCATAGCTAACATAAGAAAAATCTCAAAAGATTTAAGTGATAAGATCAAATCATTTATATTTTCTATGCAATCTACATGCAGCCAATAAGAAAAATGGAGAAGGCTTGCAACCAATAGAGATGTGCAAGGAATAAGCAAAAATTAGAGATTAATTTATATGGATCGTAGATCCATACCTAACCCTAAGTCTTTGAGTGTCTTTATAAGGAAGATGAAACTAGATTGAGAAGAGAGAGAGCATGAAAAAAGTGTATAAGGAAGTCTAATATCAGAGAGAAGAGAATTAGATCATAGAGGATCAAGATCAGAGAGAGCAGATCAAGTGCCTGTATTCAAAAATCAAAGGATTGTAAGCCATTAGGTTTATCATACCTAATACTCTTTAACCATTTTATTAGAGAGAAAATCCTATGATGATAGGTTAGCTTAGCAGCTATTTTATAGATCCTTTAACTAGGTGACTAAATCCTTTGACAAGGTGACACTTCATGTAAAGTGTGTGTAAATCCTTTATCCAGGTCACTATTAATACAGTGTAAAGCCTTTGACAGGGTAGGCCTTTAACATGACAGACCATCAGAAGTGGTTAAACATTATTACTACAGTGATTTTGTGGGTATCATCCCCACCCCAATTTTACCTTCTTATTTCTAGAGGGTTTCTGGGATACCAAACCTTAAGTGTTATGTGGTGATGCATATTGGTTTCTTATGATTGCTTAATATTTATATGCATGCATGTTTATTCCAAAAATATGTTATTAAGGATTTGAAATAGTTAAAAGGATAGTTCTTCTAATTCACACCCCCCCCCCCCTCTCAGAAGCATTCTTTCCAACAAGACAATCCAACAAAAGTCAACCAAGGAGGCTAAAGGGGTGGAAAGTACTCATCACCCATATCCTTATGCCTAGAGTACTTAAATTTAGTGTTTTTAGGCCTTAAAGACTTAATAGGAACAATTAAAAGCTAGGAGAATAATAAGACCAAATAACAACCTTCAAAGAAAGATAATGCAAAGATAGCACAAAATTAACAAGTGGTTTAGTTACATCCTTCCATTGGGTTTTCTTGGCTAAATTTCCTGCACACTCATTACACACATCAGTAGATCAAGAAATCACATGCATTTGTGTAAATTACGTATCAGAAAAATCATACAAATTAAAGTATCCATTTTTCTAATAATCAATTGTTTATCTAATTCTACTCATATTTTTGACCATTAGAATTGCATATTCAAGGTGTTAGTTTGCATTCATTTACTTCATAATTACACATGTTCATAAAGAATTAAATGACGAAATCAAATAACTAAAGTAAAGCATCACACAATGTAAAATAGCATAATAATGTTTAGTGCATCAAATAATGTTCTAACATATCGAGTCATGAGTATCAAAATAATAATGTATCATTGATGCTAGGATGGGTCGGGGCAAGGCCTCACATTAGCAATCTTATTTACTTGTTGTGTTTTCTCTTCCAGTCTATTGGTCAAAATCATTTTTTCATCTTCAATCATGACTTTGTCTTCTTCAAATTTCATTTTATGCTCAATCACCTCACTAAGCAATATTGATTGGACCTCTTGTTCTCTCTTGATATTTCTAACCTCTTAAGTTAGGGTTCCATTCTTTTCCATTAGATCTGCAACTGTTGCATCAAATTCATTAGTGTTTCCATCTGAAAACAATTTAGTAGTGTCAATCTCTCAGTAGCATGTGTCATTCTCTTCAATAGTTATTTCCTTCCTTCTTTTCAATGATTTCTTTAACTCATTTCTTGCTTCATTCAGTTGATGTAGGGCAAGTTGTATTTCAATCTTCTAGTTCTCAATAGTCTTTCCCAACTTATAGATTTATATTTCCAAGATCTTTCCTCAAAGTTACAAAGCTTTACTTTCTAGAGAACTCGGCTTTGATACCAATTGTTGGAAATGCAATAGGGAAATAAACTCTAAGAGGATGGGGGGTGAATCAACACTTAAAATGATCAACCAAAAAAACATTCACCACACCTCCATCTCACAATCTATGCATAAAAATTGAAATATCAAATTAAGGATATACATCCATAGCATGAAAGTAAAACATTTGACACATGTATCACACAAGATATTTGGTTACCTAGAAACCCTCCAAGGAGAAGGTAAATTTTTACTACTATAGTAATATAGTGTATCTAATGAAGGTTACAATGTTTTGATCATGAAACATGGTCTACCCTGTGAAAGGTTTTCCCTATTAAAGGATTTACAATAGCTGTCAAAACTACTCTATTAAGAGATTTAATTGATTTACGTACTAGAATATCTCAGCAATGATCCTTTAGTTAGAACTCTATTGCCTGATATTAGATCACCTCTTTTCTAATGTGTACTTAATCATTTCTAATTAGATGTATCTTTGTTATCTTCTGATATCTATCCTCTATTCTCCTAACTAATTCTACAATGTAACTCAAATTATAACTCCTTAGTCACCATGAATGGTCTATTTGTGCATGCAAACTTCTCTCCTTTCTCGTTACACATTCATAAAAGGTTTAGAGTTCTTCCTCCTTAAGAATACCTAAGTGTCTTAGGGTTAGGTATGATTCAATGATAGTGATTCACCATATTGTCACTTGATCCTTCCTTTTTTTTGGATTGACAATTAAGATTTTTCCTTACCATCTAAGATTGTAAAGCAATCCTTAAGTTGGCCCAAAAATTGTTTATATACAAGTTTGTCCCATTACAAACAATTATGTTAAAATTGTATAACTCGACACTTGAAGTCCATGATGCTCAACATCAACTACAACTTTGATGTTGTAACTCTGCCTCTAAATAACTTAGCATCAAATGATCACTCAACATTTGTATAGCTCATCACATACTATATGCTTGGCACTTGAGTGACTTGGCATTTACTAGTTACTCAACGCATACTAAATATCTATTGCTCAATATATACTACCTGACAACTTATGCTCGACATGTATTACTTGTTCGGCATGAACTAAGTAGATGACTAAAGTATATTGTCACTCACATATCAAAACCAATCTGAGATTAACAAAAAATAAGTTTGTGAAGCTTGAAGATTATGATGGCGGCATTGTTATATTTGGTAAAAATAATACTTTTTTTTTAAAGGGAAAATGATCTTTTAATATTAATGGTAAAAATTCAAATGGTGTTCTTTATGTTGAAGGATTAAGATATAACTTGTTGAGTGTTGGACATCTATTAGATAAAGGTTTTAGATTGGGATTATTTGAAGGAATTTACTAAATCAATAGAAAAAATGGAAAAGTAACTGCATCGATAAACAAAATGAAGGTAAATATTTTTATAGAGCTATAGAGAACAAATGATTGATTGCTAAGATTGACTAAAGTTGGCTATGGTATGAAAAATTTTGTCATGTAAACTTTTATAACATAATGAAGGGTAGCACTACTAATGTTTTGAGATATTTTCCTAGGATAATAAATCTTAACAATAAATGCAAAGAATGTCAATTGGTAAACTTGACTAGATCTATTTTTAAGAATAAAACAAATACTTCAAATAGATTGCTAGTTTTGGTGCACAAAGATTTGTGTCACCCTACTAATACAAGAATATTTTATGGAGATAGATAATGTAATTAATTCATGATTATTAAAGAATGATGTGGGTTAAATTTCTAAGAACTTGAAATTAGGACCCTTTAGAAGATTTAGATATTCATGGTGATAGTTGAGATAGAGTTTAGAAGATTAAAATTCTTACGATTGGATAGAGGAAGAAAGTTCAAATCTGGTAAGTTTTATACTTTTCATGAAGAATGAGGATTTTATGAAACCCATCAAAAATAGTGTCAATGTTGAGTGGAGGAATATAACTATTTTAGGCACAACTATAACAACGATGATTAAAGGAAAGGTTTTGTGGATCTACTGGAGAAAAGCATTGAGAAATGCAATAACATAATATGAACCAAGTAAAAATAGATAAAGAAACATATAAGAATACTTAATAACTTTGGTATGGTCATATTCCTACAATGAAGCATTTTTTAATTTTAAAAAAAAAATTAATATCAAGAGAGATGAGGAAATTGGAAAGTTTCACCCTAGAAGTGATGAAGGTTATTTCTAGGATATTCTACAAAGCAAAAAGAATACAAATGCTATAAGCATATATTTTAAAGAATATTTTTGAAAGTGAAAATGTAAAATGTTGATGAGAATGTGAAAATATAAGAAAAAACTTGCAAGTATGACATAACTAAAGAGGATAGTCAAATTGTGAAAGCATAGAATCAAATTCAAGAAATATAGTTCTCTAGAAGATAAATTATTAACCTATGACTAATGTGGAAGAAGTTGATACAAAAGGGTCTATTACAAATCCTACTCTAAAGACTCCATAATATGTAAAGATTAATTATTTTTAAGATGGTATTATTGGTTGCAAGAGTAGTTGTGTCAAAACTAGAGAACATATTTCTATAAAGGAACATTATGTTTGTCATAATTAGAAACTAAAGATGTAAAATAAATATGTAATTGTAAAAGTTGTGTGAATTAAATGAAAAAAGATCTTGATCAGATTAAGAAGAACAAGTCTTAGATTCTTTTTCTAGAGCCTATGAACAAGAATGTGATTGGAACTAAATGGGTATTCAGAAAGAAGTTGAGATGGAAAGACAATTCGGAACACAGATAGTCTAGTATAGGAAGGATATTCCCAAATGCAAGGAATTAAATTTAATGAGACCTTTTCTTTTATTGTGATGATTTCAACTATTTTATTAATGCTTTCTTATGAATCTTACATCAATTTTAATGCATATCAAATGTATGTTAAGTATAGATTATTTAATAGTTAAGGTAGTGGAAGATGTTTACATTGAACAACCTAATGGATTTTCTCTAACTAATGAACGTGATATGGTTTGAAATTATAGAATGGATTGCATATATTAAAGAAATTTCCTAGAGCCTAGTATGATAGATTAGACATGTATTTGACAAATATTAGATTTAGTTAAGGTACACTGATAGTAATTTATATTTCAAATCGATTGATTAAAATGTCTCGATTGCTGATTTTTTTGTTGATGATATTGATATTTGGTGGTAATGATGAATTAAGTATATTTTTCTAGTGATATGCCAAAAAAAATTGAGATATCAAATAAAAGTGAGGTACAATTATCTCTTGGTTTAAAAATTACACAATTTAAAAGGGTATGTGTAGGATCATAGTCAACCAAACTGTTGCCTTAAGTGGTAATGAAAACCAAAAAAATTAGGGTTAAGTTAACTTGACACAAAATTTAAAAGTAGTTATAGACTTTATATCAAAAATTTGTAAGAAAAGAATCTATAGTAAATTGAATTTATTTTCTAGATTACTAGGCCTTATCTAGAGAAAAATTTATTTGATTGGTCAAAATCTTTTATTTTAATGTAGTGCTACAAAAATTTTAGGCTGAAAATAAAAAGTAGGTGTATGTCTAACCATCTTAATCAAAATCAAATGATAATATTTTATAATATAATTATAGATATAAAAAGTAGAATCATACTCAAAAGTGACACATATTTTTTGGGTATTTTTATTCCAAATAGAATTTTTCTACTACAACTTTTTTCAAAATAAAAAACTCCCATGTCTGACCACCTTAACTAATTGAAAACTTTACAAAAAAAAAATCTTCTTATACCAGGTGAAGCATAGAAGGTGATGCAACCTTTGGATTTCAAAAATGTTATACCATTTGAAAGTTATAGCCATTTTTCAATCAGTCTTCATTAGAAGTTATCTAATAAATACTGATCAAACTCATAATTTGATAGCAATTACATTGATGGAATCTTGAGAGTTTTCTTTATAAAACCTTTTTGTTTCATTGAATTTGGATGAAAAAATATTGATAGATGGCCAGTTAAAGTCTCAATGTCAGGGAAATATGTCTCAAACATGTTTTTTGAGTTGACCAAAGAGGTTTGTTAAATACCAAGCCTAATCGAGTACCTGATCCTAGATCGAGTACTAGAAATGTGGCTATAAAATACAAAATTTTAAGTTTGAAATAGTGTGAACCAATTGTACATATTAAACTAAAAGGTTTACCCATATTTAAATATATTTTTACATTTAAGATATAATGATATTTGAATATTATTATTTTTAATTTTATTGCTATATATATTAAATGTATGATATTAAAATACGATTAGATAGTATATTAGGATCATAGTACTATATATTATAATATAGTATTCTATATTATCTATAATATTATCTATATTATTATTATTATTATTGTATATATGATATTAAATATATATTATTACATATACTATTATAATATATATTTTAACATTGTATTAGAAATTATTACATAGTATTATATAGTTTATTAAATTACAATATGATCGATTATGATATGTCACTAGATGTCTTAGGACCCATAGGGACACATGTCATGATTAAATGGGTTGAACGATGTCATAGGTTAGCCTACAACCCCCTTTAATCCTTAAGATTGATTATGATATGTCCCCAGGGGTCCTAAGACCCCTAGAGACACATGTCACAATTAAATGGGTCGAAGGGGATCATAGGTTAGCCTACAACCCCCTCCAATCCATATTATTGATTACCATATGTCCCTAGTAGTCCTAGGACCCCTAAGGACATGTCATGATGAAATGGATTAAAGGGGTCATAAGCTAGCCTACAACCCCATTTAAACCTTAAGATGGATTACGATGTGTCCTTGGGGGTCCTACAAACCCTAGGGATACATGTCATGATGAAATGGGTTGAAGGGGGTCATAGGTTAGTGTACAACCCCATTCGACCCTTAAGATGGATTACGATATGTCCCTAGGGGTCCTAGGTCCCCTAGGGGCACATGTCGTTATTAAATAGGTTGAAGGGGATCATAGGTTATCCTACAACCCCCTTTGACCCATATGATCAATTACCATATGTCCCTAGGGGTCCTAGGACTAGTAAGGACACATGTCATGATGAAATGGGTCAAAATGAGTTGTAGGTTAGCCTACGACCCCCTTTGACCCATATGATCAATTACCAGATATTCTTAGGGATCCTAGGATCCCTCAAGAGACATGTCACAATAAAATGGTTCAAAGGGGGTTGTAGGTTAGCCTATGACCCCATTTAATCCATATGATCAATCATCATATGCCACTAGGAGTTCTAGGATTCTTAGGGACACATGTCACAATGAAATAGATTGAAGGGGATTGTATATCAGCCTATGACCCCATTTGACCCATATGATTGATTACCATATATCCCTAGGGATCTTAGGACCCCTACATAAACATGTCATCACCAAATGGGTCGAAGGCTATCGTAGGTTAGCCTACGACCCTGTTCAACCAATATGATTGATTATCATTTGTCCCTATGGGCCATAGGACCCCTAGGGACACATGTCATGATAAAATAGATTGAAGAGGTCATACATTAGCCTACAACCCCATTCAACCCATATGATTGATTACTATATGACCTTAGGGTTCTAGGAGCCCTAGGGACACATGTCATGATGAAATATGTCAAATGGGGTCATAGGTTGGCATTATCATAAATTATGATATGTTGGTAGGGATCTTAGGACCCCTAAAGCCACATGTCACAATGAAATGGGTCAAATGGATCATAAGTTATCCTTTGATACTCTTTGATCCTTATGATTGATTATGATATCTCACTAGGGGTCCTAGGACTCCTAGGGACACATGTCATGATGAATTGGGTCGAAGGGGATCATAAGTTATCTAATGACCCCCTTCAACCCATATGATCAATTTACATATGTCCCTAAGGTTCCTAGGACCCCTAGGGACACATCTTAGAATGAAATGGGTCAAAAGGGGTCATAGGTTAGCCTACGACCCCATTAGACCCATACAATCAATTACCATATGTCCCTAGGGTCCTAGAACCTTAGGGACACATGTCATGATAAAATGGCTCAAAGGGAGTGGTAGGTTAGCCTACAACCCACTTTGACCCCTATGATCAATTACCATATGTCTCTAAGAATCCTATGACCCCTAGCAACACATGTTGCAATGAAATGGGTCAAAGGGGGTTGTAGGTTAGCCCACAGCCCCATTCGACCTATATGATCAATTAGCATATGTTGCTAGGGGTCCTATGACCACTAGGGACACATATCACAATAAAGGGGTTGTAGATTAGCCTACAACCCCATTCAACCTGTATGATCGATTACCATATGTCCCAAGGGGTCCTATGGCCCCTAAGGACACATGTTGTGATGAAATGAGTCAAAGGGAGTCATATGTTAGCCTACAATCCCATTCTACCCATATGATTGATTACCATATGTCCTTAAGATTCCTAGGACCCCTTGGGACACATGTCATGATGAAATAGTTTGAAGGGGGTCATAGGTTAGCCTACGAACCCATTTGACCTATACAATTGATTACTATATGTGCTTAGGGGTCCTAGGGCCCCTAGTGATATATGTCATGATGAAATGGGTTGAAGGGGGTCATAGGTTAGCATACGAAACCCTCTGACCCTTATGATTTATTTTCATATGTCCATAGGGTTCCTAGGACCCCTAGGGATACATTTTATGATGAAATGGGTTGAACAGGGTCATAGGTTAGCCTATGACCCCCTTCAACCCATATGATTTATTACCATATGTCCCTAGGGGTCCTAAGAACCCTAGTGACACATGTCATGATGAGATGGGTTAGAGGGGGTCATAGGTTAGATTATGACCCATTTGACCCATAAGATCAATTACCATATGTCCTTAGGGGTCCTAGGACACCTAGGGACACATGTCATGATGAAATGGGTTCAAAGGTGGTCATAAGTTAGACTAATACCCCCTTTGACCCTTATGATCAATTATAATATGTCGTTATGGATCCTAGGACCCCTAGGGACACATGTCATGATGAAATAGGTTAAAGGGGGTTGTAGGTTAGCCTATGACCGCATTCGACACATATGATTGATTACCATGTCCTTGGAGTTCTAGGATGCCTAGGGATACATCTCGTGATGAAATTAGTTAAAGTGAGTTATAGATTAGCCTATGACCCCATTCAACCCATATGACCCATTACTATATGTCCTTAGGGGTTCTAGGACCCTTAGGGACATATTTCATGGTGAAATGGGTTGAAGGGGATCATAGGGTAGCGTATGACCCCATTTGAGCCATATGATTGATTAATATATATCCTTAGGGGTCCTAGGACCCTAGGGAAACATTTCATGATGAAATGGGTTGAAGGGGGTTGTAGATTAGCTTATGGCCACCTTCGACCCTTGTTATCGATTATGATATTCTTAGGGTTCCTAGGACCCCTAGGGACACATGTCATGATAAAATGGGTCAAAGGGGGCTTTAGGTTAGTGTATGACCCCATTTGACCCATATGATTGATTACCATATGTCACTAGGGGTCCTAGGAGCATTAGGGACACATCTAATGATCAAATATGTCAAACCTATGACCCCATTTGACCCATATGATTGATTACAAAATGTAGGGCTAGGGGTCCTATGATGCCTAGGGATACATGTCATTATGAAATGGGTCAAAGGGAGTCATAGGTTACCTTATGACCCCATTTGATCCATATGATCAACTAATATATGTCCCTAGGGGTCCACACATGTTCATATGAAATGGGTTGAAGGGAGTCATAGGTTACCTTATGACCCCATTTGATCCATATGATCAACTAATATATGTCCCTAGGGGTCCACACATGTTCATATGAAATGGGTTGAAGGGAGTCGTAGGTTAGCCTATGACCCTATTTCACCCATATTGATTGTTTAGTATATGTCCATAGGGTTCTTAGGACTACTAGGGACACATGGTATGATGAAATTGGTTCAAGGGGGTCTTAGTTTTTCCTATAAAGCCCTTTACCCCTTATGATTGATTATGAAATGTCCCTAGGAGTCCTAAGATCCCTAGGAGTCCTAGGATCCCTAGGGACACATGTTATGAAGAAATGGGTCGAAGAGGTTCATAGGTTAGGAGTTTTAGGACCCATAGAGACATATGTTGCGATGAAATGGGTCAAAGGGGGTCATAGGTTATCCTACAAAACCCTTCAACTCATATGATCGATTACCATATGTCCCTAGGAGTCTTAGGACCCCTAGGTACTCATGTCATGATGAAATGGGCTGAAGGGGGTTGTTGGTTAGCCTATGACTCCATTTGACCCATATGATTGATTACAAAATAATATACAATATGTAAATTCTATATATATTTATATAATCTTTCTCAACTATATATATGATTATATAATAAATAATATATATGATTATAAAGAATATATTATTTAATAATAATATACATTACGATATTATTATTAATAATAGTAATAATAATATATTACTATATTATTATTAATTATAATATATTTCTATATTGTATAGTAATAATAATAATAATAATATGTAATTGTTTCTTTAGTAAATAATATATAATTTTTTTCTAGTAAATACTATATATTGTTGTCCCTACTTGATTTCCCACTTGATTTGCCTCCAAATTTTTGGTACCAATATGGGATCAGATACTCGAATCTGTTAACTAGAAGACTTTTACCAAAATATTTTGTCATTGTATACCCGACAATCATAATTTTTTTGGCTTTTTCATGGGTTTTTAGAAGAAAATTTGTTTGGGGCCCATTGTTTGAAAAGGTTGCTACAAAATTTGATTAAGTATTTGGTATTTTTGTCTAAATGGGGAGTAGTAGTTTTTTGTTAGATAAAAAAGTTTTACAGAGATCCTAAAACCCAAGAGTTAAAACATTAACAAGGCTGATAATAAGCATGAAAAGCCCAGCCAAAAAAGTTCTAGTTCAAAGGCTGAAAATAAGCACAAGGCCCAGCCGACAGACAAAAACCAAAGAAAAGGCTAGGAACAGAAACATCATGAAATGACCAGGGAAAAATCCCTTACAAAAAGCCAAAAAAAGGCATAGAAAGAAACAAAAGAATATGAAAAGGATTAGTCCTCATTCTTTCTCTCCAAGTCTTGCATGGGGAGCAGTAGTTATTGAAAGAACAAACACAAAATGAAGGTATCAAATGAAGAGATTGCAACATTTAGGGAAAGAAATAGAGTAAATCACTAAAGGAAGAGACAAGGTATGTTAAATGTCAATCAAGTTGACAATTTCGAAGGTGAAATCATAGTTAGAAAATGAATATGTTAGTTAGGCAATGAAAATGTACCAATTGATAATGACAATGTCAGGATTGAAAAATTGGAGAATGACAATTTACCAGTTCATAATATGAATGTCATGATTTACCATGTCAAGAATGAAAATGCATAGCAATGTGCATATCTCCTAATTATAACTGAAATGAAGGTCCTAGAACATCAAAATGATTAATTGAAATTGATGAAATGATTATTTGTAACTTGGAAGGAAAAAAAATCACATAGAATCATTCGATTATGGGCTTCAAGACTATATAAGATGTTTTTAGGTAACAAGATAGTGGTGGAGAAATGCCTACTTTTTATGCACAGGTATTAAAAATGCAAAAGATGAGACCTATGCTTCCCAAATTGAAGATTCATGTCAATAAGAAATGGAAAGAAATTTCATTATTGTGAAGAATCTTTCCAATGCTCTCAATAGTATTGGAAAAATTAGTGGGGAGAAGGATAAGATAGGTCCTTTAAGGGTTATTACAAACTCTTTGGTAAGTCATCATTTGAGAAAGGGTAGATATATGAGACAAACTTGTATTGACTTGAACCTAAATCACACTAGTTTGAGAAGAGAACTTACTATATGGAAGAGAATTGAGGATCTTCTTCAAAATGATACATGGGCTTTTGGTGGGAGAATTTCATGTTTATATAAGAAGTTAATCTATGATGTGAAGCAATAAATTACAAAGTTTTGGCACTCTAGCTCAAGAGCCTCACCCAATTCTAAAGACATGTTGAAGTTGAGAATTGGCATTAGAAACCATATGCCACATCTTAAACATTAGTTGGAGGTAAGTCAAACTATGTTGTTCAAATAATCTAGAGAGAGTCATCCAATATTGCATGTATCACAAAGGGTTTTTGAATCCTTGAAGCCATTTTATTGTGTGCCACTTGATATTCGAAATACATGTTGCAAATATCATGTGGAGTTTTCTATGCACCATGAACTATTATGCTCCATCCATTTTACTTTACATAGTAATAAAATGTTGGAGAATTGTGGTGCTAGTGGGCTTCCAAAATCATCAAGAGACTTGCTAGATCAATTTTTATGTCATAGAGTTGATGGTTTTTTCTTTCAAAGAAATGCTTTCTTAAATGAGACGTATTCACAATGTGGCGACTTATACAAGTTTGACACATGTTTCTATGAGGGGTGTGAACAAGATCTTGGGAGGATAATATTTTAAAAATAAGGTATATAAAATGGTGAAATATACATTGAAGAGTGGAGGTGAGGGGTCTATTTTTGAATTGGTTTCAAAAGAAATTAGTGTGGCTAGTTTTATTACAAATTTCAAAAAAAATCTTTTCTACAAGTATGCAAGGCATAGTCACAAGTCTTAGTGATTCATGTAGACACCTAAATCTGATTTGAACACTAATTAATCTTATTTAGTCATCTTCTAGGACATTATTGATTAAATATTTAATATTTAATTAAGTAATCGTCATCCCCTAGTTAATCCATTTATTGAATTTAACTACAGTCTAATTGATAAAATCAAATGACAACTAAAGTCTATTTATCAATTAAATCCCTATTCTTCTATTAAATTAAATAATTGCACTATACCTATTTTATTTAATTCCACATCTCCTTTTAAATAAATAATTTAATAAATCAATTCCCAACCCCTAACCATTCCTAAACCCTATCATTATCCAAATCCAACCCATTAACCCATGCTAACCTCACTTAGCCAGCTAATTAACCTATCCATTAATGCTAACCAACTTGCATCCTGATCCCCTCCTAAGATTAGTCTAATCCCCCTCATAAATATGTGCACAACTTTAAACAAGGGTTAAGACTTTCTAACCCAAACTGAAGTCAAATTATCATCTCATCCTTCTTACATTACTATCCAAAGGATTTTAAGGCTCTTACAAGTATTAATGGCTCCTTAAGGCCTCTTACACCCCTCTTCCACACTCCTACCTAATAACACCCTTTGACCCTTCATTTTGACCCTCTTCTCGATCCAATCCCCTTGTGACACTTGTAACTAGGCTACGTATTTGAAAAAGCACAATCAATGTGCTTCCCATTCCTTGCATCCTAGCCCTCCCTCGTCCCTTTTTCCATACTTCTATCATAGCCATCCATCTCACCATGCCTTAGCCTATAAATTGGACCCTTCCCCTCTCACAAAATATCCACTTCCCATGCAAACTTATAATACTATTTTGAGAGCTCACAAACTATCAAAATACTATCTATAATGAAAAATCCCATCCATGCTCCCATTGTCAAACCTTTTTCTCACCCTCATTATTGATCATAATTCATCACTTGATGTTTGAGATCATTCTAAGCATGCATCCACCATAATTTGGACACATTGAAGTATCAAGGTCAAACTTGGGGAGCTCATCAAACTTGGTTTTCATTCCTCTTCTATGTATCCTTTTTCCTCTCATATGTATTGTTATATTTCTTTAGTTTTGAATGTTAGATTAACTTTAATGTACTTTAGATGCTAGGATTTCACAACATATAGTTGGATCAAAAATTTTGAATGTCTGAGGAGACTTTTCTCATTGGCACTATTATATTAGTTGTTGACTTTACAGAGAACTACATATTACAGCCCCAAAATGAGACTTAATCTTAGTATTAAAACTCTATTCAAATTTTTATTTTTTTTCCACATAAAATATAGACATTCTTGTAATAGTGTGGAAGATAATTAGAAGATTATTAGAGAGAATCATTTTTACATGAGTGATGATAGATCTCACTCTCACAAGTTTGTGCAATATTGTTTTGAGAATTTTTTGATTTCTTATAGGACCATGACATTGCTATGGATAGACATATCATACCCTCTATCAAAAATGATGACATGGAAATTTTGGTTGAGCATAACCATATATCTAATCTTCTTTAGCCAACACATGTCTTTGTATTGGTTGCACCATAGGGGAATGAAGAAAAATTAGATTATTAGTTAACATGTTGTGTAAGAGGTAAACAAAAGCTTCTACAACTAATTACAAATGATGATGGATTCACATATTCTACTAGTTTAGTTGTTGTTTCTAGAACATGGTTATAGCCATAAATGCTTAGAAGGAATGACATTTCCACATTTGAAGACTATTAGAAGTACAAAAAAATTTCATTTATTCACATCTTACTATAGCAAAAAATGTAAAGTTATTGAAGCATCAAGGAAGACCAAAAGTAAAATAACTCTTTACTATTAGTAATGTTGATCATGAAACCCTATTAGAGACCCTAAAGTAGAGAGAGGACCCTACATGAATACCCAACTAGGTATATTTACTTCTTATGTTCTTTTGTTCATTGTGATTTAGTGAACTAATGATTATCTTGTTTAATACAATTATTTACTAATATTTTTATGATATTGGAATGTAAGCACATCATGAAGAGTAGCAATGTATGAAGATAAAAAGTAAATAAGGAGTGGAATGAAGAAAAATATATTCTATTTTTGATACTATGATTTTTGACACTATGACTTTTGACACTACAATTTTTCACAGTACAATTTTTGGTAGTTGTGTATTGATGTAATAATGATGAAACATTTGAGATATTGTTAATATAAACTTTTTAAATTAATGTAAGCAACAAGGATGTTTTTACTTAATCTAATTAATGTAGAGGGACCTAAAAAATTACAATTTTCCTTAAAACTAACACTAAACTTGCATTGTGACCGATGGCAAAAATTTGAGGGAGCTAAAAAACTTATGTTTTTACTTAATACTAACCCTAGTGACACCCTTGTTTTGACCATAGAGAGCCTACAATGTTCAAGGCCATGTTGTACCAAAGAGTCTCTAAGATACTCTAAGTGTGTTTGGATATCAATCTTCTGAGGGTCATAACTCAAAGCTTGTGGGGGATATCGATGAAATGTCAAATGTTATAGGACAAAAATATCAAGGTCCACAATAACTTATCTCATTTTTGAGATAACACATTCCATTTGGATTTTGCACAGTGATCTCGCTCAATGCCAAAACTTGCACTATGCCTTAATTCATTAATGCATCAATGCATAACTTTAAAACTACTAGTCTTGGTATCAAATCATCAACACCATTAGCTCTATATGAGCAGGTGAACCCTAGTGAAACCATTTTTCTAATTGTGAAGAGCTTGCATTTTTCATGGCCACCCCATACCAAAGAGTCTCCAAGATGCTCCACGTGCATTTTGAGATCAATCTTCCAAGGGTCCTAACTCAAAGCTCATGAGGACTATCAGTGAAATGTCAAATGATACAAGATGATGACATCAAGGTCTACAATAACATATCTCATTTTAAAGAGATCACATTTCATTTGGATTTGGGATAGCAATTTTGCTTGATGCCAACACTTGCAGTGTGCTTCAGTTCATTGACTAGTGCATCACTATGTAGCTATGAAACTCTTGATATTGGTATCAAATTATCAATGTCATTAGCTCTAAATGGGCAAGTGAACCCTATTGACACCATTGTTCTGATTATGTAGAGCCTACATCATTCACGGCCACCTCATACTGAAGAGTCTCTAAGATGCTCTAAGTGCATTTAGAAATCAATCTTCTAAAGGTCATAACTTAGAGCTCGGGGGATATCAGTAAAAAATTAAATGCTATAGGATGGTGATGTTGAGGTATACAATAATCATCTCATTTCAGAAAGATCACATTCCATTTGGATTTGGCACAAAAATATCATTTTATGCTAAGACTTGTAGTGTGCCTCAGTTCAATGGTGCATCACCATATAACTTTGAAATCCTTGATCTTGGCATCAAATCATCAGTTCCATTATCTCTAGATAGATAGGTGAACCCTATTGACACCCTTTTTCTAGTCATGGAGAGTTTGCAATGTTTGTGGCCGCCCTATACTAAAGAGTCTCTAAGATGCACTAAGTGCATTTTGAGATTGATCTTTCATTGGTAATAAATTAGAGCTCATGGGGGATATTAGTGAAACATCAAATGCTATAAGATAGTGATGTCAAGGTCTAAAATAAACTATCTCATTTTGAAGAGATCACATTCCATTTGGATTTGGCACAATGATCTCACTCAATGCCAAAACTTGTAGTGTGCCTCAGTTCATTGGTGCATCAATTTATAGCTTTAAAACCATTGATCTTAGCATCAAATCATTAGTTCCATTAGGTCCATACCTTTGTTTTGGTCGTGGAGAGCCTACAACATTTGCAGCCACTTTGTACTGAAGAGTCTCCAAGATGCTTTAAGTGCATTCAGTGATCGATCTTTCAAGGGTTGTAACTCAAAGCTTGTGGGGGCTATTGGTGAAATGTAAAATACTATAGGATGGTGATGTTGAGTTCTACAATAACCTATCTCATTTTAGAGAGATGAAATTTTTTATGCATTTGGCATAGTGATCATGCCTGATGCCAAAAATTGTACTATACCTTAGTTCATTGGTGCATCACTGCATAACTTTGAAACCATTGATCTTGACATCAAATCATCAGTACCATTAGCTCTCAATGTATAGGTGAAACCTAGTGAAACCCTTGTTCTATCTGTGAAGAGCCTACAATGTTTGTGGCCACCCCATACCGAAAAGTCTCCAAGATGCTCTAAGTGCATTAGGAGATTGATCTTTTGAGAGTCGTAAATCAAAGTTTGTGGGGGATATTGGTGAAATGTCAAATGATACAAGGTGGTGATGTCAAGGTATACAACAACCTATCTCATTTCAATGATATCACATTTCTTTTGGATTTGGCAAAATGATTTCGCTTGATGTCAAAACATGTAGTGTGCCTTAGTTCATTAGTGCATCATTGTGTAACATTGAAACAATTGATTTTGTCATCGAATTATTAGTTCCATTAGCTCCATATGGTTAGGTGAACCCTAGTGACACACTTTTTCTAGCCACAGAGAGCTTGTAACATTTGCAGTCACACCATACCGAAGAGTCTCTCAGACGATCTAAGTTCATTTGGAGATCAATCTTCCAAGGGTCGTAACTCAGAGCTTGTGGGGTCTATTAGTAAAAAATAAAATGCTACAAGATAATGATGTTGATGTCTACAATAATATATCTCATTCTAGAGAGATCACATTTTGTTTGGATTTGGCACATCAATCTCACTCGATGCCAAAACTTGCAGTGTGCCTCGGTTTATTGGTGTGTCACTATGTAACTTTGAAACCGTTGATCATGGAATCAAATTGTTAGCACCATTAGCTCCTGGTGGGCAAGTGACACTAGTGACACCCTTTTTCAGCCATAGAGAGCCTACAATGCTTGTGGTCACTTCATACCCAAGAGTCTCCAAGATGCTCTAAGTGTGTTTGGAGTTCGATCTTCCAAGGGTCGTAACTTGGAGCTCATGAGGGATATTGGTGAAATGTTGAATGCTATAAGATGGTGATGTTGAGGTTTGCAATAACCCAATAACACTTAGTGAAACCCTCATTTTGACCATAAAGCCCCTATAACATTTGTGAACAATACATACTAAAACATCTCATAAGACCAAAGATGGGCTCATAAGACCAAATTAGCCATGGATTTGGCTATTTGTAGACATCTTAAGGGATTGCAGAGATCATTTAAAAATAAAAATATATGATATAATTTCAAATTAAACGTTGCATCAAAATTTTATAATAAAGGTTTTTAAAATGTTCTTCACACATTATTGCATTTGAATTTAATAAAGAAAACATGATCAAAATGAATGATATTTCATAAACATGAATAATAGACATGATCCACAATAAATTGAACAATACTATAATAAATTAATATATATATATATCCTTGTGCACATAAATGAAAAAAATATATATCAAAATACATGTATCCATAAACAAATTATGTAAATATATATATCAAATTTCATGTATCCATAAACAAATTATGCAAATATATATATATATCAAAATATATGGATTCATATACAAAATGTGGCTGATCATGTCATCAAAATGTGTATAATATCAATGTTTATCTATATAGTGTGGCATATGCCACCTTAAAATGTCTCATGACACATCCTATGATAACTATACTATATCCTATATTGTCGATGGATCATCAAAATGCAACCTCTTCGCTAAACTAGGTGGATCAGATACCTCCTACATTTAAACAAAAAAGGAAAACCCAAAGTTAGACTAATGAATTTATATGAATTCATTTATATAACATTGTATTACTCAAATGCATAATGATCCTTTTTTTAATGAAGATTTATAGTTCTGAACTTTCATCATAAATACCTCTCTTGTCAACCTCCTATGGTGGTTAGGAGTCCTCTCATATGTCCTCTGTAATGTTTGAACCTCATTGATTGTGGCCTATATATGTTAAATTATGGTTGTCTTATGGATATATAACTTAACCTATACATTATAATTCATATCATACTAAATTTATAACATATAATCAAGAATTCAAACTAAAACTCACCCCTGTCAACTCCTCCTCTAGGGATATAATGGCTACATGAGCAAAGATACAAAACTCTAATGTCTAGCCTCCTTAGCACTATGTGTTTCCTATGAGATACAAAAGCCTAGTTTTTAATATCATGGAAATCAATTTTGAATTTGTTTATGAAAATAAGAAAAATAAAAAATGAATGATACTTATAAGCACAATGGGGCTCTTGCTGCAAATGCATATTCCAAAGATCATGTGATGCAGAATTTCCTTGGACTTGTCACTAGTAGCCACACCTTATATAATAAAGAATGTAATTAAATTTCATTAGCACAAATATTTTACAAGAATGCATAGATATTTAACCACTTTAAAAGTACCTAACTACTTTTCCCTTGTCAATAGTTTGTGCCTCACCACCCACACTTTGCCCCCACTGATAGGTGATACCCACAAGAGAAAAGAAAGATTAGAAACCATATATGTTCCAATACCAAATAAAAAAATAATGAGAACACAACATAATTTACCATATATGTCTCAAGGCCAAATGAAATAACTAAGAACATGACATCATCAACCTATCTAAGCTCCTCCTCAGTCATCAACTAAACATGAATGAAGATCACATACATGTATAAGTGTTGAAAATATAAGAGGAGTAATTAAGAGGGGAGGGGTGAATCAGTTACTACTAAAATAAATCCCAAATCTCTTGGATGTCAAATAAAATTCAGACTGATAAAAATAATTACTGTTGATACTTAGTAAGCATAGACAAATTGTTGTAACTTAGTAAATACAGAGTGTGATTATCTTTAGCGGATATTAAAATGTTATTAGTAATTATGGGCAAGAATTAAAGAAATAACATGAACACATAAGACACGAGGATTAATGTGGAAACCCAATTTAGAAAAAACCACCAAATGTAACTAGTTACTATTTTTCACTCTTCTAAAGTGAGCTCTATTAGGAGTCAACCCTGTTAAAGGTTACAAAACACGCTGTTAGGTGTGACCCTATTAAAGGATTTAATCACCCTATTAGGAGTGGCCTTGCAAAAGGTCTTGAAAAAATTCAATGTAATTGTCACCTTGTTAGAGGATTTACAAATGGTTGTTAAACCAACTTTTTTAAGAGATTTTAGATCACTGCTACAATGGTTAGAGAGTAATAATGAAATGACCTAATTGTGATGCAACTGAATTGCTAATTACAAATCTTTTCTCTAGTTCATACTTTATCCTTCCTGATTGAATAAAACTTTTCTGCTCCACAAGGATACCTACTTATCCTTCAAGTTTTCTTCCTCTCTTCTTATCTCTTTCAACTCATTCAACTCACATGTCACACTTTGAAATCATAACTTGACCTTTTACTTATACCTTCCAAATTGTCAAATCAGTTGAAATACAAATTAGAATAACCAATATTTATCACCATAGTCAAGTAGAATCAATAGGTAAAATAATTAAGCTTTACATGCCAAAATAAGAAAATCCTTTGGTAGCTGACCCATCTTGGTAGAAATTGATTTTGAAGTGATTTCCTATGTTAACTAATAGAAGCTTGGTAAGCACTACAAACTTAAAAAATTATTTTGGTGACTAAGTGAACTCAGTCAATACTAACTCTTTTCTACTTTCCCTTCATTAACCAAGTGAGATCAGTTAGCATGCTTTTTTGCATAATTTCCTTCGATGCCTGAGTGAGCTTAGTAGATACTACCTTATATATAGAGTAAACTCAAGAACACTCAATAGACTAGGAAAACTATCTTCACTGACCAAGTGAGCTCGGCATGCACTAACTATTAGCTGATATGACATTTGTGTAACATCAAAGACAACACACAATTAATTAATTTTATCTAACAATCTCCCTCTTTGGCATTGATGGCAACACAACATGTCATAGCACAATAAAATTTTGAGAACAAGACTCCCTCTGTCAAAAAAATTCTCCCTCTTTGATTTTATACAGAAAACTTCTTCTACAAAATTTTAGAAAAATATGATAGTAAACCTCTACCTCTTTGACAACACATGCCAAAGATGATTTTGATTAGTGCCAATGTACCTTGAGTATAGATTAATTTGCAATATGTCTTTATCAATACTACATCAACTAATTGATCTTTAACTTAGCTTTTGTTGATGCATAACTAAACTTTATTTAGTGAGCTTCAAATAGGGGAATGACCCCTAGCTTACCTCTTACATACAAAAATGCATCCCTAGGTAATGGCTTTTGAATATATCTGCAATTTGTTCCTTTTTATATACATATTCCAATCTAATTTATTTGTCATGTACTAATTCTCTTACAAAGTTATATTGTATAGCAATGTGCTTTGTTTTGGAATGCATCACTAGATTCTTTGATATGTTGATTGCACTAGTGTTATCACAATACATGACTATTGGCTATTTGATTTCAACCTTCATTCCTTCCAACAACTATTTGAACCAAACAATGTTAGAGCAATTCATTTCTATTGCTACATATTTTGCTTCTGTTGTGGATTGAGATGTGTAGTTTTTCTTCTTGCTTGTCTAAGATACCAACCTTTTACTAAGAAAAAATGCTCCACCACTAGTGCTTTTTTGGTCATCAAGATTTCCTACCCAATTAGCATCAGTAAACACTTTTAGGTCAAGGTTGCCTCCAAGTTTGTACCACAAGCCATAGTCTTTAGTACCTTTCAAATATCTTAAGATTATTTTTATTGCCATCATGTGGTTTTCTCTGGGTTTAGCTAAGAACCTTGCTACTATCTCAACTGCTAAGGTAATATTAGGCCTTGTATGTACTACATACTATAATTTCTCAATCATTGATCTATATAAGGTCTGATCTACTTCTTTTGAGTCATCATCTTTGGTAAGCTTAAGTCTAGTACACATGGGGTTCCAACTAGTTTTGAATCTTCCATTCCAAATTTTTTGATTATCTCTTTGATATACTTAGATTGAGTGATATAGATACCATTTCTATTTTGTTGTATCTGTAATCCAACAAAGAATTTTATTTCACCAAACATGGACATTTCAAATTCTTTATTCATTTGTTCTGAAAATGCTTTCCATAAGTCATCATTTCTAGTGAATAGAGTATCATCCAAAAATATTTCTACCAACACAATCTTCTTATCTAGTCCTTCTTTGATATATAGAATATTGTTATCATTTGTTCTTTGAAAACCAATATGTATCAAATAGTTATGTAGTATTTTATACTAGGCTTTAGGAGCTTGTTTTAGACCATATAGGGCTTTGTGTAATTTGCAGACCGTGTCCCTTTTGTCTAGATCAAAAAAACCTTTTGGTTGTTCAATGTAGACTTTCTCATTAAGAATTCCATTCAAGAATGTAGATTTAACATCCATTTGTTATGCTTTGAATCCTCTATGAGCTACATAAGCCAGTAAAGTCCTAACACCTTCTAATCTTGCAATAGGGGCAAAAGTTTCACTGTAATCAATACCTTCTTCTTGAGAACAACCTTTGCATACCAACCTTTCTTTATTTTTTGAACTTTTCCATCTTCATTCAGCTTATTTTTGAATACCCATTTCGTACCAATCACATTTTTATCTTTGGGCCTAGGTACAAGAGTCCAAGTTTTATTCTTTTCTATCTATTCTATTTCTTCATTCATAGCCTCAATCCAACTTTCATTTTCTAATGCATTATTGACACTTCTAGGTTCAAATTCAATAAGTAAACATGTACCTTTTAGTTTGCTTCTTGTCATTGTTCCATCTAATTTGTCTCCAATGATCTAATTAGGTGCATGATGCCTTCTAACATATTTAGCCAATATAGGTTCTTTGACTTTTGAATAAATTACATTGTCTTCATTTTGAATCTCAACTTCATACTTGGGTTGTTCTATCTATGGCTTAGGTTCTTTAGACTTAGTGTGCACTAACTTGGTAGGCTTAGAATGTGACTCGACTCCTTGTGACTCAGTTTGCACTACCTATAACTTGGTAACTGATGGAGATTTAGAGAGCTTGAGAGATGAAGTCTCCTTTTTGTCAAAGGTGTTTTTCAATGTATCAAGTTCATAGTAGACAAATATTCTATAACCTTTTGGTTCCTTTTTTCTTTCTTCTGTAGTCTTTTCTATAAACTCATCAATTCTCACATGTGCACGTTCTATGATTTTGTGAGTGGATAAATTTAGACATTTTTATGCTTTACTTCCGCATGAATATCCTAGAAATATATATTCATCACCTCTTGCATCAAATTTTTCTTTTCTAGATTCTTTCCAGATATAACATTTTCTGCCAAATACTCTCAAGTAACTTACATTGGGTTTGTAGCCATACCATAGTTCATAGGGTGTTTATTTTTATTCCTTCAACTAAACTCGATTTAGAGTATGAACTGTAGTGCTGATAGCTTCCTTCCAGTATTTGATAGAAAAATTATTTTCAATCATTAGTGTCCTTGCACAATCCATGATGGATCTATTTCTTCTTTCAACTATTCCATTCTACTTAGGAGTACCAAGGGTTGATACTTGTCTTTTGATTCCTCTTTCAATGCAAGAATTGTTGAATTCATTTGAGATGAATTCACCACCTCTATCTAATCTTAAGCATTTTAATCTTTCTCCAATTTCTTTTTCTACTCTAGCCAGATACCATTTGAACTTCTCAAAAGCTTTTGATTTTTCTTTCAGATACATAGTCATCATTCTAGAATAATCATCAACAAAAAGAATGAAAAAATTTTCTCCACTGTAAGTTTCTATTCCAATGGGTCCACATAAATTAGTATGTACAATTTCCAAGACATCTTCTAACTGATAGTTTTTTCTTTTAAAACTAATCTTTCCCATTTTACCAATTTGGCAATTTTTGCATAATCCAACATCAGCTTTCTTCAAACTAGGAAGACTTGTTACTCTTCTTAGTTTTCTTATCTTGACCATATTATCAAAGTCTACATGAAATAGTCTTCTATGCCATAGCCATCTTTCTTCTACTTGAGCAATAAAATATAAACAATCACTAAGATCAAGATAAAATAGGTTACCTTTTGTTTGCTTGCTTGATCCAATTAGATTTCCTTGGTTATCTAGTAATCTTGCTTTTCCATTCATGAATTCTACCTTGAATCCAATGTTATTTAGTTGTGTCACACTTAGTAAATTATGTTTTAGTTCTTCAACCCAATACACATTGTCACATACAAGTTCATTGGTTAATGAGATACAAACTTCTCCTTTTATGCAATAATGTTCATTGTTTCCAAACCTTAAACTTCCTCCATCATAGTGTTCAAAATGTTCAAACTTAGTTTTATCTCTAGTCATATGGTGAGAACATCCACTATCTATGATCCATGTGTCATTTTTGTTAACATGAGAGACAAGTGCCATCCTATCTCCTTTGTCATTAGATTCATCTTTTACAACAATATACACTATTTCATCTTCATTGTTATCAAAATCTTTAGCCATAAAACAAGTTTTCTTACCTTTTTCTTTGTAGCATTTGTGACCTTTGAATTCCTTCTTGCCTTTGTACTTGTGGTTTTTCTTCTCTTCCTTGCTTTTTTTATTTGGACACCTAGTAGTAATTTGACCAATTTCTTCACAAGAAAAATAGATTAGAAGAATTTTACCTTTGTACTTTCCTCTGCTCCTAGAATATTTTTTTGCAAGTAGAGCTTCAACAATTTCAAGATCACTATTAGAACTTTCTTCAATTTCTTCCTCAATTTCTAATTGATTATCTTTTATTTTCTTGCCTTTTTTTTGAGTGAGATTTTGGCTTCAAATGCATACTCAATATTCTTGGAAGCAAGAACATAGTTGTCAAAGTTGTCTAGTTCAAAAGCTATTAGTCTTCCAACTATGGTATCCAAACCTATCTTGTTATTTGGATTACATCTCTTTTCTTAAATAGTAGATACTCTAATTACATAGATGGGAAGCAAAGTTCTAAGTATTTTACTTACAACAGTTTCTTCTTTGATTTCTCCTCTAGATGCTCTAATTACACTTACACTGGCCTTAATTCTTTCCACATATTTTGCAACATTTTTATCTTCTCTCATTCTCATTTGATCAAATAATCCTCTAACGCTTTCTTCTTTGGCTCTTCTTACATTTTCATCTCCTCCATAGATTTATTTTAGTTTGTTCCACATATCAAAAGTGGTTTTAGAGTCTTTGACTTCATCAAATTCAGCATAACTAAGAGCATATGCAATGTCAATCATCATGATGTTATGGTTCTTTTTCTTAGCAATATCTTCAATGACAATGTTCTAATGGGAGTTTTATATCCTTCATCAAGTTATTTGCATCCTGAATCATTGATGGTAGCTAGGTGAAGCCTCATAAGTCCTTCCCATACTACAAATTTGTCTATGTTCAGCTTTGGAATCTCTCTCTTGTATGACATCCTGATATATATGAATCAATTACTACTAAAATAAATCCCACATCTCTTTGATGTCAAATAAAATTTAGACTGATAAAACTAATTACTGTTGATGATCGGTAAGCATAGAGAAATTGTTGTAACTTGGTAAATGCAGAGTGTGATTATCTTTAGTAGATCTTAAGATGTTATTAATAATTACTTGTAATCATGAAATAAATAACATGAACACATGAGACAATAGGATTAATGTGGAAACCAAATTTGGGAAAAACCACCAAATGTAACTAGTTACTATTTTTCACTCTTCTAAAGTGAGCTCTATTAGAAGCCAACTCTTTTAAAGGTTACAAAACACATTGTTATGTGTAACCCTATTAAAGGATTTAATCACCTTGTTAGGAGTGGCATTGCAAAAGATCTTGAAACAATTCAATGAAATTGTCACCTTGTTAGAGGATTTACAAATGGCTATTAAACCAACTCTGTTAAGAGATTTTAGATCACTGCTACAATGGTTAGAGAATGAAATGACCAAATTGTGATGCAACTAAATTTTTGATTACAGATCTCTACTCTGGTTCATACTTGATCCTTACTAATTGAATAACACTTTTCTGCTCCACAAGGATACCTACTTATCCTTCAAGTTCACTTCATCTCTTCTTATCTCTTTCAACTCATTCAACTCCCATGTCACACTTTGAAATCACAACTTGACCTATTACTTATACCTTCCAAATTATCAAGTCAGCTCAACTACAAATTAGAATAACCAATATTTATCACCATAGTCTTCTAGAATCAATAAGTAAAATAATTAAGCTTTACATGCCAAAATAAGAAAATCCTTTGGTAATTGACTTAGCTCGGTAGAAACTGATTCTAAAGAAATTTCCTTTGTTAACCAACAGAAGCTTGGTTAACACTATGAACTTACAAAATTCTTTTGGTAACCAAGTGAACTCACTTAATACTAACTCTATTCAACTTTCTCTTCATTAATCGAGTTAGCATGGTTAACACTCTTTTCTACATAACTTCCTTCGACACCTGAGTGAGCTTAGTAGATATTTACTTTTGTACAAGTAAACTCATGAATGCTTGGTAGACTAGGAAAATTTTCTTCACAGACCAAGTGAGCTTGGCATGCACTGATTAATAGTTGATATAATATTTGTGTAACATCAAAGACAACACACAATTAATTAATTGTATTCAACAATAAGTTAGTATGCATTAAAATTATTCTATTATAAAGATTAACTTGAAATCATAGATGTTGTAACAAAAAAATGCATACATGTAATGACATAGAAGGATAAAATGGCTTTGCATGCCCCTTTTCTCTTATGTCAGGGTGTATAGTCTCTATAGGAACCTCTAATGTATCATCCTCAAATAGAAACTAATACTCAGAAAGATAACCAATGGGACCTAGAAAAATATTCTTGCATGTTATGCAAGTATAGGGTACAAAAACATGTGATGAGATCACCAATGATGAACTCATGTCAGCATCATCAACATGGGGATGCAACACTGATGTAGCTTGGAATATCAATAGGCTACTCAATCTTTGGATTTCTTTAATAGTCTGAGAGCTAGGCTTTATAATGATATCAAAATGTTTCATTAGAGGAGGGGGTGAGACATCAGTAGGGCGGACAAAAGTGCTATCTTTCTTCCATTGGGCAAAGGGTGTATCCTGAGGAGCTCCTCCTCCTACACCCATGTTGGGCCTCATGCTCAAATAGTTCACCTTGAGGCCCAACACAAATTCAACATACAATTTTCTAATGAAATAGAATGGCACCTCTAAATTTTTGTGTGGAGGTTTGTCAAAAATCACCCACCAATGATCCCAAAAGTTCACATGCATAGCCTCATTTGTGCACCATTTAATTGATAATTTTGGATTTGTGTCATCTACTTTTTTACCAATTTTTAGGTTCACAAAAAGGTTAACTATATCATCTTAGTTTATTTTTATCTCCACAACCTCAGCATAGTCCAACCCATCATCAAATATGACATGGACTTTCTCATTCCAGTGAAGAACAACATATTTTTAATTGGTAAGTATCTAAATATTATCCATAATGGTGTTTAACGTTGATAACATGGGAGCCAATTCAGGTATGGTGTTATATGTAGTTTTCAAAACCCTCAGTTCGGTAAGATTTTTTTGTATCAAGTCTTCAAGTTTAGGAGGGTTTTTAGGGGGTAGGGGATCATTTGGTGGATGGTTTTGAGGGGGTACTAGATCATTCAATGGAGGGTTTTGAGGAATTTTTTTTTTTTGTGGCACAATATTATCAATATCATCTAATTTAGCCATTGTTGTGGTTTCACAATGCACACCCATTTCTCCTAGAAATGGGGATCCCCTAGTTATTTCATTTTGATTTTCTAGAACCTTATTTTGGGGTCTAAGTCTATGTAGGGTCTTTTTTCATGACTTTGTCTAGCCTAGCCCTCTACAAGAAAAACCCAGTTGCCAGAAATTGTGTTGATATCTTATTGAAAAGATCATTGGAAAAGAGATTGTTAAAGAAGATTATGTGTTTCAATCATTTTTTTTTTCACTGGTGTCAAACCTGCTATATGTTGGTAAGACAATTACTTATAAGATTCAAGTACTATTACTTAGTTGACTAATGAAGAGGATTTGATCAACAAGATGTAACAAAAACACCTAAAGAAAAGATTAAGTTATGATTATGTAATGAAGTATAAGGATCAGTTAAGATAGTGATGACATGATGTATTGATAATATACTTAAGGTTAAAAAAGGTTGGTTGCACTTAGAAAGTTTTTCTGCCAAGTTTGACCAAGTGGATAGTAGGTGCCAAGAAAAGTCAGTGCAAATCGAGCAGAAAGTCAGTTGGAGCTGAGTGAAAGAAAATTATAGTGGATGCCAAGCTAGACAGTTCATACAAACCACCAATAAAATCTAGTTGATGTTGAGTGATTTTATAGTTGATGTCAAGTAACGCAGTATGTGTCAATCATTAGAAGATTTATAATATCAAGCTGCTATATTATGATAAAGATCGAAGATTCACCAAATCTAAGCTGACAAGTTTGTTTTCTTAGAACTTGTGAACTAGGAGGAAGATAAGATTGATGAGTTGGTGCCACATAATTTTATATAAACCATTTTTAGGTGAATTCAAATATATTCTAGGAGAAGTTTCTAGAATAGACAAGATATGGGGTAGATACATTATATCCTACCTAATCCATTCAAAACCCTAATTTATAGGATGGACAATGAGTAGGAAAATACTCTTATTTCCTTTATATAGGAATGTCTGGTCATGAAATGAAAGGGTTAGAGAGGTTGACGTCATGTGCAAGAACCTAAGGAGAAGAAGGAATTAAGGGTTTTTCTTCATCAAGTGACACAAGAGAAGAGTCTGCAATGGCATACCAAGCAAGAAGGCTTAAGGAGATGAATACTTGAAGGGTGAACAAGTTGTCAGAGCTACAAAGTATAAAAGCCAATCAGAATTGAGGATTAAATAGAGATCTATAATCTACAAGTGAAGTTATATGTTGTATCAGATCAAAGCTCTACTATTACTCTCTAATAATTGTATCAGTCTAGGGTAAATATTTTAATTTAAGGTTGACCTAATAGTCATTGGAAAATCCTTTAATAGGGTGGCATTCCAAGTGAATGGCCTAAAGTCCTCTAATAACGCTCACTTTTAATTAGGTGATTGAAATCCCTTAACCGGGTCACATTTAATAGTGTGTATTGTAGCCTTTAACAGGGTTGGCCTTTCACAGAGCATCACTTCAGAAGAGTGAAAAGGAGTAGCATGCTATTGGTGGTTTTTCCAAAATTGGGTTTTGACATAATCATTGTGTCAAGTATGTTGATGAATGTGTTGTGTTTCATGCTTTACATTTCTGCAAGTTGATTTGACAGTAACATATAAGTTTTAGTAAATACACAATGAATGCATGCATGGGTATACATGTTTTATGGGTTCACCGAATTGTGAAAAGTTTTATTTTGTATATCTAGACCTTGAATAACTAATTTACCCCCTCTCTTATTTATTCTAAAGTAATTCCAACAATTGGTATCAGAGCCATCTGCTTAAGAGGACTAGCTTTAAGGTACTAGAAGCACAAAGATCAATATGTCTAAAAGAGAAGTACCCAAGCTCAACAGAAATAACTTTCCTACATGAAATTTTTTGATGAACATACACCTTGGATGACTTGGAGATCATGCACAATCTACCATTACAATGGAACATGTCAATCTAGCAGGAGCCTTAACTATTGAAGATATGAAGAATTAAAAGGAACACAATCAAGTGATGTTGGAGATTGCTTCTACTCTAAGCTATGTCAAATTTGATGATATCAAAGGCTACAACACTGCAAGGAAGATGTGGGATGCCTAGACCATGATTTATGGAGAAGACAAAAATGCTCAAAGAGCCAAATCTGAGAGCCTTGGAGGTAAGTTTGATGATAAGAGAATGGAATAAGGTTAAAATATTGCTTGACATGTTGCTAGGATAAAGAAAGTTGTTGGTGCAATAAGAGGAGCTACTAATCATATAGATGATGATATTGTGTTAAGTAAAGTCTTGAGAACATTATTGCCTATCTATGCTATTAGAGTTTCTATAATCCAAGAGTTGAGATGCATTCTAGGAAATGATCTAACCCTTGAAGGTCTGGTAGGTAGACTCACTGCTTTTGAGCTATCTAACTTTGACAACTACAAGACAGAGAGTCTTGAATTTTCTTTCAAAGCTAGGTTGTTATTAAAGGATTCTAAGGAGGTAAAGCAAAAGAAGAATAAAAGAAAGATAAAATGTGCATCTAGTAAAAGTAATACAGATGAGGAAGACATTGACCAATTGGAAGCACTACTGGCAAGGAGATTTCACAAAGGTGAAGGCAAGTTCAAAGGTAAGTTACCCATCATTTGTTTCAATTGCAATGAAGTTGGTCATATTGCTGCAAGATGTACATAGAAGAATAACTAAAGAGAAAGAAACAACTACAAAAATAGAAGAGAAGATGATAGCAGAGATTACAAAGACAAAGAAAAGAAGTCATGCTACATTTCTAATGAACATGACTTTGATGAACATGATGATGAAGTGGTATATGTTGCAATGAAGGATGAATCTAATGAAGATGAGACAATTGTAGTTGTGACTTGTGTGAACAAGAATGATAGATGGAGCATTAATAGTGGATGCTCACATCACATGACTGGAGACAAAAGTAAGTTTATTACCTTAAATTATTATGATGGAAATAGTGTAATATTTGGTAATGATGCACCATGTTTGATAAAAGGAAAAGGTCTATCAAACTTAGCCAACATTTCATGTGACAATGCTTACTATGTTGAAGGATTAAATTATAACTTGTTAAGTGTGTCACAATTGAATAATCTAGGATGCAAGGTTGAATTTGAAAACAAAATTACCAAGATGTATGACACAAATGGGAAACTGATTAGAAAAGGAGATCAAACTAGAAGTAATCTATTCTATCTAGATATAGAGAATGCTACTCGTCTTATTGCAAAATTTGATGATGTATGGCTTTGGCACAAGAGATTATGTCATGTTAATTTTGATAATTTGGTTAGTATCAGTAACATGAAAAGAGTTAGAGGATTGCCTAAGTTGCAGAAACTTGATAATATAGTGTGAAAACAATGTCAGCTAGGCAAAATGTCAAAGTCAAGCTTTAAGAGTAAAGATTATACCTCTAAATAGATACAAGAGATTGTTCATATTGACTTGTGTGGACCAATTGAAGTACAAAGCTACAAAGGAGATAAGTACATAATGTTATTTGTTGATGATTAATCTAGGATGATGACAGTCGTGTTTATAAAATAAAAATCTAATGCTTTTCAAATGTTTAAGTGGTACTTGGCAAGAGTTGAGAAAGAAATAGGTAAGAGTTTGAAATTCTTGAGATTAGACAGAGGAGGAGAATTCACTTCAAATGAGTTTGAGATTTTATGTAATGACACATGAATCAAAAAATAGACATTTGCACCTAGGACCCCACCACAAGATGGAATTGTTGAAAGAATAAATAGGTCTATAATGGATTGTGCAAGAACACTTATGATGTAAAAGAATGTTGCTCTAAAATATTGGAGAGAAGCTGTAAGTATTGTTGTATATACCTTGAACTATGTGCAAGTCAAGAAAGGGACTCACTCAACACCTTTTAAAATATGGTATGGATATCCACCTAATGTGAAATACTTAAAGGTGTTTGGAAGTAAGTGTTATATTATTAAAGATGTTAGGAATGTAAAGTTTGATGCAAAAAGTGAAGAAGGTATATTCTTTGGATACTCCATGAGAAGACAAGTCTATAAGTGTTTAAATACTAACACTAACAAAATTGTGGAATGTGTAAATGTGAATTTTGATGAATTTACAGAAGTACATGAGGCTAAACCTATGAAATATTTAGAAGAATAAAAATCATTTGTATACTTCTATGGAGGAATGCCTACTGAAGAAGATGCTGAAAATCAAGTTACAAACCAACAGCAAGTCTCAATAACAGCCAAATCACATCAGGTGAATGCTAAGTTGCATTTAGGAATCAAATTGTATTCAAATGTTGAGTTACAGAATGAAGAAAATGTACATTCTAATTTTGAGATAAGTACACATAAAAGAGATGTTGAGATACCTGATAGAGATGTACACAGTGACACTGAAGTTGAGCAAAGATTGTCTAAATATGTCAAAAGGCATCATCTTACTGATCAAATCATTTGAAACAATGATTCAAAGCCAATGACAAGAAATAGATTGAGAATTGAATCATGTTTGTTAAGCATGAAGGAGCCCAAAAATAGTGAAAGATGCATTAGAAGATGATGACTAGTATAAGACCATGGAAGAAGAGATTTAGCAGATAGAGAAGAACAAAATATAGAGTGTAGTTCTTAGACCAAAAGATAAGAATGTGATTGGCACCAAGTTGGTATTCGGAAACAAGCTAGATGAGAATGGTGAAGTGACAAGAAACAAAGCAAGATTAGTTTGCAAAGGATATGCACAAGAAGAAGGAATTGACTATGGTGAGACATTTGCCCTTATTGCAAGAATGAAAGGAATAAGAACTCTACTTGCTTTGTATTTAAAGGTTTTAGAGTTTATTAGATGGATGTCAAATCTATATTTTTGAATGGCATACTAGAAGAGAAATTCTATGTAGAACACCCAGAGGGATTTGTTGATGATAACAATAAGAGCATGGTATGTAGACTACACAAAGACCTATATGGATTGAAGCAAGCACCAAGAGCATGGTATAAGAAACTTCATACTTATCTTCTGAAGATTGGATTTGAAAGGACTGATGACAATATCAATCTATTCATAAAGGTAGAAAAAGATAAAGTTATTTTTCTATCTGAAATATTTGTTGATGATATCATATTCAGAGGACAAGATGCTTTATGTAAAGATTTTGTAAATTAGATGAAGGAAGAATTTGAAATGTCTATGTTTGGAGAAATCAATTTTTTTGTGGTATTGAAAGTATATTAGTTGAAGAATGGAATATACATCACTCAGTCAAAGTATGTCAAGGTGATATTAAAGACATTTGGACTAGAGGATTCCAAACTAGTAAGTACACCTATGGTGATAGGACACAAGTTGTCAAAGAATGATGATTCAGCTGAGGTGAATCAGACACTGTATAGGTCTATGATTGGAAAATTGCAATATGTAGTACATAGTAGACTTGATATTGCATTAGCTGTGGGGATAGTTGCAAGATTCTCTGCTAATCCTAGAGAGAATCACTTGATGGTTGTGAAAAGAATAATGAGATATTTGAAAGGAATAGAAGAGCTTGGTCTATACTACAAGAAGAATGAAATTTTTGACCTAAGAGCCTACACTGATGCTGACTAGGATGGAAACATTGATGATAGAAAGAACACTAATGAAGGAGCATTTTTCTTAGGCAAGAGACAGGTTACATGGACAAACAAGAAACAAAGTTGTACTTCCCAATCTACTATTGAAGTAGAATATGTTGTTGTTGATGTAAACTGCACAAACATTATATGGATCAAATAGCTACTTAAAGGAATGAGGAAAAAATCATAGACCAATGATACTTTATTGTAATAATACAAGTTCTATCAATATATCAAAGAATCCAGTGATGCACACAAAGACAAAGCACATTGCAATCAAGTATCACTATGTAAGAGAGTTAGTTCAAGACAAAGAGGTGAAGATGGAATATGTTAACTCAAAGGACAAAATTGCTGATATCTTCACAAACCCATTATCTAAGTATTCTCATGAGTATCTAAAAGGTAAACTATGGGTGATACCCCTATCTAAGGCTATGTAAGAAACATAAGTAATGCCCTACATCAAACAAGTTGATGTTCATATAATACAAATTGATGCAATGAATCTTACTTTAGGAACTGCTTAAAGTAATCATAGAGCTAAAACTTCAAATCAATCACAAGCAAGGTGATAGAGGGAGAAAATGGGGAAACTGCAAAGCTTATATCTGCATACTTTAAGGATGACTAATTATTATTTTTTGGTATAAGTCTTTGGTCTTGTTGTCAAAGAGGGAGAAAATTGATCATTATCACAAGAAGAGTTTTATTGATCAAGTGCAAGATAAAAGTGGAGAAAGTACATCATCAAAAGATCAAGAGAAAAGTGGAAGAAAGTCCTAAACTAATCTATTGATCAAAGAAGGAGAAAAATATAAAGAATCAAGTTAGAATAGAGAGGGAGACATTGATTAGAGAGCCAAAAAGAAAGAGGGAGGAATTCTAATCTACCTAGTAAGAGGGAGACACAAGAAGGAACTTGGAGGGAGTTTTCAGGAAGATATTTTGTAACCTAATCAAAAGGTTGAAGTTGTTGAAAGAGGAATACAAGTTCTTTCTTTGGTATTGCCTTAATGTCTTAATCTAGTCAGTTTGCTTGAACAAGATATTCATCATTTGATGATATAGGTTGATTAGTTTGGTTTTACATCAATGCCAAAGAGGGAGATTGTTGATATTTGATTAAAAAGATCACTAGAAAATAGATTGTTAAGAAGGAGATTATTAAAGAAGATTATGTGTTTCAATCATTTTTTTGCCACTGATGTCAAACCTACTATTTTCTAGTAAGACAATTACTTATAAGATTCAACTACTATCAATTAGTTGATTGATGAAGAAGATTTGATCAACAAGATGTAACAAAAGCACTTAGAGAAAAGGTTGAGCTATGATTATGTAATGAAGTACAAGGATCAATTAAGATAGTGATGACATGATATATTCATGATATACTTAAGGTTACAAAATGGTTGGTTTCACTTAGAAATTTTAGAAGAATAAGTTAAATAAATTTTGTCTACCAAGCTTTACCAAGTGGATAGTAGGTGCCAAGCAAAGTTAGTGCAAGCTGAGCAGAAAGTCAGTTGGAATTGAGCGAAAGAAAATTCTATTGGATGGAAAGCTAGAAAGTTGATGTTGAGTAAATTTCAGTTGATGTCAAGCACTAGTAAAATCTAGTTAATATTGAGTGATTTTACAATTGATCTCGAGTAATGCAGTATGTGTCAAGCATCAGAAGATTGATAATTTTGAGATGTTGGATTATGATAAAGATTGAAAATTCACCAAATCTAA
Organism: Cupressus sempervirens; assembly: GCA_028749045.1. NCBI lineage: Eukaryota > Viridiplantae > Streptophyta > Pinopsida > Cupressales > Cupressaceae > Cupressus > Cupressus sempervirens. The sequence goes on from CM053783.1 coordinate 425,664,472, forward strand.
GCTGACAAGTTTGTTTTCTTGGAACTTGTAAACTAGGAGGAAGATAAGATTGATGAGCTGGTGGTAAATAATTTAATATAAACCATTTTAAGGAAAATTCAAATAGATTCTACGAGAAGTTTCTAGAATAGACAAGATATGGGGTAGATACATTCTATCCTACCTAATCCATCCAAAGCCCTAATTTAGACAATGGATAATGAGTGAGAAAATACTCTAATTTCCTTTATATAGGAATGTCTAGTCATGAAGGAAAGGGGTTAGAGAGGTTGGTTTCATGTGCAAGAACCTAAGGAGAAGAAGAAATTAAGGGTTTTGCTTCATCAAGTGACCCAAAAGAAGAGTCTGTGATGGCATACCAAGTAAAAAAGCTTAAGAAGATGAATTCTTGAAGGGTGAACAAGCTATGAAACTTGCAAAGTATGAAAGTTAAGAAAAATTGAGGACTGAAAAAAGATTTGTAATCTATAAGTGAAGTTGTAAGTTGTATCAAATCAAAGCTCTACCATTACTTTCTAACAATTGTATTAGTCTAGGGTAAATCCTTTGGATTAAGGTTGACCTAACAGTCATTGGAAAATCCTTTAATAGGATCGCATTCCAAGTGAATGGCCTAAAGTCCTCTAAAAAGGCTCACTTTTAACAAGGTGATTGAAATCCCTTAACTAAGTCACATTTAATAGTGTGTATTGTAACCTTTAATAGGGTTGGCCTTTCATAGGGCATCACTTTAGAAGAGTGAAAAGGAGTAGCATGTTACTGGTGGTTTTTCTTGATTTGATTTTCCACGTAAATCATTGTGTCAAGAGTACCGATGAATGTGTTTTTTTTCATGCTTTATATTTCTGCAAGTTGATTTGACAGTAACATATAAGTTTTAGTAAATATACAATGAATGCATGCATTAGTATGAATGTTTTACGGGTTCACTAAATTGTGAAAAGTTTAATTTGTACATCTAGACCTTGAATAACTAATTCACCCCCCCCCCCCCCCCATTATTCTAAATTAATTCCAACAAGTTGAAGAAATTGGATGAAAATTTTATTTTAGAAGTGAAAAGAGTGCACTAGCACACCTAGTGCACCTCTAAGAGGTGTGCTCCATCCCAAGTGTATAAAATTTAGGCATCCCCTTCCTCCTTATTCATTTTATTCTCCAAGTAATCCATTGACACACCTTCACACCCTCCAAGGTGTGCCATCTCCTAGGTTAGAAGGTGTGTAGTTCTGCACCTATCTAAGGTGTGCAATTTTACACCTTTAATCAAAGAAACTTGAAAAAAAAACACCTAATATCTAAGTGTAAGGTGCACATATGTGCACCTTACAAGACCTAAAAAAATTCATTTAACAAATGGTGCATAGGTACACACCTTCTTAAGGTGTGCACATGTACACCATTTAGTTTTAAAAACTAAGTATGCAGAGTTAGGGTGTGCACATGTGCACCCCATAAGGTGAGCAAGTGCACACCCTTTATATTAAAGATTGATAAGTGTAAAAGGCACACCTAGTGCACACTCAAGGTGCACAAGCTACACCAAAAGAACTACATACCAATGACTTAAATAGGATTTTAGAAATTTTTAATAGATTTTAAGGTTCTGGGTTAAATTTTCTAGTGATTAGGTTCTATTTAGGATTATATTTTCCACCTTCTAGACTAATGTATTTATGTTTTCTGTAGATAAAATAGCTTCCTTGTCCTCACTCACAGCAAAGATTGCTCCAAAACTGGTAGTCTTCAATTTTTAAGGTGTCCAATCAAAATCACACTTCCTAGATGCACATTCAGAGATTTGGGACACTGAGTTAGGTCATATTGATTGGAATGTGTTCTTAGTACTCTAAAAAATCCCAATGAGAGATCCCCAATGATTTCAACATTTATTAGACTAGGATTGGTAAATGTGATTTTACATCCTATATCAGTACAATCTTTAGAATCGATTATGTCCTTAGTAGATAATTATGTATCAGAAGAGAGAGTGGTAAAAATCATAAGAAGAGAGATCATCCTAGATCTAAGACCAAAGAAGATCGAGAAAGTATTCCATCTTCCAAGGGAAGATGAGTATATCAAGTTGAATTATCATCAAGCAAAAAGGTGATACATGGATCGTGGACAAGAAGCTACAGAGATTATTCAATCATCATATTTGATTAATAGGACACCTGTGGGAAGAAAAGTTGGAAAATTTGACATAACTAGAGGGTATATGAAGGATGATAGTGGATATTCCATTATTCTTTTAAGTAGGATTATGGGTCTACCAACAGTAGGGCTCTTGAACATATAGATGGTGCATTTCCTCAAGACCATCATAATGGCAAAGTTGCCAATTGACTGGGCCATAATACTTAGTGAGAATATGGATGAACAACTGGTGGTAGTTAAAACCAACCCTAGATTCTATATGACTTCATATTTTGTATATCTATTAGCAGAAAGGACTATGGACTACCCAAGGTTGTTTAAGAGAGGAAGCATGCAAGATGTTGATGCTTTGCCTTATATGGTATACCCCTAGCTAGTGAAGAAAAAGATCTTACATCAGAGTAAAGAATATAGGTTAGTGAATGATGCTTTCATTTTTGTAATCATCCAACCCATTGAAGGTGATTATGAGTTAGCAAAAAGAATTACATAAATAGGTGCCTATTACATCCAATTCAAGACATTCACCTACTTAAAGGTAGCAGGTACAATTATAAATCCTAAGAAGCTCCCTAGGTATCCATGTGATAGATTCATCTTGCTAGAGATTGCACAATATCTATAATCTATATATGATAGAGTAAAAAAACAACATAAGAAGACTTGGGTAAAGCCCATCACCATAGGTCCATTTGGTGTCACTTGCAAGAGTAGGATATCATGACTTTTGAGTTAGAATGGGATCAATATCCCTTGGAGGATTATAACTCCCCTTGTCCATGTTTTGACATTATTGGTAAAGTCCAATACTTGGCAGAAAAATAATTTAAACACGAGGATGCCATAGAGGATCATTGGATGAATGTAGTAGATGACTACAATTTCTAGATAAGGGATTATTGTAGGATGACTCTTTATTTGGTAGGCAGTGCCCTAAAAATAACAATCCTATTGAAGGTTGTTCAACAAGACATTATAGAGGCCTTAGATCCCTTATATAATCAAGATAACATATACAATTGACTGATCATGAATACAGAAATTGATATAGAATAAAATGTTGATATCAATCACAAGGTGATACATATAATCTAGTTGACCAAGGAATGGATTAAGAAGCCATTCAAGTTGGACCCAATTCATGAAATAGTAATCTTACAGGCCACAACCTACCTAATAAAGGGAAGAGGAGTGAAAGTTATAGTTCCAACATTCATAGCCATATCTCCAATTAGGTTGGAAATGGTATATCAACATGATAAGGAAGTTGGATACTTCAAAGCACTAAAATTTGGATACTCCAATCAAAATGAATAAAAGAGAAAAATTGCAAAGAAAGGTTATTCCTATTTCTTTAGTCCTAAAAACTATTATCAAAGAAGATGAAGAGGAAAAAGAAGATGAAGATGATAACCTTCTATTGAGTTAGAGGACTCGTCTAGCCAAGGCTACTAAGGTAGAATGAAGAAGGAGCTCCACCTTAATGCCACCATCTATTCTACACAACCTATTCAGGTTACAACCTCAGAGGATGAACTACAATAGTGGATTGATGAACAAGAGGACCAAGGGACTGATGTCTGTAAAATGTTACATTTTTACTTCATGCATGTAGCTACTAAACTCATAGAAAATAAGATAAGGGATACACCAATTAATAAGCCTTTGGGATAAGATTGGAGTCAATTTCCACCTTCTTCACAAGGACCTTTAGGTGACCTACCATCACTAGGTCAAGATTTATCTTTCTTGGATAAAGGTTCAACCACTCCTCTCCGTCTTCTTAATAAAGAGAAAGTACAAGTTATATAGAAAGAGGAGCCACAACCAATACCCACAGATGAATTATTAGAACAGGAGAAAATATATGAAGAACCTCAACAAACTTCATAAGATATAGAGGTGAGGATTGGGGACTCAACAAACACAGTGATGCTTGATGTAGATCCCTAACAAAAAGCAAGGACTCTAGAGAGGAGTGATAAGGGAAAGGGTCTAGTAGAACAAACCCCCTCTTCATCTAAGTATGTTTCTTCCATGGAAACTAATCCAATATGGTTGAATAAAGAGTTGATATTTAGGCATAAAAGGTGGATGTATTGCAGTGAGGATGTGGAAATGAAACAAATAGTTGAAGCCCTTAAAAAACCTAAGTTACCTGAGGGTGATGCATGTACATTGGCCTTTATTATGAAGAATCAAAATTAAGACTTGTTTTCTCATATTATCGGCCCTCATCTACATGTAGATACTAAATATTTGACTTGAAAAGATTATCAAATTCAAGAGGTCTTGCTCAAAAATCCTACGGTGGATACTAATAAATTGATGGTCACTATAGGAATTAAAGTAGTATTTAACTATATGGAAAATGATGAGTGTGAATTACTAAGGCTCCAAAAATAGAATGAGCTTCTAAGAGGCTATTTGCATGAAGTGGTTGGTCCTTTTTACCCTGATAATCCTGAGGTGACTCTAGGTGTGACACTTGATAGGAAGGAGAAGACAGTTGTACAATTGGATCCATTTTTGAAGGCATATCATCTATGGTGAGAAAGTTTTGAGGAAAAAGGGGTGCATATATTATAAGGAAACCTTAAATTATTACACCATATGCAAAATAATGTAGGCAGGTTGGTTGCTATATTGAACTAGGATTTTGGATTAATGGACGAGGTACATACCTGGAGTAAGGACCTCCAAGCAATGCAATTAATAAAGGGCCAGATGTATCTTATGCTCATGGATGTATATATATAGGGGATAAGATAGATGATTGGACTAATAAGATTATTTTTGGAAATAAAGTAATGGAGATATAACATGTGGATATTCATAAGCTCAAGGATCAAACCCAAGAGTAGATTTTTGAAGCTAAAAAGTATTGTAGCGATGCTTACCTTGAAATGTTTGAATATGAGTCAAGGGATAAAATATTGTCTATACAAATAGTTGTCAAATATTTTTAGAAGACCTTTGAAGAAGCTTTGACTGATGAAGACATTAGACAAGCATTCAAGGTAGAGGAGGCATTGCTAGAATTGGATGTAAAGTTAAAAAACTTTATGGAGACTTGCATAGAAGTGAGAAACTACTAGGAGATAGTAAAGGATAAGTATAATGATTTAATTTTATAGATGCAATGCAAGTGATGGATATCATAGAGAAATTCAAGAGAAAACATCTAGACATAGCTCTATTATAAAGAGGAAGAAAACCCATAAGCTAGAATTTCAGTTTTTACACTTGGAAAATTTTGGATTTTTTTGAACTATCACTAAGGTGATCCTATCCAAAGGTGCACAATATGTGCCTCTCCAAAGGTGCATCATAATTTTTTGAAAAAGGTAGAGGTGTGATGATATTTAACTACTAATTCCAAATTTAGAGCTTTCCATGCACCAGAAAATGCATTCTAACGACTGTTTAACTCCTACAAACATCTGGAGAAGGTTGAGCTTCTATTTTTGGCATCTTCAAAGAATCTTACATCATTTGAAAGCTTCTTTCTCCTTATCTAAATCTTCTTTCTTTGTTTTAAGACATGTAAAGGCTCATGCACCCATTAAATAATATAGACAAGGGTGAAGTCCTACTTAGCACCTCCTAAAAAGTTTGTTTGTATATATTTAGATTTGTTCTATTAGTTTTAAGCATATATTTGCATAAAAGAATCTCTCATTCTCAACACAAATTGAGGAATTAAATACGTATTCTAGGCCATTATTTTGATGCAATAATATATGCTATTGGTGCTCTCATTTTGAGTGTAGTGATTCTTGCTAGAGTGTGTTATATTTTATGGATGTATATTCATGGAGTGTAATAGAGCCAATGGTTTTGTTGTGTTATTTTGATTGAACAATCTTTTAGTTCTGATATTTTCCATGTGTTTACAAATTTTGTTTACGTACTTTATTGGAGAAGAGATCACCTACTATTTATACATAGTTTTTTGTCTTGCATGAGTGCACTTTCCATGGCCTTGTGATCTAATGAAAAGTGAAATATCTTATAGTCACTAAATTCCTATTGACAATTGCATTAGTGGAATTAAGGAAGCACTTCTCCTATTTTTATTGGTTACCTACCCATATTTTTAAAATCTTAACTCATAGACCTGTTGTTCATGTGCCTTATGTTTATTAGGGATTTAATTTTCAAGTCATTTGCTTAAGCTTCTTGTTAGCTTATCTTTGTTATTTTCTTTTACAAACACTTGGTTAATTTAGGAATTCATATAGTTGTATAGTTAAGACTACATTCATTATAAATAGAAAAATACAAAATTTTTTTTTTTTGTGTAGTTACATTTTTTTTTGAGATAACAAGTAGATTCTATTTCTTATCTAAAATTGGTCGAACCAACAAAGGCCTCCTTATGAACACTCTTATTTATCTTCTACTGAGTGGATCCAATAGGTCATAAGATCACCCTATAGGAGAGGGAAACAAATCATAAATATGCATGCAAGAGGAACCATTAAACTCTAAAAGCATGAAAAAAGAATCCTTATCCTAACACAAAAGAAATTGAGATAAAGTAATAAAAATAGCAAACTCCCTCAATTTGACAATTGTGCCCTTTCTTACTTCTCTAAAAGAGTTTATGTAGCTCCCATATTGACACAATGAAAGCAAGATGAAAAATGATAATATGATGATGAGAAGAACTGAAAGAAGAAGGTTAACTAAAAATGAGAGAAATGATCACAATTTATAGAATTTGCTACAGAAATTGCAAATTAGCAATTTTAGTACACAAAAAGGTAAATTTCATAAAATATGAAAGTTTAAAAATTGAAAGAGTAAATTTGTCATAAAGTATGAAAAATGGATGATCAATTAGAAATTGAATAGTTAAAAAAAGGAAATTTGTCATAAACTATGACAAATATGACAAAAGGAAAAAGAGGAAAATTGTCATGAACTATGACAATTATGAAAAAGGAAAAAGGAAAATGTCATGAACTATGACAAATTATGACAAAAGAGAAAAAGAAACTTGTCATAAACTATGACAATTTATGACAAAAGAAAAAGGGAAAGTGCAGGCTTAAAAAAGGAAGCAGAAGTACACTTAGTGGAAAAGTGTAAGAGTTCAAATTTTTGAATTTAAAAACTCATATATCACTCCAAAATAGAATTTAGAATTTAAAAAATAGAAAATTCCCAAAATTCATGGAAATAGAATAATTAATTAATTAATATTAATTAATTGGGAATCATTAATAAAAGAGAGTGAATTAATAAAATGGAATGGATTAAATGATTAAAGACATAGGAATAAAGCATCGATTATTTATTCCTATAAGAAAAAATTATAAAAATGATTGGCCAAATGATAAAACAAATGCAAGGAATAACCATATTAAAGGATTATAATGAAAATGTAGATCAAATGTGATGATTTTGGATTGGACCAAGGACATGATTAAATTTATGAGCTAAATGATGCTAGATGAAGGATAGAAAAAAATGGCAAGATGATGATGGGATAAGATGACGAGGCACTGTAGGACATGACAATGCCAAGTGATCAAATGATGGAATGATGACATGCCAAGGTTACATGACATGAATTAATGAATGTTGATAGGGCACTGAAGGACGTAACAATTCCTAAAGGATCAATGATGATAAGATGACATTGAAATGGTTTTGAATTGAATTTGAGATGATCTACATTTTGATTGAATGATGACCAAGTTGGCCAAAAGATCAAAGTTAGTGAAATGATAAAATGGGACAAGTTAGGATGCAAAGGTGATAAAAGAGTAGGCACAAACCATTTTTGATTGTCTACATCTTACCCCTCTTTGACACAATGCAATTATGAGTGAGTGTTGTGTCAAAGAATAATAATAAAAAAGATCAATGCCCTAGTGAAATTAAATGAAGGATGTCTGGTGCCCCCTCAAAAAATTGGGAAAGAAATTGACTTGAGCATAATTTTTCAAAAAGAAAAGATGATGAGAGAAAGAGATTAACTAAAGAAACATTAGCAGAAGAAGGAAATGAGACTAAGAAGAGTGGTGAAGCTTGCTTTCATAGGTGAAATTTATGTCGTAAGAGATTTATTTTTATATAGAAAATAGAATGCAATGGGTAAAAGCACAAACCTATGTCACCCTTTTGTAAAGGAAAAGGCTAACAAAAGTATAATTGTTCACCTTCAACGACATAAAACTGGTATTATTATTTTGAATTCAAAAATTATGTAAACTAATAAAATGTGTAGAAATAGATGAAGTTTAGGATTATAATTTAAAATAATTATTTGGAATAAGAATTGATATATTTTTCCTAATTTTTATAGAAAAAAATTTAGTTGCTAAAAAATGCTAAAAATAAGGGGTCTAGTTACCACTACAAAACTATATGGAAATATATTTATTTCTCTTTGATCTCAAACTATGATATAGATAACATATATAGCTAAAACAAGCAAAAATAAAAATTTGGTTTAGACCTATATTTTCTCTTTTATAATGATTCAAATTTCAACTCACCTAAAATTGATAGTTTTCATCTTCCTCCACATTTTTCAAAACAAATTTATTCTAACCAGAGGAAAAATTTTGCATTCTTGAAGAGGACTCTCTCCTCTAGAATGTCATATACATTTTAAATTTTTTTGATATGATTTAATATTTTTTTCTTTCTCAAAATCAACACATTTTCGAGTCTTAAAATACATGCTTATAGAATTTTTCAATTACAATATGCTATATCTAGTTAAAACACTATAAAATCTATATGGGAATATTCTTGACTTTGAGCTCTAAAGAATGGTATTTATATGTTATTAAAAGAATATGATAAAAAATAGTAAAAGTTATAAAAATGCCACTTTTCTAAAATAATTTTATTTTTTTATTAATTGGATAGGAACTAGTATAAAACATGCATTTAATAAACATTTCCAATTGGAAGAGTGTGAGACCATATATAAATTAGCCAGAGTGAATTTATCTAGATCATATGTTTGAAATAAAAATATTTTTAGATAGAAATACTCAAATTCAGTCATTTTAATAAGTCAGCCTAAAAGGTGACACAACTTTGTACTTTTACCCCAACACATCGTGACATAAAAGGCCAGAGCATAAATGCAAGCCTTTTGCATAAACAAACACAATGTAGACAAAGAATGACCTTATCCACCCAAAGGCATAGAGTCATGCTCTAGACGATCAAAATACATTTGAAAAAAAGACACAAAAATGATCATGAACCATCTTGGCCACTCTCATAAATCAATTTATATTATCGACTAGCATAGGAACATGATCAAAATAAAACACTCACTAAACAGTGTGAGCTAATAACCATTCTGATATGTTATTACTTGCTTTATTAAGTGTTTCTTGGGATTTCAAAGACTGATGTTTCAGAGGTTGATTGTTGAAGGTTGGTTCAAGCAGCTATGTGTGGACTTTGTCAAAGCACGATTTTGTTGAAGTGCAATATTTAAGTCAAAGTCTACATGTACAAGTGTTTAGCAAAAGGAGTGATTATTTGCATTAATTATTTACAAGGTTTATTGTAATTTTTTAGGATTTTTCATATTTTGGGGGGTTTTTGAAGATATTTGATTTTTTGTGTGTTGCACTTTTTATTTTTTAAGGACGTTTTACAATTTTTAGGTTTTTTCAAGTTCATATTTGATTTTTAGTGTTTTGTTTAGGACATTTTATAATTTTTAGGGATTTTTTCAAGACATTTTATATATTTTTACTGCATTTTTCAAGACGTTTTATGATTTTTTTGTGGATTTCTTCAAGAAATTTTTAAAAAAAAATTGGACTTGTTTTCTGGATCATATTTGACTTTTTTAAAGATGTTTTCAAGATCATATGTGATTTTTTTTTTTAAAAAATCAAGATCTTTAAGGTATGTATAGAGAAAGAATTGCCCTTAGTGTCTTGGAAGGCAAGGGTGTTGTGGATGGATGAGTGGAAAAGGTAGATGGATATGGGAAAAAGTAACTCAAGATATCTTTAAGGTTGGATCACCAAGGACTATCCATAGAAATGGGAGGACATGTTTTATGAAAATCTCAACAACTAGGTATGAAAATGATAGGCTATTGACACTTTAGGAACTAGATGGAAAGTGTTGCATGAGGATGGACACGCCAAGAGGTTTGTTTAAAAATATATTGTGCATATCCTATCCTTATTTTCATCAAGACCAAGATAGGGATTGTGATAGGAAAAATTGAAAGGATATGAAGGGGATAAGCAAGATCAATAATAGACATGGGGATATGGACTTAAGGTTACAATAGGATAGGAAAAATATGGATGAAAGGGGATTGGGATTTTGGAAGTTGAATAGGAAATGACGTTCTTTTAGGGAGATCTATATCCTTGTAAAAATCAAAGTTAGAAAAGGGGAATGTGAATGCTAATAGGATAATGGGTATGATGAACATATGATAAAATGAAGGAAATGACAAGGGAAAATATGAGCAAAAACCACATCCAAGTATGGAATTCAAGATTTTCATAGACTACACATGATGCCTTTTTGCCAAGTTTTCACCATGGTACTTTCCCAAAGTGCTTGTTGGCTAGGTTTTCACTATTGGACAAAAATATTTTCTCTTTATTTTATTTTTTATTTCCTTTTTTTTAATTTTTAATTTCTTTTTACTTTTTTGACATTTTTAGAAGATAATGGATGCATGATATGACATGGATGAAGGACTCAAGAATCTTATTCTTTGGTTGATTCTCTAGAAATGTATCACTAATGGACCATGACTATGATAGTAGGCTCAAAGACATTCATAGGGTAATGAAAAATGGGGATGAAATGGATTTAGGAAAGGGATTGGATAGGTTGAATGAATGGATAGGAAAAGTATGTGGGATGATGGAGAGAATGAAAGAAGGCTTGATGTTTAGTGGATGGAAAAGGATACAAGAAAAACATTGGCACACACCTTGAATGGTAATGGAATGATGGAGGAAAAGGATTTTTTTTTTTGGTAGATGAAAGGATGTAGACTTTGGGACACAAGGACCCAAAATGTGTTCAAAAAATAGATGGATTAATTGAGAGGGGGGAGGGGGGGTGTGAATTAGTTACCACAAAAACAAATCCTCAGACCCCTTAGATGTCTGATAAAACTACTTACTATTGTCACTCGATAAACATACATAAAATGTTGTAACTCGGTAGATGCAGTGTATGTTAACTTTAACAGATCTTAAACATTAACAGTTATTAACATGCAAGCATAAAAGAAATAACATGAACACATGAGACACTAAATTTAACATGGAACCCCAATAAGGGAAAAACCACCAAGTAACTAGCTACTAATTTTCACTCTTCTAAAGTGAGCCCTATTAGGACCCAACCTAGTTAAAGGTTACAAAACACACTATTAGGTGTGACCTTGTTAGAGGATTTAATCACCTTGTAAGGAGTGGCATTACAAAAGTTCTTTAGAACAATTCAATAGAACTGTCACCTTGTTAGAGGATTTACAAATGGTTGTTAAACAAACTCTATTAAGAGATTTAGGAATCACTGCTATAATGGTGAGAAAGTAACAATGAAATGACCGAAATGAGATGCAACTAAATTGTTGATTATATATCTTTGTTCTGCTTCACTAGATCCTTCCTAATCAAATATAACTTTGCTACTCCTCAAGGATATCTAACCATCCTTCAAAATTCACTCATATTTTCCTCTTCAAACAATCAATACACTTGCATACTTGCTTATACACTAGAATTCTCAACTTGAACTTTCATATATAGCATTCAAATTATCAAGTTGGCTCATTTTACAACTTAAAACTACCACTAATCATTACCTTAGTCAACTGGAATCAATACTTGAAATAATTAAACTTTATTTCACAAACTAACAAAATATTTTATTGGCCAACCCTGCTCGGTAAACATTGTTAATGAAAAGATTTTTTGTGTCAACCAAAAAAAGCTCGATTAACACATCAAATCCTAAAAAATCCTTTGGAGACTTAGTGAATTTGGTAAACACTAAATTTCCTTTGTTAACCATGTGAGCTCAGTTAACACTACTTTCTACCACATTTTCTTTGATGCTCAAGTGAGCTCAGTAGACACTGTCTTCATAGAGTAATTTCCAAGAATGCTTAGTAGACACAAAAAATTGCTTTGCAAACCAACTGAGCTTGGTAAGCACTATCTACCAACTAATATGACATTTGTGTAACATCAAAGAGAACACACAATTAGACAGTTGTATCCAACAATCACCCTCTTTGGCATTGATGGCAACACATGTCATAGCACAATGAAATTTCAAAACAAGTCTTTTTCTGATAGAAACTTTTCTCCCTCTTAGATTTTATGCCACAAACTTCTCTAATGTAGTAATCTCCCTTTATGAAGGAATTACATAGCTTCTTCTCAAAATAGAAAATTCTCACTCAATTTTTTTTCAAAAAGATATGACAGTAAACTCTCCCTCTTTGACAACACATGCCAAAGACAACACATACCAAATGAGTATCAATGTACCTTGAGTACTAATTCATATGCAATGTTTCCATGATTATGTTACATCAACTGATAGATCTTCAACTTTTTTTCTGTAGATGCATCACTAAAACTTTATTTTAGTGAGCTTCAAATAGGGGAATGACCCCTAACTTAGCTCTTAGATACAAGAATGCATCTTAGGTAATGTCTTGGTGAATATGTCTACAATCTATTCCTTTGTATGGACATATTCCAATCTAATTTCCTTTTCCTACACCAATTCTCTGACAAAGTGGTATTTTATAGCAATGTGCTTGGATTTGGAATGCATCACTAGATTCTTTGTTATGTTGATGGCACTTGTATTGTCACAAAACATAACAACTAGTTCTTTGATTTCAACCTTCATTCCTTCCAATAACTATTTAAACCAAACAATATTAGAACAGTTCACTACTACTATAACATACTCTACTTTTGTTGTAGATTGAGATGTGCAATTTTTCTTTTTGCTTGTCCGAGATACCAACCTTTTTCAAAGAAAGAATGCTCCACCACTTGTACTCTTTCTGTCATCAATGTTTTCTACCCAATCAGCATATGTAAACACTTTTAAGTCTAGATTTCCTCCAATTTTATATCACAATCCATAATATTCAATGCCTTTCAAGATCTCAAGATTCTTTAGATTTCCATCATATGATTTTCTCTAGTTTTTGTAGAGAATTTTGCCACTATACCAACTGCAAGAGCAATATCAAGCCTTGTATGAACTACATATTGTAATTTTTTAATCATTGATCTATATAAGGTCTGATCTACCTCTTTTGAATCATCATCTTTGGTAAGCTTTAGTCCAGTACACATGGGAGTTCCAACTAGTTTTGAATCTTCCATACCAAACTTCTTCAACTATACTTAATTTAGGGTATGAACTGCAATGTTGATAGCTTCCTTCCAATATTTGATAGCAATTTTCTTTTCAATCATTAGAGTCCTTACACAACCCATGATAGATTTGTTCCTCCTTTCAGCTATTCTATTCTGCTCAAGAGTTCTAGGGGCTAATACCTATCTTTTGATTCCTCTTTCAATGCAAAAGTTATTGAATTCATTGAAGATTAATTCACCACCTCTATCTAATCTCAATCATTTCAGTCTTTTTCCTATTTCTTTCTCTACTCTAGCCAAATACCATTTGAATTTCTCAAATGCCTCTAACTTCTCTCTTAGATACATAATAGTCATCATTCTAGAGTGATCATCAACAAAAAGAATGAAGAACTTTTTTCTAGTATAACTCTCAATTCCAATAGGTCCACACAAATCAGTATGCACAATTTCCAAAATATATTCAAGCTAATAGTTTTTAATTTTAAAGCTAGTCTTTCTCATCTTACCAATCTACCAATTCTTGCATAGACCAACATCAAATTTTTTCAAACTAAGAATGCCTCTTACTTTCTTGAATTTTCTTATCTTTACCATGTTATCAAAATTCACATGACATAACCTTTTGTGCCATAACCAACTTTCTTCAACTTGAGCAATAAAAATGAGCACTCACCAAGATCAAGATAAAACAAGTTACCTTTTGTTTGTTTGCCTGATCTAATCAATTTTCCTTTGTCATCTAGTAGTCTTGCCTTGCCATGCATGAATTCCACCCTGAATCAAATATTAATTAGTTGTGCCACACTCAACATATTATGTTTTAGTCCTTCAACCCAATAGGTATTATCACATACAAGTTCTTTGGTTACTAAGATTCAACCTCTTCCTTTTATGCAACAAGGTTCATTTTTTCCAAACCTTACACTACCACCATCATAGTCTTCAAAGTGTTCAAAATTTGTTTTGTCACCAGTCATATGATGTGAACATCCACTGTCTATGATCCATGTATCATTTTTTCTCACATGAGAGATAAGTTCCATCTTATCTTCTTCATCATTATCAGATTCATCTTTTATAGCAATATAAACAATTTCATCTTCACTATTATCAGAATCTTTAGAGTACTTCGCCATAAAACATGTTTTCTTACCTCTGTCCTTGAATGATTTGAAATCTTTCTTGCCACTACACTTGTGACCTTTCTTCTCATGCTTTCTTTGTTTTTTTGGGCACCTAATTGCAATATGACCAATTTCCTCACATAAAAAATAGATTATGGGAACTTTAGCTTTGTATTTTTCTCTGCCTCTAGAATATTTCCTTGCAAGTAGAGCTTCGACAACTTCAAGATCACTGTCAAAACTTTTATTTGATTCTTCTTCACTTTCTAATTGAGAATCCTTTATTTTCTTACCCTTTTCTTTAAGTGAAAGCTTGGATTCAAATGCAGATTCAATATTCTTGGAAGCAAGAACATAATTGTCATAGTTATCTAGCTCAAAGGCTATCAATCTTCCTACTATGGCATCCAAAGTTATCTTATGATTTTCCTCACATCTTCTTTCTTGAATTATAGATATTCTAATTGCATAAATGGGAAGCAATATTCTAAGAACTTTACTTACAACTATTTCTTCCTTGATATCTCCTCCAGAAGCTTTGATTACACTAACACTTGCTTTGATCCTTTCAACATATTCGACAATGTTTTCATCCTCTCTCATTCTCATCTTGTCAAGTTGTCCTCTTAGGCTTTCTGCTTTGGTTCTCCTCACATTGTCATCACCTCCATAGATATCTTTTAGCTTGTTCCACATTTTGAAGGTAGTTTTGCAATCCTTGATATCATCAAATTCCTCATAGCTTAGAGAAGATGCAATGTCTATCATCATGGTGTTATGAGTCTTCTTCTCAACAATGTCATTAACAGATAGTGTACCAGAAGGAGTTGTATATTCTGCATCAAGATATTTCAATCATGTATCTCCAATGGAAGCTAGATGAAGTCTCATGAGACCCTGCCATGCTGAAAAGTTATCTCTATTAAGCCTTGGAATTTCTCTCTTGTATGACATCTTGATCTTTAGCTTAGGTCCTTAAAACCCTTCCTACAAGCACCAAAAGCACTAATACCAATTGTTGGAAATATAGATGGAGTAACTAAGGGGGTGAATCAGTTACCATAAAAATAAATCCCCAAATCCCTTAGATGTTTGATAAAACTACTTACTACTGTCACTCAGTAAACATATAGAAAATGATGTAACTTGGTAGATGCAATGTATGCTAATTTTAATAGATCTTAAACATTCACAATGATTAACATGCAAGCATAAAAGAAATAACATGAACACATGAGACACTAGATTTAACGTGGAAACCCAATATGAGAAAAACCACCAAGTAACTAGCTATTGTTTTTCACTCTTCTAAAGTGGGCCTTGTTAGGATCCAACCTGGTTAAAAGTTACAAAACACACTATTAGGTGTGACCTTGTTAGAGGATTTAATCACCCTATAAGGAGTGGCCTTGCAAAACGTCTTTAGAACAATTCAATAGAACTATCGCCTTGTTAGAGGATTTAAAAATGGTTCTTAAACCAACTCTGTTATGAGATTTAGGAATCACTTCTACAATGGTCAGAAAGTAACAATGAAATGACCTAAATAAGATGCAACTAAATTGCTAATTACATATCTCTATTCTGCTTCACTAGATCCTTTCTAATCAAATATGACTTTGTTGCTCCTTAAGGATATTTGACCATCCTTCAAAGTTCACTCACACTTTCCTCTTCAAACAATCATTACACTTGCATACTTTCTCATACACTAGAATTCTCAACTTGACCTTTCATATATACCATTCAAATTATCAAGTCAGCTCATTTTACAACTTACAATTACCAATAATCATTACCTTAGTTGGCCGAAATCAATACTTGAAACAATTAAACTTTATTTTACAAATTAACAAAATCCTTTATTGGTCGACCCTACTCAGTAAACACTATTCTTGAAAAGATTTCCTATGCTAACCAATAGAAGCTTGGTTAACATAGAAAATTCTACAAAATCCTTTGGAGACTGAGTGAACTCAGTAAACACTAACTTTCCTTTGTTAACCATGTGAGCTTGGTTTACACTTCTTTCTACCACATTTCCTTTAATTCCCAAGTGAGCTTGATAGACACTATCTTCATAGAGTAATTTCCAAGAATACTTGGTAGACACAAAAAATTACTTTGTAGACCAACTAAGCTTGGTAAGCACTGTCTACCAACTGATATGAAATTTGTGTAATATCAAAGACAACACACAATTAGAAAATTGTATCCAACAAAATGGATTTGGAAGATGGAAGGATTTTTTATGGAGGAATAGCAATTTTGGATACCAATGTTGATCTTTCTTTAGGATTTTGTGCTTCAAGAAGCCTTTTGGGAATTCATGTGTATTTTGACTTTTCATTCTTTGATGGATCCTAATATTGTATTGATTGTAAAATAGATTTAGAATCCATATTTCTTTTAACTTTTTATTTTGATTCATGGGCCTTTGTGGCATTTTTGATATTTCATTTTCTTTTGGGATCATGATTTTCTTTGTATTCATATGTTGATTATATTGGACATGTTGATCATTGATTGCAGTCGATTTCTTGACTTATAGACATTATTCTTGGCATCCAAATTACTTGGAGATGGAATAGAATTTATGGATAGATATGAATTATGTGGAGGATTTTTGTATGGGTGAAGGGCTCTCTAGGATGTGTGCCTTAGTTGACTTGCATATGGGAAAGGGTAAGTGGACTGTGAACTAGTGGATGGAGGAATATATGAACCTAAAATAGATGGAAGGGGTGAAGGAGGAGGTATACATTTTCATCTAGATTTGGAAGGGATACCAACACCTTGAGAGTGGGCTTTAGGACTACAGTAATGACCTTTAGAATTCTCTTTGATATGAAATTTTTTTGGCATACTTTGTTCTTCAATGTTAGAACCTTTGACTTGATACATATTTTGACCAGAATGCTTGCTGCTAGATGGGATTCCATGTTTAGGTGTTTATGATATAGAATACTTGATAGGACAGTGAATTGGACTAGACTTCACAAAACTAAGGGAACCCATTTTAAGTGAAGGTAGTTCATGAACATCTTGCACAAATGTGTGTAAAGCATGAGGGGGATCAAGTAGAATAATGGGATCCTTTAATAGAATGAAAGTAGTGATAGGATCATCTAGTAGGAAGGGATCTTGTGGAAGATTTGGAGGGATGACAAGATCTTGTAGAGGATATAAAGGAATGATGCAATCTTTCAGATGATCTATGAGTGAAGGAATACTTTGATCTTGACTTGGATTTGGATCATCAGGAAATATGGAAGTGTGATCTTGATCTTGCTAAGAAAGTGAAAGTTTAAAAGGAAATGGATCATCTTGAAAAATGGGATTATTGTAAAACTTAATGGAAATGTGACCTTGATCAAAGACTAGATTGGCTTTGATACTATTTGTATCTTGATCTTGATTATTTTTAGGACTCATTTCTACATTGTTCAAATCATCCTCTTGACATGGGGTATGAAATTTTGAAAAGGGATTAATGTTTGGATGTAAATGAGATGGAATTTGAGTTAGACCATATGAAATGAAATTTCTTGGAGATGGAGTTGTAGACACCTAAAAACCTTTAGAAAATAAAGTATTTTTATTTTCTGAAAATGTCCTGATGACATCATCATTTATTAATTATTTATTTATTTAATTAATTAATTAATTTTTATGCCATTAAATCCCTTTATCTTAATTTAAAATATTTAATTAAGGAATCCCTCCCAAAAATGTTTAAATCTTATTTAAACATTATTTCCTTATTTATTAATTATTTAATTAATAAATTGACCAAAAAACCCAAAATAAATAGAAAATTTATTTTTTGCCCAAACCTTGGCCAATTTCCTTAAGACCACTAACCTCTTCCAAAATCTTCTAATCCTTCTTTAATTTTGATTAAAGGCTAATCCCATCATTTCCTACCCCTAATCCCAACTCAAAATATTTAATTAAGATTAAATATTAATCCTCATGTTTATTTAAAAAAATTTAATAAATATCTCCTCAACCCAAACCCTTGAAATAAATAAAACTTTATTTATTTCCTAAAAATCTAATTTATCCTCATCCCAAGAAGTTCTAGACTCTTCTAGAAAGTCTTCATCCTCATCCTAGGAAATTCTAGACTATTCTAGAAAGTCTTTATCCTCATCCAAAGTCTAGACTCTTCTAGAAGATGTCTTTAAACCTAATCCTAATCCCCTCCTAACCTTGTCACATTCCCTAAACATGGGTTAAAACTTACTAACCCAAGCCAAAGTTAACAAATATCTCCTCCTTCACCCACCCTCATTAAGTGCCATCCACTTGCCTATCCCTAAGCTAATCCTAAACCATCCTAATCCATCCTCTAATCATTTGCACAAGCCTAAACAAGCTTAAAACCTTCCTAATCAAGTCCAAGTCAAAATTTCTCTCATCACCCTCAAAATATCTCAACCATAAAACTTTATGAAGTCCACTAGGTCATAAATGACTCTTACAAGCCCTTTTATTGCTCTTACAAGTCATTATGAGGGTCTTTATGAAGATTTTATCCCTTGAGCCTCCTTTGTTGACTCATCCTTCCCCTTTCCTCCATCCTCTCACCATGTGACATGTGTCACTCCTTGATTGGCTATAAGGAAGCACAATCCATGTGCTCTCTTCTCATGCAATCTGAGCCCTCCATGAGCTTTTTCCCATCCTTGCATCTTAGCCCTCAATCCCTCAAGCCTCTTGCCTATAAACTGGATCCTTCCCCTTTGCAAAATAACACAATCCATGAAGTAAAGTTATAATGCTATTTTGAGAGCCAAATCCATACTAAAGCCATCTATCCACACTAAAAATCCACAATCATCCATTGAAGCCTTTGGAAGCATATTGAGCATACATCCTATCCATTTAGACAAAGCTACTCAACAAGAGAGCTTCTCATTGAGAGAGCCCATTAATGGCTCATATTCTCAATTGAGAGTTCATCTTAGTCTATCTTGAAGTTTATGAATTTTATTTAGTTTGTAGAAGCTTTATTTAAATTTGGTTTCTATTAGCATACTAACATTGCTCATATACATTTTGGCACGCCCGGTGGGACCCCGCATGGGTCATCTTCATTAGCTTTTTTAGTCAAGTTTTGTATGTCATTTGCTGGCTAATTTTGCTTATTTTTGTGATTGGTAGGATTGTATAAATTGGTTTTGTAGGTCCACATGAGCATGAAGAAGACAAAGGAACTCATAGTCTATCTCATAGTGTTTGCAGATTTTTCAAGCTTATAGGTGGACAAAGAACTTGAAATTCTTCTTCCTCTTCTTGTCTATATTCTTCTTATTCCATCTACTTCTTCTTCTTCTTCTTGTGGGAGATCTTGGCCATTTTTTTTTAAGGAAGCAAAATCATACACACTTCTTTTTAGTGCTTAAAAGGAACCCCCAAATCATACTTAAATCCATTGAAAAATTTAAAATTTGCAAAAAAGAAAAAATATTTTAACAAGTGAAACTAAACCAATCTAATCATTTGCATCCTTGAAACATCAAGGTTTTAGATGCATTCATGCAAAATTAGGAACACTTCATTTTTGGGAATTTAAAAAGAACTTCAAGTTTCCATTTCAAAAGGTTCAAAATCAACACTAAGTGCACACTAAAGTTCTTTTAAAAAAATCTCATGAAAACTAAGAGTCCTAAATGGTTGCCAAAAATTGTCCTAAAAGCTTTGTTATTTGTTCCAAACAAATGTCTTATTGCAAAATCTTGAATGTTTCTTAGGTTTTTCATGCATCAAAACAATCTAGGAATATCATTTTTGGGCTTAAAATATGCAAACTAGAACACAAAATCTTGAATGAAAAGAAAAGTCCAAAGAGTCATTTTCATTTTTGAGTCCAAAAACAATCTTGAATGATCTAAGGTTTTAAAAAAAAAAAGCACTTCAAAGTTCTTAAAACAACACACAAAATCTCAATCTTGAATGCTCAAAGAAAAAAAAAAACTTGAATGTTTAATCACTTGTCTTTGAATGCATGTTGCTAAACACACTCTTGAATGCCATGGATTAAAATCAAATTTTCTTTGAATGCATGATTAAAATAACAAATCCAATCTTGAATTCCAAGGATCAATTAACCATTGCAATATCAAACACTTCATTTGGAGCTTTTAAAATTGAACAAAACAAATCTCTTTTCCACATGCAATTTAGGCAAAGTTTGATTTTTGGACATTTAAGAAACTTCGTTAAGTTAAAAACAAATTTGCAAAAATCAATTTGAGTAGTTCCTTGGACTCACCTCTTTTCTAATCACCCATCAAATATTAACCATTGGTTGCAATCTCAGCGCCATTCATGGGGATGGGTCTACTTGAAAAAGGTGTTAAATGTTCCACAATCTAACTCACTCACTTGGTCTTTGAACATTTGCTTTAACTTTATCAAAATTCTTAAATGACCAAAATTCTAGATTAAATTGATCACACTTCATTTGGGCATAAAAATTGGACAAATCTTGATGTGGAGGGCCTCTGAGCGCGTGCTTGGCAATCGAGTTTCACACATCTTTGTTTTGGGCTTAAAACAAACTCACACTCAATCTTGAATGCCTAACAATCAATGAACATTGCATGGTTTGGATGCATTTTCAATGATGCTCACATTTCTTATGTTGACGATCTCTCGACTTTCATTATGCTGACAATGCTATCAAATTGGAATGAACATTGTATGCCATAATCACAAGTGTCTTCAATCATAGCTTACAAAATCTAAATCATCAATTGGAATAAACGCGTGTCTTTTAAAGCCCAAGATCATGTATGTGGTCTTGTTTTACACTTTTTAGGAGGCCTGCTAGGGGATTTCATCAGCCCTTGGGATGACCTCAACTCTAGCGTTTCGGCGGAGTATAAAGATTGGGAGGTGAATCCAAAGACACCTCTCTTGGGATCAAAATTTTTTCACTCGGGCTAAGCCTCAAGGAACTTTATACACTTGAGAAGTGAAAGAGGAGAAGTGGATTACCGCTCCTCTTGGCTGTGTGACATCTTTTTGGTTTCATCTACGGATTTGGGCCTCACGTACCTTGTGTATATCGAGGACTCCCTAGCTATAACAAATTTCATCCTTGTAGAAAGCTTCCTAGGATGTTGGTGTGTTTGACGTGCTTGCTCAAAACTTTTATCTGCTTATTTGTTCATAGCTTTTGAATGAATGTTTGCCAACTTTGGTCAAAATCCTAGAAAAGTAGAAATCTCCCAGCTCAAGGCATACTTAGCGTAGTCACTGCCTTATCAAAAAATCATCCAAGCTCCCCCCTTGCAACCGAATCTATCTAGTTCCTTGCTTTAAAAAAATCCCAAATCCAAAGTCCATCCAAATCATCCCCCCAGCCAGCTAGCAACCTAATCCAAAATCACACCCAAGCCTTTAGAGAGTTGTTGTCATTCTGCTAGAATTTGCTATCCAATCAATCCGACCAATCCACCAACCTCACCAAGGTTATCCCTTTGACAGAGCTTTGTCTAGGGTAATCTAGCTTTGTCACTTGGTATCCCTCATCACCTTGAGCTAAAGGTTGGGATCCATAAGTGGTCAATCTTGTGTCATGCCCATAGGATCATTAGTCTATCCTTAAGTTGACACAATCTCCACCAATCTAGTGCATAGGAGAGCAAAACTCTCACTTTTTGATAGCATGCCCTTGAAGTCTTCCATCCATAGGAAAGCCAAAAATCTCCAGCCAATCCTCCTTAGGTCTGTCATACAGCTTTGACTCTCCCTAGGAAATCCTTCATCAGCCAATCCAAAATTTGAGCTTAATCCAAATCCAACCATGAGCTTCCGTGTTCATCCATATGCAAGACCCCATCCCTATCTGACTCATCATCAAAACATGAAATCCCAAACCTATCATGATGTGTTCAGCCGTATTGTCCTTGCTCCTGCCACCTCCTATTCCAATGATGATGAAAATCTTGTTGACTATGATGGGTATATTGAAAGCCTTAGAGGCCTTCCACCAACCATCCTCCAAAATCCAAGAGTTATTCCAAACTATCTAGTCATGCCATCTGATATTCCAGCTTCCCCTCCATCACCCCAACAACCAAGCTTCCAATCTTCCACCCCCATCACACTAGCTATTCATTTCAATCCACCTCCACCTTCGACACACGAGTCTCCAAGGAATCTCCTAGAGGAAATACAAGAAAAGTTGCCTCCAATAGTCGATAAGCCATGTCATCTAATCCAACCATGTGAAGTAGTCAGTGATGAAGCTTCCCCATCTATAATATCACCTCCATCTCCCATAGCTACCATCCCCATACCATCCATCAAATTGATTAAAATCCTTCCACTTCCCACAAGCGTCAAAATCCCACCACCCCTCGAATCACTCCAAATCCCATCCACATCTCCTCCTCCAAGCATTATCCAAATCCCATATAATGAACCTCATGCATCCACTCCCATCCATTCCTGTCAAGATCTTGTCCAAAAGCATGTTGAATTATCCTCCGACAGAACAACAGATCCCACCATCCCACGTATTCCCCTACATGATCCACTTTTACCATCCCCTCCATATCTAGATCCTACCATCTTACTTACTCCATCTCAAGATCCCTTTCCCTCAGCCCACCCAACTCAAGATCCTATCCTCCCATCTCCTCTGCTTCATGATCATACATCTCCCATAATCCATGATGATAGATCCATCAAAGAAGAACTAATTATCATATCCGAAGCTCCAACTCCTTTAGCTAGTAATGGACTCACATCTTGTGTTCCAAATAATGAACATCATATTGAGAAAAGAAATGAAAATGTATTTCTAGATGTTGGTATCCCCGCTATTCCTGCATGGTCCCAAGTCCTTCCATCTCCACCCCAAAGTTCCCATCCATCTTATTCCACATCTATTTTGGGCCCTCATCCTACTCCTTATCTCCAACCCTCCATTTTGGGTCCATATATCCCTTATCTAAATCCCACACCCTTTCCATCCATTTTGGGTCCTTACATACCTAATATAAATCCTTTATCCCCTCCATCTATTTTGGGACCTACACCTTCCCCGCTTCCATCTATTTTGGGCCCATATCCTTCCTTCCCTCCATCCATTTTGGGCAATTATATCCATCCATATCCTATGTTCCAATCTATCCTTACATCCCCTCAAATCCACCAGCTAGATCATCAAAGGCACTCACCCTTGAATCTCTTCCAACCTTTAAACCCTATCACTCCATCAATTATCCCTCCATCTCCTCCATGCTCTTGTTCCCATCCCATGGCTAATAGAAGCATATCGGATGCCAAAATACAAAAGCATAAATCCAAAAATTCACAAAAACCCAAGTCTCAACATGTCCCTTCTAAAATACATGTTCAAAACAAGAAACATTTAATCCCGATCAAAGAAAAAGTCAAGAGGCCACAAAAGCCCAAGATAAAAAAGTCAAAAATCATGTGGATACCCAAGATGCTCATAAAAGAAATGCATCTCAAAGAAAAATCTCAATTGGCATCCATTCATGCTACTCAAAAAACCTCATCCATCCATCCTTCATCCAAATCCCCATATAAGCATCCTTCATCCCCCCAATCCACTTTTAGTCCATATGCTTCTTATCCTAAATTTCCCATCCTCCATCTTCCAACTCTACTTTTAGTCCTTATATTTCTCTTCCTCCATTTTCTCCTCAACCTCGCTCAAAACCATCTTTCCCACTACTTTATCACCTCTCAAGGTGTGTGCTAATGATGATCGTTCCATTTTCCTCATCAATTTACCCACAAGCCTTATGTCTTTGCATCCATTATCTGTCAAAATCCCACCCACCATTCCACTTGTTCAATCCAATCCTTTTTCATCCATCCTACCAACATCTATGAGCCAAAAATAGCTGAAGAAAGCCAAAATCATTCCAGCTAAGTCCAAAAGTCAAAAAGTCAAAAAAAAATAAAGAAAAATAAAGCGTCCATTGGTGAAAACTTGGAAATTCAAGTGCCTTGGACAAGTACCATGATGAAAACTTGGCAAACAAGCGTCATGCGTAATCCAGCCATCCCCAGCTTAGCCTATCATCCTCATTCTTTTGGTCACATCTTGCCATCTAGCTCCATCTTCCAATCTATTTACCTATCCTCCACCCTCCATCTTCCATCTCACACCATCCACTTATCTCCTGTAGCTTCAGCCAACCATCCTAGCTATCATCCATCTCCCTAGCCCCTTCATCTTTTTCCATCCTAGCTTCAATCCTATCACATCCATCATAAGAACTCCTTCCGCGTGTTATCTTCTGATTGGGGGCACTATATTCCTTGGAGATCTTGTCTTGTCCATCCTCCCTTGTCATTGGTATCTAGCTCTAGGCTATCCTCATGCAAACCCAATGTCATCTCTTTATATCCATCATAATCCTAGCTATCTACCATCCTATCCAGCCATCTCATCCTGCTCCTCTAGCTATCCTTGGTCACAAAATCTCTCATCATCATTGGATGCATCCTGCCAAATCCATATCTTTCGCTATCACCCCACCCTTAGCTTTCGCATCTTGCACAACATCGAACCATCCTGCTATCCTATCATCCTGAGCTTTTGCCTACTTGTAACTATCTTGGTCCGTTAGCTTGTACCATATCTTGATTAGCTCACTTGTAAATATCTTGGTCTGTTAGCTTGTACATCCTCTTTAGCTTAGTACCATTGCATCTATCCAGCTTTCATGTCAGTTCCTCCTTGATCAGCATCTTGCACACATTGCACATCTTGATTAGCTATTCCAATGCATCCTTTAGCTAGATTTCCTATCACCAAAGCGTTATCTTTCTTAGTTTAGCTTGCCAGATGCATCACTCATCCAAATCCACCAGCTTAGGTGCTCTCCGATAGGTCCTTGCAAGATATAGCTTTCCTCATGTCTGATCTTGGTCCGTTAGTACCTCGTCCTACCCATCTTGTTGTCAAACGGTTCTCTTTTGGATTTTCGCTTTCTTTTGATTTGGACTCTTCCCTATTGGGTCTTGAAATATCTTTTCCAAGAAATCTCCTTGTTCCCTCCTCAAGGTTGCCACGATCTTCCATATCATGGTATACTGTGAATGGGGCAATCAGAGTGTAAGGTCTTGATCATGTCTTTTGCTTATTTTCTTTTTTGCTTGTGGGTTACCCAGTGTCATTTCCACACTACTTCCTCTGGGATTCATGTGTGATACTAGGGCAATCTTTGCGTGTTTGTTTTGAGTCAGTTCGTCAGTCCTCTGGATAGTTGGTGAAAAGGCCTTGATGTTCTTCGTAACCTTGGCAATTAACCAATAGTCCTATAGCAAATCTAGTGCTCAACTACATGGTGGTACTTCTCTTTGAAGTATCCCCCCTGCTCAAAAAGTTTTGATGGTTTTCCTTCATCTCCATTATCCCCCATCCATATCCAGCATTCGCCTCTCCTACCCCAGCTTATGTATCAGTATCTCTTTGAATCACTCTCACTCTTAGCTTTAGGGATCCACAATCCTAGTCTTAGGGATCCACCAATCCAAATCAATCCACCAAGCCTCATCTTTCGAGATCCACAATCCTAGTCCTAGGGATCTCAAAAACCCATCTTCCACCAATCTGACTCTTTGAAATCCTATTGCATCAGCTTTATAATCCCCTCATCCATCTCCCTGTCCTGGATTCCTTTTTATAGTGCTCTGCTCCTTCATCCTCCATCTTCCCTAAAGTCTTAAGCTTGCTTCCTCTTCTGCATCTGATTCTCCTTTATCATTCTCCCATAGTGAGAGTTTGAGCTAATTCAGCCCCTTCTCTTTGCCAATCTGAGTTTCCTTGCTCATCCGAGATTCTTGTACTTTTCAAGAAGCCATCAAGCCTCACTTTCTCTCCCCGCTACGTTCTTGAGGGGGCATCTCACAGTCCATTCTCTCCTCTTCTGCTCTAGCCTTGGGCATCTTCTTTTCTTATCTTTGATGCCATGCCACTTGCGGCATCACATCAAAGAGGGGCAAAATGTAGACACCTAAAAACCTTTAGAAAATAAAGTATTTTTATTTTCTGAAAAAGTCCTGATGACATCATCATTTATTAATTAATTATTTAATTAATTAATTAATTAATTTTTATGCCATTAAATCCTTTTATCTTAATTAAAAATATTTAATTAAGGAATCCCTCCCAAAAATGTTTAAATCTTATTTAAACATTATTTCCTTATTTATTAATTATTTAATTAATAAATTGACCAAAAAACCCAAAATAAATAAAAAATTTATTTTTTGCCCAAACCTTGGCCAATTTCCTTAAGACCACTAACCTCTTCCAAAATCTTCTAATCCTTCTTTAATTTTGATTAAAGGCTAATCCCATCATTTCCTACCCCTAATCCCAACTCAAAATATTTAATTAAGATTAAATATTAATCCTCATGTTTATTAAAAAAGTTTTAATAAATATCTCCTCAACCCAAACCCTTGAAATAAATAAAACTTTATTTATTTCCTAAAAATCTAATTTATCCTCATCTTAAGAAGTTCTAGACTCTTCTAGAAAGTCTTCATCCTCATCCTAGGAAATTCTAGACTATTCTAGAAAGTCTTTATCCTCATCCAAAGTCTAGACTCTTCTAGAAGATGTCTTTAAACCTAATCCTAATCCCCTCCTAACCTTGTCACATTCCCTAAACATGGGTTAAAACTTACTAACCCAAGCCAAAGTTAACAAATATCTCCTCCTTCACCCACCCTCATTAAGTGCCATCCACTTGCCTATCCCTAAGCTAATCCTAAACCATCCTAATCCATCCTCTAATCATTTGCACAAGCCTAAACAAGCTTAAAACCTTCCTAATCAAGTCCAAGTCGAAATTTCTCTCATCACCCTCAAAATATCTCAACCATAAAACTTTATGAAGTCCACTAGGTCATAAATGACTCTTACAAGCCCTTTTATTGCTCTTACAAGTCATTATGAGGGTCTTTATGAAGATTTTATCCCTTGAGCCTCCTTTGTTGACTCATCCTTCCCCTTTCCTCCATCCTCTCACCATGTGACATGTGTCACTCCTTGATTGGATATAAGGAAGCACAATCCATGTGCTCTCTTCTCATGCAATCTGAGCCCTCCATGAGCTTTTTCTCATCCTTGCATCTTAGCCCTCAATCCCTCAAGCCTCTTGCCTATAAACTGGATCCTTCCCCTTTGCAAAATAACACAATCCATGAAGTAAAGTTATAATACTATTTTGAGAGCCAAATCCATACTAAAGCCATCTATCCACACTAAAAATCCACAATCATCCATTGAAGCCTTTGGAAGCATATTGAGCATACATCCTATCCATTTAGACAAAGCTACTCAACAAGAGAGCTTCTCATTGAGAGAGCCCATTAATGGCTCATATTCTCAATTGAGAGTTCATCTTAGTCTATCTTGAAGTTTATGAATTTTTTTTAGTTTGTAGAAGCTTTATTTAAATTTGGTTTCTATTAGCATACTAACATTTCTCATATACAGGAGTATATAGTGTTATTGGATCTAGAAATTAGGAATCATGAAATGGACTTATGTTAAGGATGAGACTAGTTTAAACTTGTTCTATGGATAGCCTTTGAGAGGTGTCAAAATTGGAAGTGAAACTTAAAGGTGGTGAGGGAAACTGCTCTTGTGAGTTTTTGGGATATGAAGGGCTAGAGGAATACATGGATGTTTCTTGAAGGTAACTTTTTGAGGGGACATTGGTGTTACATCAATATGAATGTTTTTGGATGAGCAATTACTAGACATGCGTGAATCATTATTGTCATCCTTTGTAAATAACTTTTGAAAGATTTGTTTAATAGTATAATAATCTGATTTCCTCTACTTGGGTGATCTTGTTGATGTTGTAGAATCAAAATATACATCTTGTTTAGATTTATTGGGTTGAAGTTGTTCCTCAAAAGGAATTTGATTAATTGTGTTTTCTTGATATGAAAAAATTGACATGTTTGAGTTTGTGTCTGTGAGTTTGATGAAACAAATTATCGTTAAAGGCCATTTTTTTTTTATTGAATTGTTGGGACAAAAGATTATGACATTTTTTAAGGTTCACTTGATTCAAATGTAATAGGATTAGATTGATCATATTTAAGGTCTTGATCTAAAAGTATTTTGTTGAATTTTTATTGCGATGTTGCTTGAATTTATTGCGATGTTTTTTTAGTACACTACAATGCTTCCTTCTATACTTTTCCTTCACTACTTGATTATATGGTTAGATGCAATTTTCATTTTTTGGTATTGTGTTCAAGTGTTTATGCCTTGAGATGTGGATCTAGTACTCCCTAGTGTGAAGGAACTATTTTTCCTTAGCTTTTTCCCTTTATTTTTTTGGCTTGTTGATGTGTATCCTCATGTGAAATTGTACTTTCTTGTACAAAATCTTACTTTCTCACACAAGAATGCAAGATCTCACATGGTGTGTTGGGCTTTCTCGCATGACCTTTGACACTTTCTCATGTGAGATCACACACTAGTTTTGGGGTTGAGCAGAACACTTCCTCACTCCATTTGGTGCATTTCCTCACAAAAATGGCAGATCCTCATGGATAGTATTGGACTTCCTTGCACAAGAATATGTCAGACCATTGTCCTTGTGCAAAAAATAGGGAGTATCTAGGCTTGGCTAGGGAAATTTTGGAAGTTGTTTTTGGATACCCTGTTATGTTTAAGACCTTCCCAGTTCAAAATAGATTTCCTATGGATTTAAAATATATCATTTAAGTATAAGGATTTAATTCCTTATACTTGAGATATATTTTAAGATATGCAACAAGTCTTTTCAGATAGGTTCCAAACCTCTACAAGCTAAGGTAAAGATTCTAGGAAATTTTAGGGCTTTAGAAATTTAAACTTATCCAAATTTTAGGGCTTCATGGTTTCAAACTTAACCAATTTTTAGGAGTTAGTATTTTTCTTTCAACATGGTGTTGAGTAGTTGAGTTGTGCTTCCTTTACACCCTTGATGTGTGTGAGGTCATGGTTGGTCTCTATTGTTTTCTTGTTTATGTTTTGTTCAGTAGTGACACTTAGAGATCTTTGGTGTTTGGTTTTTTGGTTAGTCTTCTATTGTGATCTTTGTATGTTGGTTGTTGATTTTTTTAGCATTAATCATTACATTTGTGCTCTTCTAAAGGTAACATTTGAATTTTACATTCATTCATGGACCCATCAATGCCTAGTGTTTCATAACCTAGCTCTGATACCAAAATGTCATGCCCTAATTTTACCAAGGCAAGACACACTAGATTTTTTTTTACTTTTTTTAAAATAATCATGTTATTATTATTACCATTATTATTATAAGGATTAATCTTTACTAACCAATTCAATGTCTTGACTTAGCTTCCAACTTATTGAAAATTACTTACGCCTCTAAGTTTTCTATTATGTTAACTCTTAAATAACCTTAATATTTTTTATTTTATTCTTTATTACGTGCTTAATTTTTCATTGAATGGTAATAATATTGTTAATATAATATTTATTACTTAAAATTACTTGTACCTACCATTCTTAATTTATATCATTTTTTTTAATCCTTTATAATATGATTATATATTAACATATCAAAATTACTAAATAATATATCACTATTGGTTACACATTTTAAATTCCCAAACTTTCCCACAAGGGTATACTACTCAATCAATAATAATAACAAATCCTATTAACCTATATCCTCCATTTATTTATTATTTTAGAGTTAATCCTCTAATACATAATTACCAACATAAGATAATCCATAAAGAATCTAAAGTAAAACTAAACCTAAACTTAATATCTTAACTACCCATCAACTCATGACACCTATGCACATCCGTAAACTACATTTTCTTCTTCAAGCGAATTTCTAGCCTACAATCCCTAGACTCACATGCCATATCCCTCCACCAAGGAATTTAACTTAGACTATGTTTTACATAAATCATTTTTCCTCCAACATCTCACATTAAAAATTCTTTAGTTAGGTCAACCTAACTAACAAGAATGCCTCTCTACACTTAGCCAGGTGTTAATCTATGTTGTCATAACATGTGGGCCCTCTCCTATGCATATCATCTTTGCTATCCAAGGCATATGTGTTGGGTGCATTGACTTAACTTCAACCTTTTTACTCTCCCCAATGTAGGTGCCTAGAATTTTAGGAGGACACTTTTCCCTTAGTTCAAGATAATGATGGTTGGAATAAAGAGTCTGACTTCATGTCAGAGTTGTTTCCCCTCCCAAGACTTAGTCACATGTGTGAGTTCCCAAGGTAAAATAAATGTGTGTAGTTGGGGATGCGTAATCTTTTAAGTCTATTCTTTCAGCTTGTACATAGCATAATGCTTGGGAAGGATATTATTTGATCTTATCATTATTAATTTTGTTTCTTGCTTGATTTAAGTTTATTATTATTAAAATTGCTCTTGGTTTATAAGATGTTCATATATATATTTATATATTTAGGTGCATGTGATAGTGACTTAAATTTCACATGACTCTTGAGAGTCTACTCTCTTTCTTTTCACAACTTATAAGATAGGTGTTGGTTATATCAGAGTATTCATCTTAGAAAGAAAGTTATCATAATTATATTTAATGTACTAGATTCTAGATATATTCTATTAATATTTTATTGCTTTGTATTATTATGGGGAAAGAGTTATTTTTTCTTCCCCATACATTTTCCAGAGAGGAAAAGCAATCCTATAGCAACATGTCTTATAAATTTGTATTATGCGTTTTCTCTTTCAAACAAACTTCATTCCATCCTATCATGAAATTGAGTTGATCATTCATCTACTTAGAATTGTATTAAGCTTGAAAACTAAAGGAAGTGATGTCCATGCATGTAACATGAGCTATCAACAAAAATGTTCCTTCCAATTTATTAAGTGTGCAAAAGAATTGTAAGCAATCAACTAAGTTATAATTTGCACAATTACAACCAATGGTATTTCTTCACATAACATCTATGGAATATTACTATCAATTAGTCATCTACAAATACCACAAGGAGAAAGCTTTCATACAAATTTCCTTCATAACATATCAAATTGAACATGGAAAATTTCCTATAAGTAACAATCATTTATGCAACCTTTTTGTCTCAAATAGATCATCTCATATTTACAACACTCAACCTTAACATGACATTCCACTAAATAATATGCAAGCAAGACAAGAGAATGGATCTTAATGCAACTTTCATCAAAATTTCACAATGAATTCTTTCTTATTAGTAAAGTATATAGCTTCCCTAAACTTTTCTTTCACATTTCAAATGGTAACAATAATGCCAATGTAAATCTACAACTCATACTAATGCTTTCATAACACATAAAAATTTGAATGATCATTACTTTACAAGAACGTATGTACACACTCCTCAAATCCTTCCCCCTTCATATTCAAATGATAACAATAACACAATCCTTTTACTTCACATAGAGGCAACACAAGAGACTTTCCAAAATCATGAGCATGAAGAAACATGAACATAGAGAAACATGAACATTGAGCCTCCTTTACACATTTGGATCTTCTTCATTTGACTAGGGTGAAACCCTAATTCTTCATGGCATGCATCTTCACAAGACCTTCACATAACACACACAAATAGGAACCATGGAGGCTCACCTCCCAACCTAGGCTTCTGTGAAGCAACCCATTGAGCAAGGGAAACAAGAACCAAATAGGTTACACACATACTTCACTAAACTTTGCACAAAAACACAACACCAACACACACTCAATGCCCTCCCATGGCTTGCACAATGATTCTCCATTGGAATCATAAAACGTTGGGTGAAGGTAGGCTCTTCAAAGAGGAGATATTATAACAACATAAATAACATAATGCCATTGCATTTTTCCTCTCAAGGCCACCATAATCATTAACAACATATTTGCATTGCATTTTCCTCTTAAGGCCTTCAAAACAATCATCTCCTCCTCATTCACCAAAACCTCCTTGTACCTCCCAAAACAACAAGATTTAAGGCCTTAATGGAGCCCATACTCCATAGTATAAAAAAACCATCATCATGAGGTAATTCTCTCAACTGCAATGTCAAGAACAACTTATGCCCTTCACCCAAGGCTTCTCTTCCCTCCCAAGGGTGAGTGAAGCCTTCACACCCATAAGCACATTCAACACTTACATTCAAACAAGAAATAAAAGAGAAGAAACAAGAAAAGAAAAAACCAAGAAGAAATCTCCAATATCACAAGACACATTCACCACTCCACAACACAATGACAAAGTCCATTACATAAGATTTATAATGCAATGCATACACCATTGATAACTCTTCACACTTGCAGATTTACTTATCCATGCTAAAGGAAAGAAATGAAAAGAAACATGTTTGAGTCACCAACCTTGGCCCAAGCTAGAGTAAGGATAGTTGTAGTATAGCTCCCTTCCTCTCCCTCCAAAACTTAGTTGTCTCTAAAATTAGAGTGTGGGTGAACAACTCAATAGTTTGTCACCCCTCCCCTAAAAAGACTCTCTACTAACCTTTTTTTAGTAGAAACATCAAGCCTCCCTTTTCTTACATTTTTTTTCCTCCAAAATAAGAAAGTTGACCAAGTTGGATGTTGAGGGTACTCTCATGGGGAAACTCAAAGTTTCGAATTGGTTCAAGATGACTTTGTTTAAGGGGTTCCCTAAGTTAAGAAATCACTATAATAGTGGAATTTAGGCCTCTAACATGTCATACTACCATTTGGGTGGCTTTTTATCAAAAAATAACACTTTAGGATCCCATTTAGGCCCCTTAAAATCCCTAACAAGTCTGAATCCGAAAATCAACATGATGGTGAAACATCCTTACACTCTCTCCCAAGTGGGTGTACTTAAACATTAATTGGAAGGGAAGAAAAGGACCAAGATTAAGTGACCTTGTCACCAACACTCTAGGTGACATTTCACTAATACATAGACAATACAAGTGTCAACTAACACATTAAAATACATTACACTTCACCATGACATGTCCTTAATGCATCCAAATTATGATTAAACATTTCCTCATTTAAAAAAATTTACATTACAAAAATAAAACACTTTCACAATGAGGCTTTTGAATCTTCCAAATATTTGCCTTGGTTAAACTATGTTCACATAGGTTTGAAACTTGTTTCCCCCAATAATTTCCATGGTTCCACTTTCCTGTACACTTAGCTCAACGTCAGTAGTCCAATTAAATAATATAGGAATACATGCAGATAAGTGCAAAATAATCCAATATCACTTAATCCACGTTAACTTATTCAGTTAACTTCCATCCAATTATTTCCATAAAATATTCAAAACATTTCAATATCAAAAAATGTGTATCAACATTTATCTTCCTTATCATAATGAAATTACCATTCTAAACATTATCACAATACTTGTCTATCATAACCATGAACACTAAAGTCATATATATTAAA
Source organism: Cupressus sempervirens (assembly GCA_028749045.1). Taxonomy (NCBI): domain Eukaryota; kingdom Viridiplantae; phylum Streptophyta; class Pinopsida; order Cupressales; family Cupressaceae; genus Cupressus; species Cupressus sempervirens. Next base: position 425,698,602 of record CM053783.1, read on the forward strand.
TCATTTAAGCAAATAAATGGATCTTAGTATATGTATTTAAATGGAAATCACTAATATGCAGACTTGTTAACTAATATCATTTCAATAAAGTTAAAAATAATGACATTCCTAGCAATATCCCTTCATCACATTATGAGGGGTTTGTGTGTGAGTTTCTAGGGTTAATTCCTCAGATTGTTAGAATGTTTCCATAATTATGTCATCATAATATAAAACCAATTTCTAAATGTAACCATATGTATTGTTGTCCTCATTATCAAATTACATTTATCTGCATATCATAATCCTTCATCTTATAAAGTATCATAATCAAATTAACATTTATCTACAAATCATAAATCATCATAATCAAATTAACATTTCGTATTGCATCAAAATCTAATAGTATCAGATCATAAAATTGTATCCTTATGCGTTCAACCATTTCATACAAAATAATAGGTTCTTATGTAACATGATCAGATTAACATTCAGAACAACCTCATATTCTATTCTCTATCATAGCGATGAAATATTAAATTCATGAATATTAAGTTACAAGGCATGTGAGTTGGGTTTTTTTGCATACCCAAATCTATCCTTTGGCGCCAATTTTCATTTGAACATTACAATTTGACATTCAAGTATTTATGTAATTTAATTTCTATTAAAGCAATTGAAATAGCTTAGAACATGAAATGAAATCATTAAATATAAAAATTAGGTTCTAATAAGTGTGAATCATCAAAATGTTGATATTAAAATGACATCACCCTACAGTCTCAAAACTATATCAAAACATCAAATTCAAAGTACCACGATGCAATTATGTCATCTATACTATGGTGGATTGGGTAAGGCCTCACACGAATGCATGATGGGACATCCCCTTATTGGTTCTATAACCCCTTAAACCTTTTGATCACCATCAGAGGCTGGCTCTGATGGATATTTTGTTGAAATTGAGGTCTCCCTCTCTTATTTTAGCTCATGTTATTCAAGTCTAGATGCCCTAACTCAATATTTATGGATGAACAAATGACATCAAATTCATCCAAAAAGTCACCTTCAATGTAAATTTCCTATGGGGTTCCCTTAAGACCTAAAGATTCCTTTAAAAAATAGTTTAATAGAAAGGTGAGGTCTTTTTCTTGAATTATTCTCTTTACTATGCTATTAGTTATATTATTGATCTCCTCCATATCAACGAAGAAGGGAATCTCAATAAAAAGGGACACTAAGTCTTCCTCCTCTTCGTTGTCATCCTTGTTATATATTTTCAAAGAGGTTTATTTGAAACTAAATTCTCAATATCCACTTTCAACTCCTCCCCTATTCCTTCTTTATTTCTCCCTCTCCCTCTAATATATTTTCTTGTTCAATGGGGTAAATGGAAGGCCATGACTAGATAAGTCTACCTCTTTCTTTAAAACCATTCACCTTGTCCTTTCTTCTCTAGTGATAACTTGCGTTGTAAGGAATTGTTCTTATTGGTCCATTATGATTCATGTTGTTTCTTAAATTTGTGAGATTGGAAATTAATCTCCTCTTACCCGTGGAAAAGTTTGTGCTCCTCCTTTATTGCTTTTAGATTTACCTAAAATTTTGACAAAATCTCCCTGTAAATGATATCTTCTTTGTTCCCCATTAAAACTATGGGTGAAGGGGTAAGAATGTTGATATGAGTAAAAATAAAACTCCTTTGGTCAGTAGGCATGTGTGGTAAAATGGTTAGTGGGCATCAAGATTTTTCTCATAATAAGATGTTGCACGGGGGTATGGAGAAAAACTATCAACACTCCTAGCTTGATATTGTTGGTAGGAAGGTGGAATGCATGAAGTTTAATAGAAGGGAGGGTGAAATATATTTTTGGCCATAATATGTTTCCATTTTAATGCATGTGAGAAGGGGAAAATCTTTACTAATGATGTTTCAAAAGGGAAGGGATTTCAAAACTAAGAACTCAACTTGTACCAACATAACCAATCCAATATGTCTAGGATATAAAGTCATCGAGTTCTTGGAATTTTATTCTTGAAGGTTGAAAACACCATAGAAGGCACCACTTCTTCAGTAGTGAAATCTTTTTCCCATAGGGCATGCTACGAAAAAATTTATGTGTAAATGAGGGAAAACTAGGAGCTTTATAGGGGTATATCTTAAAAAGAAACCTCTAGGATTTTATAGAAGCTGAATATTCTCTTGTGGGTTTGGGAAAATTGGAGGAAATAAAATGAAACCAAGATGGTATGCTAGAGATTTTGAAACCCTTTAAGCCTTTGTTAGTGATAATGTGAATGTCTTACCCAAGAAATGAGCACATGAAACCACAAACTCTTCATTAGTAGAAAGAGAATGTGATGGAAAGATCCTAGATGCAGGCCAATCTATACATGTTATCTCATGAGAAGCACCTGTTAAGGCTCACATGGAAAACACCCTATTACCTCACTAAAATAACTTTTTTTTTATCACCTCATTCACCCTAATGCCATGGTATGACCTTATACCACAAGCATTGAAATATTAACCAAGCAAGATCAAATAAATTGTAAATCAAAAAAATGTTATAAGGCCCCAAAATCAATATATGATAACTATACATTTTGTTTATAAAATGACACAAGACCTTAAAACCATCGACAAAATATAGAGAAACATACACAAAAGAAAAATTTATTATATTAAATATGTAAAGACTATAATATTAGGTTTGAAAGAATGTTAATATAGAAATATTATAAAGTTGTTCTAATGAATAATACTCCTAGAATAGGAATCCTAGATCTAACTAAAATCTCTAAAAGTCTCTTCTATTACAATATGGCATAGGTATTATATAGTAAAAAAGTCCTCTAGTGAATCTTTAAATGCCACTAGAGGAACCAATATTTCATGATAGGTGGAAGAATCATTATAGTAGTAGTTACAACTTAATTAGGCATTTCAACCTTTTAGCCATTTCCCTCTTTCTTTGTGTGGCATGGGCTAAACCTACACCCTTTCTTAAAATCCTTTCCATATTCTTGAAGAAGTTTCACCTACAATTTTAAAAATGTCATTTTTTTTTTCCAAATGGAGAAACAAGATACATCATATTTACCTCAATGGTGGACCTAATCAAGTCATCTAGATAACTCAATTGTAGATTGCATATGTGGTAGATTGTAAAACATTTCCAATGATACTTACTCCTTCATTTCCCTCAAAAACTTGTAGCTTTGACATGTGACACTATATCTAGTGAGCACACAATATAGGAAGTGTGATGAAGGAAATGTTTAGCTCTTCAGAGCATGCCAGGGTTTTGTATGGTGTTAGTGGTGATAGTAATCCTTCAATGGTCTTGAGATGAGAATGGTAGTAGGTACATCAATAATAGTTAACTTATGTGTTGTAGAAACACCAACCACCTTTTTCTTAAGACTATCAAGATATGAAGGGGCTAAACTTTAAAATATATATCAAGGAAGATTCTAGACAAACTAGGCAACCTCATAGGAGGATAAATGCAATTAATTTTTAAGGAAATAGTTAAGACTAAATTTTATAAATGTTAAATGTTGGATTTATATACCTCATATTTAATAGTTAATGAGCCTCACATCTTATCATTGTTCCCTACAAAAATGGGAAGTGGAGAGTTTGTGTTTACTCCCAAGAGCTCAATTTGTTTAGTCAATATTTTTCAACTGATAATTAATGCAAATTCAATCTCAAAATAGGTAGATGAACCACAGTGTGTGAGAAAAATTATCTCCTACTTTAAAGGGAAGGCTCCCCCTTCTCACCATTCCTTGGATCAACTCAAGGTAAGTAAGAAGTTAAGAAGTGCATTATAGGGTGTTACTAAAATTATTTCCTATTTCCTTTAGGAAGGAATCCAATTACTCGTGGGTAGTGTAGTGGGTAAGTTGGATCTTGTATGCTACACTTCTATCTAAAAGTTGGAAATAGTGATATCGGTATGAAAAACCAACTCAAAGGTTGATTAAGATTGTATCAGTTTAGATCTATGTCTATTTTTCTCTATCCAATAAGAAAAATCTCGACCATTAGGGAGCATAGACTTGTAAAAGTAGAGAATTTCTAACTATTTATGTGAATTTGACAGAGTAATATGAGCTATAGTCATGATAGGCCAACACTAGGACAAATAATAATAAAGAAGTGATGATTTATAATAAAGTTTAGCTGGTCTATACGTGTCAATCCAAGAGCGTAAGCTTGCGAAAGGTGTCCAAGAAATATGCCATCAAGGGATGATAGTTGTGAAATGAGTAATTATGAATGCAGCTGAAACACACAAAATTTAGTCTACACAATGAAACAAACCCAACGATAGGAACTGTCACTTCCTAGCGACAGGAACATAAGAAACATAAATGAACATAAAGACAATGATAATAACAAATGTAAAAAATTGCAAATCCGATGAACATTAATCTAGAAGAAAAAAACAAATATCATTCCAAAGAAAATAATAATACAATAATTTTCTAAATAGAAATCTGACATGAATTTCTATACATATGATAGGCATCCAATAATCTACACATTAATACAAATAATTTCCTGTATAGGTTTAAGAGCATAAATTTGCAATATCAATTACTTCAAGAAAATGAATACAAACTTTAAACCATTTCACTATCTTTCTCAATTAAAACATTAACTAGATTAGATATGTACTCATATGAAACCTTAAATACAAACCATACTAAATTGTTGAATTATGAATTATACAAACCATAATTATATTACAAATATCACTAGCATTCTGTAGAGTGGGCCTTTCCTCCTTAGTTTGTTGAGTGATGAAATTCAAATGCTTCTCTTAAACTATTTCAATCATACGCTGTTCTATATTTCTGATCAAAGTCTTGTTCCTGCTGAAAGCTATATTCTAATTTGCCTCCCACACTATGTCTCACACTACTTATATATACACAGTAGGCTTAACAACTTATTAACAGCTTTGTTATTCATGCCATCTAAAGAATGGCTATTACATAGAACAATCTATAATAGAAATATGTGAATTGCAAAGAATAGATAACTTTGTTGTATCAGTTCAGAACAATATTGTCTTCATCCACCATTTTTGAGCCAAGGTTGTTGCCACGTATGGAGTCCTCCATCACCATACAAATAATGCCAAGAATAGAAAATTGTTTTCATCATTCCAAAAAAACTATATTATATGTGGTTGTTGATTCATGGTAGAGTAGATTTCCGTCTAAATCCAAACCCGTAATAGGAAAATCACGTTTTAAAAATAGTCTCTAACTTTTCCATCTTGCACATTCTGAAGATTTTGCCACATAGGATTGTAATTGGGCATATTCTGGACAATACCCATGTTTCAGATTTTTGAGATTCATCCACATCTGTTCACAAAATAAAATGCAAAACTAACTATCCTCATTTTTAGTTGGTAATTATTCCAGCTAAGTTCTTTCTCAACATACTCCTTGGTCAATAATCTTGGAAGGAATAATGCTTTAAATAATGAATGCCAATAAGATATAGCAAGCAATATTTTCAAAGTGGATGAAACTTTGTATTTCTGAAATAGCTACAGGAAAATGTCTAGCGGGCGACGGGAAGAACCATAACTTGTTAGATAAATACAATTTCATTTATTTATTCACATATTCTATCTAATAACCACATTAAATATTACTCATAAATATTCAATCATATGCAACATAGAAGGAGAAAATGGAATAGAAGATGGGGATTAACATGAGTGTGAATGCTTATACGAAGGTTAAAATATTGTATAATTTGGGACATAAAATGCTCTCATCATTCTCCCCAACTTAGCTTATTGCACATCCTCATGTAATCATTATGATCATTATCATGAGGTCTTTAGTTTTAACTGAAAGCACTCTAGGTTTATGGGTTTTAGATTTTTCTCCACCTTGAACCATGATAACTCATAGATGAACATAAATCCCTTTCTTTTATTTACATGACAAGCTTTCTTCTTCTTCTTCAATAGGGATATCACATTCAATTTTTCATAAGGTGTTTCTTTTTTCTCTTTTCTTTTCTTTTTCATTATTTTTTTTATAGCATCATGGTTCAAAGGTTTCATATAAGAGAAATTTATTTTTATTTCAACAAGAGGAGTTTAAATGGGCAAAATAGGAGAGATGAAAGACAAAAAAAAAGGCTATTATACAATGGATATTATGGATAGGATGGGATTATTAAGGGTGATGGATGGAAGATAAAAGGATGACAATCCTCCCCCCAAATTAAGGGTTGACCGTCTACGGGAAACAAGGAGAGGATAGGGTGTTGTATAATGATCAAATATAATAAGCAATACAAATAAAGTTAAGAGATAAAATAAGGAAAAACAAAATCTATTGTTTTAGCAACATGCATGTGCAGAGAGACCAGGGTTGGAATAAAGAGTAACTTAGCAACTTGTGCCACCAAGGGCGATGAATCATCAATAAGGAACAAAGAGAGGCTTCCAAAACTACACTGCAACACCACAAAAGACCACCATTTGAGTGAAAGCATTGAAGAGAAGACCACTGGAAGGACCCATAAAAACTAGGAGAGTGACTGCAATTGGAGGGGCCACCAACATCAACTGAACTAGTATAGATCATATAGGAAGTAGCATATTCCACTGAAAACACCTCAATTGAACAAGTAACTCAGATTATGGGTGATCAAAGATTTGAGGACCACATTGAAGAGGAGTAGAGCTGCAGGAATGAGTGACAGGAGGTGCCAAAAAGGAAAGAACCACTAAAACTCATAAGTGTTCCTGAAAAGAATGATTAGCAAAAAAAACTAGGAACACTAATTATTGCATTTTTTCTTTTCTTTTTTCTTTCTTTTTTCTTTTTTTTTTTCTTTTTTTTTTCTTTTTTTTTTTTGAATAAATTTTGATAACGAAAAGTGACTACTGGCAAGCCAATTTTCAATCACTCACCACTTAATGGCACTATAAGAACAGTTTTCACCACTAAGAATTTATTTTGCAGTTAACATCTGCCAGAAACTAGTTTTCAGATAGTAACTGGCCAATAATGCCCAAAGGTTTTCATTGTTGGATCTTTTATTTTTATTTTTATTTTTATTTTATTTTTTTCAATTTTTCAATAACTGCATAGAATGACCAAAGAAATGAAATCGTGACATGGAAGATGAAAAATGATACCATCCAAAGCTTAATTTTTGTCCATGACCTCACAAAAGGCATTGTTGAAGCTTGATTGTGTAATGAACTTGGAATGATCACCAAGAATAACCTCATCAGAACTAGAGCCACAAACCACTTCATTACCAAATACATGAGTATGGAGTGAAAACCAATAATAGTCACCAATGTGTCCATAGAACTTCAGAGAGACACAACTCAAGGAACGAGTGTAGTAGCTAGCACTATATTCAAAGTATCTTCAGATGTGTTGTTGAATAATCATGAATCTCATAGACCATGCTGCATATTTTCCTCCATGTGATTAATCACCAAAGAAAGGAAATCTCATCTCAAAGTGGTGAACACCCTTACCAAAATCTGCATGTGATCTTGAATAGTGAAGCACCAATGAAATGGATATACACCATATAGCTAGCAAGCCCATACAATGTGAACAAAGACAACGTGGTGTGTTATGGAATTCTTGTGTAGAGAAGCATCATTAACTGGTATTGGTTCTAAGATCATCACACCACGACAAGGGACCTGTAACCATATTCTCAAAACCAAGCATATCAAGCATAGTAAATGAATATCATCCATTCAATAGCTCTATCATTAAGTAGGTTATTTAGTATTAAAAATGATAGATAGAGTTATTACTATGAATAGATACTTGATAGAATGGATAAATACAAATAAACTCTTGTGTTCATTTAATAGTAATGCTAATTAACACAAGAACACATACCTTGAATTGTGGAGATGTCACATGTGGAGGTTTATTAAAAGGACCAATGAAACTACCAATGAAGCTTAATTGAAATCATCCAAGAACCACAAGATTGGAGGGATTCCCCCCAACTTAACTTCATGCTACAAGGTCACGAGATCATTAGGATAACCAGAGAAATTAGGTAACCCAAAGAGAGTAACACATCTTTAGAACTTTGTGAGTCTTTTTGAATGATAGATAAATCAAATAATTCAATGGATGTACTCCCAAATTAATTCTAGGTCATAAAAACATAGGGAATTTGAATCATCTAGGGAATCAAGAAATGGATTTAGTACTTGTTATTAATGAATGATCATTGTAAGATACAAGAACCAAGAATGAAGAATATGTGGATATTAATACCTTGATCCTTGTTTAAATGAATCATCCATAGTTCATTCGGTCATCTTAGGACAATGAAAAGAATCAACAATAAGGAATAATGATCATCCAGTTTTAACATTTCGGCCATTAATGCATAGAATCCTATATGACTGTGCTTAATCAATTATTGGTCCCAAATCAACAAGTATATGAGGGATGCATATTTTAACCATAGGCCTCCAAATAAAAATATGTATAAGTACAAGAGTGATAAAATATAGATATTGGAGGATTTGGTAGCATTTTTGTGAAATATGGAACATATATGGCTTAATACTACTTAGTGAATGATTAACATAAACATGCATACTCATGAGTCCATTAATTAAAATTGATGCAATTTGATGCATGGGCTCATTTTTTGGTATGTTGAACTCACTAAGTAGAAAAGAATAACAAAGTTGATTATATTTCAATAAATAATATTGTTCTTCTAGTTTAAGTAAACCAAAATCACATCCCTTATATACATCAATATATTCAAATTTTGATTTATCAATTTCAAGCACATCATTATATGGTAAAGGGATCCATGAAATTTTATTAACCACCTTATGATGAAGTTTTATATGAGGCAATATAGTTGCATTTGGTGGATATGGTGGAGTGAGCAGAATATGATGTGAATGAGATAATGAATATGGTAATCGGTGTGAAAGAGATAACGTAGATGAGATTAAGTAGGATAGGTGAAATGAAGATGGTAAGGATGGGTATAGTGGTTGTTGTGAGTATTCTTGATTCCATTTATTGTGCATATCATGTAAAGATTTATATTTTGAAGAAATTTGTTGGATTTTTAATGAAATAGAGTGATAATATATCTTACCAACATAATGCATACCTTGATCTTCTTGGATTGGTATTTCAAATGTTCATAAGTTACAAGGAATGCTTGTTCACTTCCTCCCTTATCATGGTAAGGATTAGAAATAGCTTGCACCTCATTCAGCATGTGCTTGGGGTTGTTCAGGCATATACATTGGTTATCTTCCCTGTAATAGTTAGAACAACAATTTGTTCAATGCTTATCCTCAAAATCACATTGCTCTAAGAATTCATCAATGATTTGCTCATGTTCAAACATAGAGATAGAATTTTTGCATACCTATGATAATGGAAGATCAATATCATTTAAGATGCATTCATTAGGTACAGGGGGTGTAAAAATGTCACCTTTGGACGTCACAATTTTTCCACTAGTTTCTTCTTTTATTTTTAAATTTGAAGGCAGGGATCTAGGGGTGGCAGCCACTAGTGGGGTCAACGGGCAACGCTCTAATGCCAAGCACATTTTGCCTCTTGTATTTCCTTCAAATTTTTTATTTTTGAAACAATTTTCAGCCAAAACTGATATACTTGAACAACATTGAAAAGACATCATTTTTAACATTTTTCTTCAAAATATATTTGTCTTTATTAATAACTCACAACAACTTATGATAATATAAAATTTAATTAACTTCTAAAGCAACTAATGAATCTAATTTCTAATGCCTACTTGCAAACTCTAAAACAAAACTCTATGGCAATGCATCTATATGATTTAACCAATGCAAATTAAGATTAATTACTTAAGCAAGGCTAGCAGTTGCAAAAGCTTTCATCCTAATGCATCGTTCCTAACTCAAATCAGAAAACTAAGATTCCTTTGACACCTTTCCCTGGCAACGGTGTCAAAATGATAGGCCAACACTGGGACAAATAACAATAAAGAATTGATGATTTATAATAAAATTTGGCTGGTCTATACGTGTCAATCCGAGAGCGTAAGCTTGTGAAAAGTGTCCGATAAATATGCCATCAAGGGATGATAGTTGTGAAATGAGAAATTATGAATGCATCTAAAACACATAAAATTTATGATGTGAATATCAGGATTTAACTGTGTGATTTTTGAGTCAAACTCGATGACCCATGTTTCATGAGTAGTGATTCAACATGAATCCATCTCTCATGAGAATAAATGGAACACTTAGCACTCATTGGATCTAGGTGATGCTCACAGGGGTGAAGCACCGGGACTTCCCGGGAGGTCACCCATCCCAGTACTACTCCAGCCTGAGCGCGCTTAACTACGGAGTTTCCTCCACAGTTAAACCCAAAGCTTGCAAATGGGGTTGCAAGCTTTGGGTTTAACTGTGGAGGAAACTCCGTAGTTAAGCGCGCTCAGGCTGGAGTAGTACTGGGATGGGTGACCTCCCGGGAAGTCTCGGTGCTTCACCCCTGTGAGCATCACCTAGATCCAATGAGTGCTAAGTGTTCCATTTATTCTCATGAGAGATGGATTCATGTTGAATCACTACTCATGAAACATGGGTCATCGAGTTTGACTCAAAAATCACACAGTTAAATCCTGATATTCACATCACAATTTGACTAGCTATGGAAATCATCTCCTACTTATCAACATAAAATTTAGTCTACAAAAAATGAAACAAACCCAGCGACAAGTTGTCACTTCCTAGCGACAGGAACATAAGAAACATAAATGAACATAAAGACAATGATAATAACAAATGTAAAAAATTTCAAATCCGATGAACATTAATCTAGAAGAAACAAACAAATATCATTCCAAAGAAAATAATAATACAATAATTTTCTAAATAGAAATCTGACATGAATTTCTATACATATGATATTCATCCAATAATCTACACATTAATACAAATAATTTCCTGTATAGGTTTAAGAGCATAAATTTGCAATATCAATTACTTCAAGAAAATGAATACAAACTTTAAACCATTTCACTATCTTTCTCAATTAAAACATTAACTAGATTAGATATGTACTCATATGAAACCTTAAATACAAACCATACTAAATTGTTGAATTATGAATTATACAAACCATAATTATATTACAAATATCACCAGCATTCTGTAGAGTGGGCCTTTCCTCCTCAGTTTTCTAAGTGATGAAATTCAAATGCTTCTCTTAAATTGTTTCAATCATATGTTGTTCTATATTTCTGATCAAAGTCTTGTTCCTGCTGAAAGCTATATTCTAATCTACCTCCCACACTATGTCTCACATTGCTTATATATACACAGCAGGCTTAACAACTTATTAATAGCTTTGTTATTCATGCCATCTAAAGAATGGCTATTACATAGAACAATCTATACTAGAACTATGTGACTTGCAAAGAATAGATAACTTTTTTGTATCGGTTCAGAACAATATTTTCTTCATCCACCATTTTTGAGCCAAGGTTGCTGCCACGTATGGAGTCCTCCATCACCATACAAATAATGCCAAGAATAGGAAATTGTTTTCATCATTCCAACAAAATTATATTATATGTGGTTGTTGATTCATGGTAGAGTAGATTCTGGTTGAAATCCAAACCCGTAATAGGAAAATCACATTTTAAAAATAGTCTCTAACTTTTCCATCTTGCACATTCTGAAGATTTTGCCATGCGAGATTGTAATTGGGCATATTCTGGACAATACCCATGTTTCAGATTTTTGAGATTCATCCACATCCGTTCACAAAATAAAATGCAAAACTGACTGTCCTCATTTTTAGTTGGTAATTATTCTAGCTAAGTTCTTTCTCAACATACTCCTTGGTCAATAATCTTGGAAGGAATAATGCTTTAAATAATGAATGCCAATAAGATATAGCAAGTAATATTTTCAAAGTGGATGAAACTTTGTATTTTTGAAATAGTTACAAGAAGATGTCTAGCGGGTGACAAGAAGAACCATAACTTGTTAGATAAATACAATTTCATTTATTTATTCACATATTCTATCTAATAACTATATTAAATATTACTCATAAATATTCAATCATATGCAACATAGAAGGAGAAGATGGAATAGAAGATGAGGATTGACATGAGTGTGAATGCTTATACGAAGGTTAAAATATGATATAATTTGGGACATAAAATGCTCTCATCAAGTCACAACTTCTAGTCTATATATTACCATAATCTCTCCTAGTCAAAGCTTAAACTCCAATTGTTTCTTATATTCACTATGCTCTATTAAACAAACAATAATAATGTGAACAAAAGATAATAGAAATAAATCATAGTCACAACTTCCAATTTTTTTTAACTGCAATTGATTCAAGTCAAAGCTTTGAATTCAATTAATTCTTTATATTCATTTTTGTTTCAAGTTTGCACTATATTATCACAAATATGCTTGCACAAGTTTGGTAAATCTCTCTTGCATATATAATAAAAGAAGATAAGGGTGCAAGGAAGGAAAGTAAGTACAAAGGAAGAAGAGATGAGAAAGACTCTAGGAGAAGCAAGGATGACAAAGGTAAGAAATCTTTTTGTATTTCTAAAGAAAAGACTAATAATGAATCTAAGAGTAATGATGATGAAGTTTTCTATGTTGCTATGAAAGAATATTTTGATGAAGATGAGAAAATTGCATTAATTATTATGTGAAAAAAAGTGATAGATGGATAATTGATAGTGGATGTTCAAATCATATGATTGGTGATAAAGAAAAAATTGAAGATATTGGTCCATACAATGGTGGATGTGTTAAGTTTGGTAATGATATCCCATGTTTTATAAAAAGTAAAGGCACTATTTAACTGACTAACAAGATAACATGTGACAATGTTTACTAGGTTGAAGGACTTAACTACAATTTTTCGAGTGTTTCATAGCTGAACAAAACATGTTACAGAGCTTAATTTAAAAATAGAAAGGACAAGATACATGATGGTGATGGTAAGCTAATTGGAACTGGTGAATAGACTAGAGGTAACTTATTCTATCTATACCTATCAAGTGAGACACGTATATTTTCACAAGAATAAGATGTTTGGTTATGGTACAAAATATTATGTCATGCAAGCTTTGACATTTTGGTGAATATCAGCAAGATGAAGAATGTAAGAGGATCGCCTAAACTAAAGAAGCCTGACAATGCTATGTGTAAATAGTGTCAATTAGAAAAGATGATAAAGTCTAGTTTCAAGAGAAAAACATGTACTACTAGTGATATTTTGGAATTGGTTCATACTGGCCTATGCAGACCCATTGGTGTTAACATTTACTATGGAGATCAATATTTCATTCTATTTGTAGATAACTATTCTAGAATGATGACTGTGATGTTTCTTTAAGATAAATATGATGTTTTTTATTTATTCAAGGGGTATTTATCCATAATTAAAAAAGAAACAAGGAAGATTCTAAAGTTTTTGTGATCTGACAGAGGTGGCAAATTCATCTCACATGAGTTCAATACATTTTACAATGATAGAGGAATCAAAAGACAAATGTCTACACCAAGGACCCCTCCTCAAAATGGGATAACTAAAAGGAGAAACAGATCAATAGTAGACTATGCAAGAACACTAATGATGGAGAAGAACATGTCATAGAAATATTGGAGAGAAGTGGCTAGTATTGTTATCTATACCTTGAATAGAGTACAAGTCAAGAAAGGTACAAATGCTACACTTTTTGAATTATAGTATGGCTATGCTCTCGACGTTAAATATTTGTAGATTCTATATACTAAAAGATAATAGCAATGGAAAGATTGATTCAAAAAGTGATGAAGGCATATTCGTAGGTTATTCCACTAAGAGAAAATCTTATAAGTGTTTAAATTCTAACAATAATGAAGTTGTGGAAAGTATAAATGTGAGAGTTGATGAGTTTGTAGAAAGAGATGATGCTTCATGTAATCAAGAACCTAAAGACTATAATACATTCATCTAAGTGGATGATGATGCTTCCAACACTCAAAGTGAATAGACAAATCAAGCTAATGCAATTTTTTGAAACACAGACAGTAGGTATCAAGCAACAAACTAATGATGTTGAGTCATAGATAGGCATTACCAACCATCAGATTGTGGATGTTGAGCATTTAGAACTTAAACTTGAACCTGAACAAGGAAGAGGAAATGAGCCTAAGATTATTTTTCTAGATAAATCTGAAGACGAACCAAGAAGGAAACTACCTATGTTACCAAAATATGTGAGAAGACATCATAAACATGAACAAATCATTGGTGATGTTGAATCAAGTGTAATGACAAGAAGAAGACTCAAAGACAATACATGCTTAGTTTATGAGTTTGACCCCAAGTCAGTAAATGATGTTTTAGACAATGAAGATTGGATACAAGCAATGAACAAAGAAATTGACCAAATTAATAAGAACAATACTTGGAATTTAGTATCAAGACCTAAAGACAAAAATTTCATTAGACAAAGTGGGTTTTTAGGAACAAGCTCAATAAAAGTGGTGAAGTAACAAGAAACAAGGCAAGACCAATATGCAAGGGTTATGGACAAGAAGAAGGAGATGATTATAGATAAAAAAATTCTCCTATGGCCAAACTTGAAGGAGTTAGAACTCTACTTTCATACTCAACTTACAAGAATTTCAAGGTATATCAAATGGATATCAAATATGCATTTTTAAAAGGTATACTAGAGGAAGCAGTATACATTGAACAACCTGAAGGATTTATAGATCTAGACAAAAGGAATATGGTATGTAAACTAAAAAAATCTCTTCATGGATTAAAGTAAGCCCCAAGAGCATTGTATGAAAGACTACATAACTACTTAATAAAAATTGGTTTTGAAAGGACAATCAATATCAACAACTTATATTTGAAGAATGTTAAGAATAATGAAGTACTATTATCTGAGATATTTGCTGATATTATATTTGAAAGAAGAGAAGCATTATGTAAATAATTTTCTAATGAAATGAAAAAGGAATTTGAGATGTCTATGTTTGGTGAAATCATTTATTTTTTTGGATTGCAAGTGTGTCTAGTATTTTCATTTCACAATCCAATACATCAAAGAAATATTAAATACTTTTGGTATGGGAGATTCAAGACCAATGAGTACACCTATGTCTACAAGACATAAACTATCTAAGACTGATGATTCTACTAATGCGAACCAAACCCTATACAATTCCATGATAGGAAAATTGCAATATTTTGCTCATAGTAGGCCAAATATTGCTTTGGTAGTTGAGATAGTTTCTAGATTTTCAAAAAATTCTAAAGAGAATCACATGATGACAATAAAAAGGATATTGAGATATCTGAAAGGTACATAAGACTATGGATTATATTAGAAGAGAAGTGATAGATTTGAACTAAAGGTTTTCACTGACTTGGATTGGGATGGAAATATTAATGACAAAAAAAGCACTAGTGGAGATGTAATCTTTCTAGAAAAAAAGATTGGTTTCATGGACAAGCAGGAAGCATAATTGCATTTCCCAATCAATAGTTAAATTTGATTATGTAGAAACTTCAGTGAAATTTTCAAACATAATGTGGATTAAGAAACTATTGAAAGGTATGGAAGAAGAGATTACAAATCTAGTAGTTATCTATTGTGATAACACAAGTACTATCAACAATTCAAAGAGTCTAGTGATGCACACTGAGACAAAACACATTGCTATCAAGTATCACTACTTGAGATAATTGGTTCAAGACAAAGAAGTAAAGCTAGAATATGTGAATAAAAATGAACAAATTGCTCACAGATTCACAAAACCATCACCCAAAGATGCTCATGAATATCTTAGAGGTAAACTAGGGGTGATTCCCCTAACTAAGGCTACTTAAGAAGACAAGGTGCATTACATCACATGTGCTAATTAGAACATTCTACATAGTGGTACAATACAGACTCTACTTTGGTACATGCCTAAGGTAGAATACTTCAATATGACATAAATAGACCAGTCATAGAAAAATGACAAGTATAAGCCAAACATGCAAAATCTACATAATTTAGATGTATGAAGACTTTGAAGCTAACAAAGCTACACATCTTTGGCATTGTTGTCAAAGAGGAAGAGATTACTAAGAAAAAAGAGAAAGAGAAACAAATTGATAGAGGGAGTTTGCATAGATGAGAATTAGAATGAAACTAAGAATATTGGTCATGGCAGTAACATCTTTTGGATTGTACATGGAAACCTAACTACTACTACTACTACTATTTAGATGTTTGAGATGTTACCATCAATTCCAAAGATAAAGATTGTTGGAAACTTACAATTGGAATGATTTTTTTGTCATTAATGTCAAATCTATGGATGAGACATATTGCTATCTAATCTAAATGTCATATCTATTTGATTGATGAAGAGCATTTGAGAAGTTACTCATAACTATAGCACCTAGAGGAAAGGTTAAAGTTATAAAAAGAAAGGTATAATGGACATTTGATTAGATAGACTTTGATAAAGAAAAGTAATTGTTTATGTCAAGAAAGCTAAGGTAAGCTGAGAAAAAGAGTAAAATACTAAGGAGTGTTTAACAATGCTAGTGTCCACTGAGCCATATTTAGTGCCAAAAAAATCTAGTGTTGACCGAG
This sequence comes from Cupressus sempervirens, assembly GCA_028749045.1. Lineage (NCBI taxonomy): Eukaryota > Viridiplantae > Streptophyta > Pinopsida > Cupressales > Cupressaceae > Cupressus > Cupressus sempervirens. Next base: position 425,715,280 of record CM053783.1, read on the forward strand.
CATTAGGATCAATCAAAAAATTTAGTTGATGGTGAGCCAGAAATCTTTATAGTGATCGAGTATCTCATTATTGATCAAGTATTAGAATTTAGAGATTGTCTAGTGATAGTAATAGAACAAAGTTCAAAGAAATCATAAGATCAAGCCAACTTAGTTGATTTCTTGGGAGATGTAAAATGTGTTGAAGATAAGATTGATGAGTTGGATCATTAAATTCAAGGAGGTAATTAGGTAAAGACCTAACATAGAGATTCTAGAGAAGTTTCTAAAGGATGATCTAGAAGATGAACAGGTACATTGAATTGAAATGAATTTGATCATAAACCCTAAGATCTATAGTGGATATAGAAAATGGTAAAGTGAAAATTAATTATTTAAAGATATACAAAACTAAACATTTGGTGTAATGTCTAGTCAAGCCCAGTCATGTATGAGTGAGTTTATATGTGAAGAAAGGAAGACAAAGCAAGGTTGATCATAAACACGCAAGTATTTGAATGCAAAGCTAAAGAAGAAAGCTTGTAGATATGATGATGTTATTGATAAGTGAATTAGAGAAGAAGTCTTAAGTGTTGGTGAGAAGAGTTGATTGATTGCTTGAAAGGTATCCAAGTAGATCAAGATCAGAGATGACAGTGAAAGGCTTATCAGTGAACCAACATAAGGACCAAACAAAGATCTAAACTAGAAGAAGTGAGTTGTAATCACATATATCAAACCTATTGTTTTCTTTCTTATCATTGTAAATAGTTTGTATGGAAATCCTTTTAATAGAGGTTGACCTAATAGTCATTTGAAGGCTTAACAATCTATGTAAATCCTTTAACTGGATGAGATACTAAATGGAATGATCAAAGTCCTATTACAAGGCTACTCATAATAGGGTGATTTAATCCTCTAACCAAGTCACATTTAACAATGTATGTTGTAATCTTTAACAAGTGTGGCTCTTAATAGAGCTCACTTTAGAAAAGAGTGACATGTTGTTGGTGTTTTTACCAAATTGGATTTTCACATAAATTCCTAGTTTCAAACTATGATAAATGTTTACATTTGATAATGTTTCCATTATGCAATGCAAGTTATGTTTATGATAGTTTTATAATAGAGACCAAGCAACAAAAAGATAAGTAGAAAAATGAAGTGTTTAATATTTAATTGTTCAAGTGGTACATATAGAGCTTGAGTAATTGATTCACCCCCCCAACTCCCCCAACCCCAATTATTGGAAACATTTCTAACAAACATATCTGATGTTATTGTACATGGTTATATTTCTATGGTTGTTGCATCTATTTTTTACATGTTTAAGAATTAATAAAGATATTGAGAGTTATTTTAAATGCATAATTGATTCACCACCCACCCCCCCCCCCCCCCCCCAACAAGTTATCTTGGTGGAATTTACTTTCTAACACTTGGTATCAAAGAATAAGGTAAAAAATCTTAAGAACTTGAGGAGATCCATGGCTTTTCCATTCTAAAAATAAAGTTTGAAGTTTTATGGAATCAATTATGATAGCTTGAAGGAAAAGATGATGACTCACCTACTATGCATTGGTCCATAATATTGGCTATTGATGTTGAATGTGAAGGAGGTGATAAAAGAAGATACTCTTGATGGATGTGAAGAAAGTAAAAAAGATCTATTCATGCAGAATATGCTTGCTAAAGAATCACTATTGTCATCTCTTCCTAAAAAAAATATGGAGGTAAAATCCTTAAGAATTACAATTGAAATTTGGTTTTCTTTACAAAAAATATTTGAAGGTGATGAGCATGCTAAGAAGGATAGATTACAAAGTTGGATATGTATGTTTCAAGATGCTAAAATGCAAGAAGATGAATCTATAAGAGGCTATTTTGCTAGCATATCAGAGATTGTTGTTGGAATCAAAGTTGTGGTGTATCTAAGATAGAAGATGAAATTGTGTGGAAAATTTTGAAAACTTTAACATCGTCTTATCATCAAATGGAAAAAATGATTGAATAGGTTATTCCCTACATATTAAACTTTACAAAGGAGACTCTTCTTGCAATATTACAAGCATCTAAATTATGGATGAAATATAATGAAGAATTTCCTATAGTATAAACAACTTTTAGTGTACAGAAGGACATACCTTTTTCATGAAAAGTGATAGCACAAGTGAAGATTATGCCAATAGCAGTCGAGCAGAAGAAGTTGAACATAAGAAGACTGAAGAAGGACTTTACCTACTTATGAAGAGAAAACCTAGAGGTAACAAAATTCTTATTTGTTGTACATGTAAAGAACTTGGTCATTATTCTTCTAAATGTCCTATTGTTAATTAGGATGCATCTTCAGAAAGATAAAATATCAAGCTATCCTATTGGAACATGTAAACATTCTTAGGTTAAGGGTAATCCTATGATGAAAGTGAATCTATGGGATTAAAATGTTGGTTCCTTTTTGGTATCACCTAAAAATTGAACTTGAATGTGGGAAAAGGGATGAGAAGTGAATAATAATAATGAGTATTAAACCTAAGTGAGGTGATACACTAATAATTTGTATGTAACTTCAATTAAATAAACACCAATTACCCAAGATAATAATGATTCACAATACCCTAACAAGCATACAATTACAAAATGTTGTTCTATATAAGGACCCAAAATCTTTTTCTTTAAAAAGAAAACCTAGGTTTTACCAATTTTTTTCATAAAGAATAAGGACTTGCAATCACAAGTATCAAGATTCAATTATACAATAAGGAATATAGATTGAATGAAGGATAAACACAATATAAAAGTAAAGAACCCACAATATGTTGGTTTAAACAATAATTTTGACAGCTAAGTGTCAATACACTTAACCATTTTTCACTATACATGCCGAGCAAAGAGTTTATCAAGTGCGGAGTGATATAGAGTTTATCAAGTGCCAAGTAATATCAAGTGTCGAGTGATCCAGAGTGATCAGGTGCCGAGCTATCCAGGAAACAACATGTGTCGAGCATCAGTAATGCTTCATGAGCCAAGTAACTCAGAATATCAGCATAAGAGTTTGTAATTGCACAAACTATGATGTAAACCATTTTTTTAGCTGACACAAGGTAAATCTCAAAAGATCTAAAGATAAGAATGAATCTTTTACATTTCCTATGCAATCTGCATGCAGCCAATTAGAAAATTGGAAAGGCATGCAACCAATCATCAAAAGGCAAGTATTGAAGGGGAAATTTAGATTCAATGTGGATCGTAGATCCATACCTAACCCTAAGTCTTCAAAGTCTTTTTAAGGAAGACAAAAGTCTCACTGTAACAAGGATGAGAGAGGGAGAACAGTGTTAAGGGGAAAACATAGTGGAATTCAGTAAAAGGAGACATAGAGGGTAAGAGCAGTAATTTGATATTCAGTTGATCAGAACAAAGCAAAGGAGACAAATAGAAATCAAATCTCAAAGGATCAAAATCAGAGAGAAAGCTAGAACAACTGCCTGCATTAGGCAATCAAGGATTGCAAACTATCAGGTTTATAATACCTAATACTCTCTTACCATTGTATTAGAAAGGAAACCCTATGTAGATAGGTTGGCTTAATAGCTATTTGTAGATCCTTATCAAAAGGTGATTAAATCCTTTAACAGGGTAACACTTCATGTAAAGTGTTTGAAAATCCTTTAACCAGGTCACTATTGACACAGTGTAAAGCCTTTAATAGGGCAGGCCTTTAACAGGGCAGACCATCAGAAGTGGTTGAACAATATTGTTGCAGTGATTTTGTGGGTATCATCCCCACCCCAATTTTACATTCTTATTTCTGGAGGGTTTATGGGTTACCAAATTCCAGTGTTATGTGTTGTTGATGCATGTATTAGTTTCATGTTTATTTGATGTGTTTACATGCATGCAATTTACTTTCAGATAAAAATTTTATTGGTTAAAGTGTGATACTTCTGATTCACCCCCCCCCCCCCCCCCCTCTCATAAGTATTCTTTCCATATTTGAATATTCCAACAATTGGTATTAGAGATTCAAGGTTCTCACATGAAGAAGTCTAACAACTTGAAGAAAAAGATCTAAAGATAGAAGTCTTCAAACTTGGGAAGATTATTGACAATCAAGTGATTGATGTGCAACTAGCTCTACACAAAGTAGAGGAAGCAAGGGAGAAACTGAGAAAATCCTTGAAAAGAAGGAAGAATTTAGCCATAGCTGAAAATGAGATAAACTACAAGGAGATTGATAACACAAATATATTTGCCAATGGAGATACTAAAGAGTTTGATGCAGCAATCGCAGAACTGATGGAGAAAAATAAAGTTCAAGCAAATGAGATAAGATCTCTCAAGATGGAACATGAATCATAGGCCATAATGTTATGTGAAATCACTGAACAAAAGAAAAGAGCAGTTGAGGACAAAGTCATGATGGAAGATGACAAAAGAAATCTTGCAAACAGACTAGAAGAAACGAGTACTGAATTAACAAGGATCTCAAACATGCAGATGGATACACTTGCCCAAATGATGAACCTTCATAATGAACTCAATGTGAAAGACATTGAGATCTCTACACTGAAGATGCAGAATGAACAATTGTAGAATGACTTGAGAAGAGAAAAGGAAATTTCAGAGAGCTTCAACAAACTCAATGAAGTTGTCAAGTATTTTGAGCAATTGCTGAAATCCCCAAGATCAACCCATGATACATCAGGACTTGGATACAATAGCACTAAAGTTGGAGAATCATCAAAGAGTGTTGAACAAAGAAGTGACAAAGGTAAGGATTCAAAACCCACTTGTCATTACTGTAATAAGAAGGGGCATACTGCTAATGTTTGCAGGAGTAGGAGAACCAATCAGCCAAACACACATAAAAGCAAGAGTTACTATCACAAGTGCAAAATGCAAGGACATATGACACAAGATTGTAGATCCAATGTCACAAGGACACAAAGATTTGATGGACATTGTCATAATTGCAAGAAATATGGACATAGGGCATTTGAATGTAGATCAAAGCCTATGTGGACATCAAATCAGCTAGGAAAAACAAAAGGGAATGAAAGTCATTATAATTGGGATTACAACACTAGGTATAGCTATCATTACTGTCAAGAATATGGACATGCTCCTAAAAATTGCATAAGGACACATTACAGAGGGAACTACAGCAGATGGTTGAGTCAAACCACATGTTTCAATTGCTTGAAAATTGGTCATATCAACAAGAATTGCCCAACAAGGTCAAAGGCACCAAGTTCTAAGTTCAACAATGGAAAGGCAAAGATAGATGTTGAACACATCAGAAGTGAGATGAATAAGACATGGAAGAAGAAAGATGAGTGCAGCACATCAAGTGTAGAGATCACTTCACCTAATGGGTCAAGTGATCACACTTCATCTAATTAAGCAAGAATGGGTGTGTGGGACTGATATACTAAGTTATATCATACATTAGTCCCAAGACATAGAAGAACTACAAAGAAGAAATCAGCATAAGAAAAGATGCTAAGTAAAAATTTAGAGTCTTGCAAAATCTGCTGAAGTTGTCTTCAAGTGCCAAGTTGCTAATAGCAACCGAGTTAATAGTTGATGCCAAGCTATGAAATATCAATGGGAGCTGAGCGAAGTAAAACACAATGGGTGCCGAGTCATGTTGAAATCCTTCAGGTGTCGAGTAGACAGTTGTCAGCACACTAAGCATTAATTGCTCTATTTTGCAGGGTACATAGGTCAATTTTTAATCATTTCTCACCATTCAAATGTGAAGCAAAGATGAAAAGAGCGTAGAAGATCAAGGCATCTTAGAAGCCATTTGCAAGGATTTCCACAGTGATTCAGCATGAGTTTCATCGATTTGAGGTATTTTACTTGTGTACCGAGCTACGCAATGTTTATAAACTTGTTTAAACTGTAAACGCTAGTTTGGCAAACAATGGCATATGGGTCTAGAACAACTAAGGACGAGGAGAGTCATGAAATATAGTTGGTTAGTAATAAAGTCAAGCAACTAGAGTTCAAGCCCATTCTAGAAGTTGCATACAAGAATGATCCTACAGGTGCATTATCTATTATTTCTGATAAAGTTGTCATGGTCCAAGATGTTTGTAGATAATATAACTACAAAATTGGAGCCATAGGAGATCTAGAAATTTATAATGCATATGACAAGCTATGTGAGAACAAAATACTGAAAGATGAGTTCTCAATAATCGAGAGAAAGGGATTGACCAAAACCCTAGAGTTTCCAATTGTTTTCAAAGTTGAATGGGTATGCATAGTTTTGAGCAAAATACATGATGGAGCCTTTTGGTTAGAAATAGGGCCAGTAAAATTTACCATGAAAACTGTTCATAGGGTTACTAGTATTCCAACCCTAGATCGGCCAAAGACCTTGCGTAGTGACAAAAAGGAAGTAATAGAGAGAAACATGAGTGCTAAATGGAATAATAGGGGAATGACTATTGATACAATCACAGAACCCCTACTAGATTTTGCTGTGAGAATCATTTCACACAAATTCTATCAATCAAGCAGGTTAAACAGTGTGCCTTGTATAGTAGTTGATGTTGCATACAAATTGGTTAAAAAGGATCATACCTATGACCTAGTAGAGCTCATGTTTCAATAGATTAATGAGAATTTGGGAGCTATAAGGAAGAGCAAGGGAGCTCACTACAAATTTGGATCAGTTTTGGTGTGCATGTTTTTCTATCTGATGAAAGAATTCCCTTCTGTGGGTAAGGTGAAATAGAATCCAGATAAAAAAATTGTTGAACAGATCAATGGATATATTGAATAGATGGGTGATCATTTTGATACCCAAATGACTAGCTACTTTTAAGACTTCAAATAGTCCATGAAAAAAAGAATGAGGATTCCACTCTCATTGACTGAAAAAATATGAAAAAGACATTTGCTTTCTTGTAGATATTGATTATACTTATATATAGGCAGTCATACCTAGAGTGATATGGCTTAGGCCGCTAGGTTATGAACTCGATATTGATCAAGCCTCTGCAACAATAAAAAATCTCCTTGCAAAGGAAGTTGACAAGAATGCAAAAGCCTTTGGAACTTATGATGTTGTCAAATCAAGGGTGGTAACAGATTTGAAAACTACCTCAGTAGTAAAGAAGAAAGAAAAATTGGTAAGGCAAATCAAGAGAAAATTTGGTGTTGAAGGAGAAGGAACAACAGAAGAGGAAGAAGAAGACATTAAAGATGATGAAGATGAACCTCAAGGTCTAACTCAAGGGTTAGGAGAAGATAAAGAGGAAAGTGTTGAGGAAGAAGAAGCCAAGGAAGCACAAGTTAGAACCAAGGTCACAAAAAGAAAGGCCACAACTCCTCCTGCTCCTCAACCCAAGGAAAAGAAAGTAGTTGCTCCTACACCAAAGAGACCAACTACAAGGGCTGTAGCACAAAAAGCCCAAGAGGAGGCAAAAGAGAAGAAGAAAGCTTCAAAGAAGACTGCTGCCGAGCCAAAGAAGAAAAGAGAATTTGTTACCTAGCCTCAAACAGATGAAGAGAAGACTGAGTCAGAGGACAACAACCAACTTCAAGTGGTAAGTCACAAACCTCAGACTGCTATTGATAAATTATGCTCAAAGATTAAGAATGATGATTTGAAAGGTTTAAAGAACCTAAATTTTTCTAAGCTCACTAAGGAGGAACAAAATAAATTAGAGGAATTAGTGTATGCTATGATGGCTGATTATAAGCACACACCTCTAGAGTTAGATTAATCAATGCCTAAGAAATTGTACAAAATTGTAGAGGATAAATGGCATTTTTGTTTGCAAATGGAAAGGGAGATAAGGGAATCAACATTAGCTAGGTTGTTGACTAATTTGACTAAGGATTAAATAAAAAATTTAGTTAAGAGGCATAAAAATAGATTCACTCCCAAACATAGAGCTTTTAGCATTTTGCAAAACAAAATTGAGGATGTAGTTACAAAGTCCACAAGATTGTAGAAGATAGTTTACAAAAAAACAAAAGATGTTTACAATGAAGAATATAAGGTAGAGGCAAGTGCTAGGAAAAAGGAGATGAAGGTATCAAGAATTAAAGAAAAAGAAAAGGAACAAGTGGAGAAGAAGGTTGAAGAAGAAAAGGAAGATGAAGAGGCACATACAGAGGAGAAAGAGGAAGAGAAAGATACATCTGAGCAACAAGATCAAAGTGTGCAAGAAACATAGCTATCACCTCCTAGTCCTCCTCATGCCATCATCACACCTGCAGAGGTTGTCAAAATCAAGGATGTTATAGACACTTTTGCTCCAAACATCAATCCATTAACTACAAAGGATTTAGCAGCAAAAATCCTTGAGCAATCAACACTAGTAACGAAATTGTGTTCAAGTCCTATATTGGTTAGTGTTGATGAATTGCTGAATCCAATAGCTAAAACAAAGGTAGTCAACATGAAAACACAAGAACCACCTTCGACCATACAACCTAGTGGTATTCTATTCCTTCCTCCTCCACCTCTACCAAGTGTAGTCACTGATACACTTCAGATGCTGAGTGCAGTAACAGGGGAAGTCAAAGAAACATCTGAATAGCCAATAAGTTCAACCCCACCTATTGATCAACAAAATGATAAACAAGCTGAAGAAAAAGATGAGACAAGTAAAAAGGAGGAGTCTGCAATACAAATATTGGTTGCATTACCCAAATCTGGTACTCCAACACAGACTCTTCAGTAGTCGAGCACTGATAGGTTACCATTACAAATTAGGACACCAGGCTCGAGCTCATCAAGGGCAGTCAGGAAACTTCACTATGGAGTTCCTGAGCTTGATGAAGAAATAAAGATTCCACACTATAAATCCAGCACTCTCACTGAAGAGAAGATCAATGAAATTCAGAGTGCATTGGATAGAAGAAGGAGACAAGAAGCACTAAGAAGAGAACACAAGCACAAGCATACCTTGAATGAAATCAAAGACATATTCATAGAAGCTTTCAGCTTAAAGTCTCTAGATGAGTCAAGGCCAATCATAGAGAAACTATCTGATATAGTTGACCAGGTGACTAGTAAAGACCAGGATACAGATGCCAAATTACTGGAATGGTCAGAAAGAAAGTTCCAAGGCAAGGTAAATGAGAAAATATCTGGTGTTATAGCACTATCACAAGTGGAGCTAGCTAAGAAAATTGAAATAGTCAAAACTGTACTTGGAAACATATTTTCCTTGTACAACAAGTTGTGTGATTTTTCCACATTCACACAGGACACTAGCTAGAGAATACTAAGCTTAGAGAGAAATCTGAAGATTTCTAGCATGCAACTCCTTACAAATCCAACTCAGAGTGAGAAGCATTTTTCCCAATCGCTTCACACATAAAGAGAGTTAGTTGTCTTAACAACAGAGGAGGCAACCACCAAATCCAAATTGATGCAAATTCAATCCTCAATCACTCCTCATTTGGAAGTACTTCATAAGGAGCAGATGTATACAGAGACAGTCCTCAAGAAAGACCCCAATCTTTCTACATCTGATGGACTTGTACACCTAGCAGCAAATATTGCCATCCAGTATAAGTCATTGGATGTTGCACTAGCAAATTGGGATGCAGCTCTGAAGGTACTCCTTGAAGTAAACAGTACATTTTTGGCCAAGTATGGCATTTCCCTATCGAACCCTTGACATAAGTGTCAAAAAGGGGGAGATAAAGTATGGGGGAGTTAAGTAGAGATTAAGTATGGGGGAGATATAAGCTAAGAAGGAGATACATAATGAAATGGTAAGTATGATGAAAGGGGGAGAATTTTAAAAAAATTTGATATAACATATTGGTCAGAATGTAGAAATAGGACAGAAGTCACTAAGTGTACAAAGCATAATTAACTCACAGGGAGTCATAAGGTATATTGTTATTTGTTTTTAAATTTTTTTGAGCAAATAAAAGGATGCATGAAATAATTTCAAGATCACAAGATCTTAGTTAAGTGTTTTTGCCACTCATGTCAAAGGGGGAGATTGTTGGTTTAAAGAATAATTTTGACAGCTGAGTGTCAATACACTTAACCATTTTTCACTATACATGCCAAGCAAAGAGTTTATCAAGTGCTGAGTGATATCAAGTGCTGAGTAATATAGAATTTATCAAGTGTCGAGTGATCCAGAGTGATTAGGTGCCGAGTGATACAATTTTGTTTAGGTGCTGAGCTATCCAGGAAATAGCATGTGCCGAGCATCAGTAATGCTTCATGAGCCGAGTAACTCAGAATATCAGCATAAGAGTTTTTAATTGCACAAACTATGATGTAAACCATTTTTGTAGCCAACACAAGGTAAATTTCAAAAGATCTAGAGATAAGAACAAATCTTTTACATTTCCTATGCAATCTGCATGCAGCCAATTGGAAAATTGGAAAGGCATGCAACCAATAAGCAAAAGGCAAGTATTGAGTGAGAAATTGAGATCCAATGTGGATCGTAGATCCATACCTAACCCTAAGTCTTTGAAGTCTTTTTAATCAAGAAAAAAGTCTCACTGTAACAAGGATGAGAGAGGGAGAATAGTGTTAAGGGGAAAACATAGTGGAATTCAGTAAAAAGAGACATGGAGGGTAAGAGCAGGAATTCAATATTTAGTTTATCAGAACAAAGCAAAGGAGATGAACAAAAATCAGATCTCAGAGGATCAAAATCAGAGAGAAAGCCAGAACAAGTGCTGGCATTCAGCAATCAAGGATTGCAAACTATCAGGTTTATAATACCTAATACTCTCTTACCATTGTATTAGAAAGGAAACCCTATGTAGATAGGTTGGCTTAATAGATATTTGTAGATCCTTATCAAAAGGTGATTAAATCCTTTAACAGGGTAACACTTCATGTA